>CM070614.1:26509522-27031380 GCA_036346395.1 Hsuehochloa calcarea
GAGGACCTCTTCTTCTCCACAACCGCGTGCGGTCGAGTTTCAACAATTGGCTGAAGCTCGACCACGTCTGGTCGTAGAGTATGAAGCGAGGGACTGAGCTGCAGTTCCACTGATCCTCTGGATGGGCGAGATCGGTCTCGACCATTCCGAGAAGCACCTGCCCTCAATTGCGAGTTGTCAGCGATCTGACATCCTCCTTCATAAAAGACATAAAATCTTTCCAGTTCTCCCTTTCCGGTTGCTTAATAAAACTAGGAGTAGCGCAGAGCTGCGAAGATTCCGTGTCATAATAGAAGGTACCTTAGCCTTGCGAGGTTTTGCTTAAGAGGTTCATTGCTTCAACCTCCTCGGCTTGACGGTAGCGACCTCGGCTTGGATCTGATTCACGGTTTGATCTGTAGGCGTTTGGTCGAAAGACGAGCTCGAACTTACTCCCCCTTGTCGGTAGATTTTACAAGTCGGCGTCTCTTCAAGGGAGGAGTCGAGCCTTTGTCTTCGACAACCCAGCGCCAATAGTCATCGAGCGATTTCTTCGTCGTCTGGCGATTTTCCATGCCTACTTTACGTAAAGCAAAGCGAGAAAAAGAAGAATCACTAATTAGTCGTAAGTTTTCTCTGACTAGTGCCAAATCGTAAGTTTTTCTCGACCCTTTCTTGATTATGATATTCTATGATCACCATTAGTCGTAAGTATCTTCTCGACTAAAAGTCCTAAAGAAAGAATCAGTTTTTGATTACCTTTAGCGCTCCATCCTTTCATCTGCGGACAAAGCACTTGATGACGAGGAACCGCCCCTCGGAGTGGCGGAGACTTCTCACGAGATGAGTCGACTCACGAGTCAACCTCGGCTACTGTGAAAGATCTGTATAAGCATATAAAATATTAGACAAGGTTGAGAAAGACCAAGCGAGCTAAAGTAAACAATTGCTTACCCTCCTCGTAGTCTACAGGTGGGGTCTCCTCTCCCAGTACCTCCACATAGGAGATGCTCGTTTCTTGGGAAGGACTAATTGGCGTGTGATGAAATCCTTCACCACACATGCCATCCGGTCAGCCCTTCTTCCTTCAAGTCCTTAATAGCTTGAATATAAAGGCTAATCAGGTGATATCTTCGAGGTTGAGTCCATGAAGATTTCTTTTAAGCGACCTTCCCTCAAAGAAAGGCGTCTTGAGTGACCTTCGGTAGAACCACCTCTTCCTCGGCCCGACCCACGAACCCGGGTGAAGCTCTGAATGTACTCCTTCGACTTGAGTCGTGAAGCTTGGACCACGACTTAGCCGATTCGGTTTGTCGAGCCATCCCATAATAATATTGGAGCGGCTCGAGATCATGGAATCCCAGGTATGCCTCCCTACAGATACGAACACACTCAACATGGTAATGGAATTGGGACCTAAGTTCACGGTTCCACCCCAAAGTGTTAAGTACTACTGTAAGAAAGGGTAGGCGGTGTCGAAGGCAGCGCTCACAATACGCTTGGAAGGCGGGGATTTGCCCATTTTCCCAGATGGCGATCTTTGCCCGATGGCAGAATCCACTTCACGAGCCTTCTCACGGGATCTTCCGGCATCGACCAAGATCTTGATCTTAGCGCATCCATCTCGATTCCTCCCATTGGAAACTCTCTTGGCCATTTAACTCGAAGCAAGTTTTTTGATTGGGTTAGCGAGAGAAGATGGAACCTAGTCGAGGGCGAGAGAAAGCAGCTCGAAAAACGGCAGGAGGTGATTTGGGGAAAAGTAAAACCAAGTCTACCTCTGGTAAGTTTTTATAACGCCTTACGATCTCCGTAAGCCGGAAACCGTCTATCTATAGGTCTATAGGAGTTGGTTGTACAGCAAGAACGCTTCATCGGACAAGTGCAGTGAGGCGGTTGCAATTCCCGAGATAGTTAGTTCGAGAAAAATTAGGTGCGTATTGTCACCCCAAGTGAAATTACATTCTTGACCAAGTATTTACGGTGAAGGAAGTATCAATCGGAAGGGCTTTTTCTCCGATTCCCCTACTCGACCACCCAGGGCGGTCGTGGGGTTTTCGACTTTTGATAGTAGTAAGCAATCTTCACGATTGCGATAAAGCGAGAACCGTCTCATCACAGATCTGTAGAGATCGTTTGCAATTCCCAGACGATTACATTCGGAAAGTTAGGTTTGTTTTATCACCTCCAAGTAAAATTACTTTCTGACCAAATCTTTACGGTCAAAGGAAGTATCAATCGGAAGGATTTTTTGGGTATTAGCCTGACTACTACTACTAGGTTGTAGGGGCTCTTATGACTTTTGATAGTTGTAAGCAACCTTCTTGACCAAGCAAATTCTGGTCAAAGTAGCACTCAAATATCGAAGAGTTCTTCCTTCGACTATTGTTCTCTGACATTTTCATGGTCTGTAAGACCATTTAAAACCTTCACCAAGTAAGTTACTTTCACTTGAAGGTGGGGGCTAGATGGCGAGGATCTAATAATCCTCATTTTATCTTTTATCTATAATTCTTATTATGGGTAAATATGATGTCACATAGTCCCGAGTACTACTATATCTATAAGGGAGAGGCCTAACAAGTGATTGTAAGTTCTTCTACAATCACCCCATAGTAAGTAAGTCTTGCTCACGACTATATCATAATAAATAAGTCCTTCTCGACCACTACATAGTCGTAAGTCCTTCTCATTGCTACAGTCGTAAGTCCTTCTCGACGAGAAAACTATGTTTCACCTTATAATCAAACTTACATACGAGTAGGTCCAATTGATTAAGGAATCAGAGCGGTCTACCGCACTATTATTCCGCGTAATTAATGGTGTGTAAATACCCCATTATCTCACGGAAGATAATTGCGGACAGCGTGAAGAAGCCAAAGGCGGCGGTAATTCACGCCATTATGCGCCGATTCTTTGCATTAGTTAGGCGCATCTCCCTTGAGGACAAAGCGGCTACTTCTTCTGACTACTATAAAGGCATCAATCGGAGGAATAGGGAGAGGGAACAACTTGACAAACAGAGCTAGTCAAGTAGAAACACAAGTGCTATTCTCTGAATAGCCTTAGTCCTTCTTTGGATCATCAAGAATACCATATACACGAGGAGTTAGGGTTATTATTCTCTCGGAGAAGGCTGAACCTGTCTAAACATCCGTGTCAATCCACTCTGCGTGATCTCATCCTTAGGAGACCCCGAATCAAATAATCTTTACGTGAGATCGGTTCTAATACACGACGGTTAGGCGCCAAGCCCGTGGGGATCTTAGGTAATCTCTTGTCAACATACTCTCTTTCCAATCTCATGCAAGCATGGCGGGAGGATGGAGCGAGGAGAAGCTGGTTGACTTGGCGGTCTGTGGCGTCGACATGGATGCGGTTTCGACTCGACGCGAGTGATGCATCCGTGATGGTGATGTTCCTCGGAGATTATTCTCGAAACCATCCCATCAATGGAGTTGAGGAGGATCCTTATCCCCCAGCGATCCCGTCCAACGAGAGGGGCCAATTCCTCCAGGGACAAGGGTCAATCCGACCGAGCCGCAGCCCGGAGGACTCACGACACAATGAGAGTTTTTCCTCTAAATGTCCAAGTTCCCTTAAGGCGGTCCGACCCTGAGTGAGACAAGTCACTGGAAGCCACCATTCGAGGACTCTCACCGGCATCTTGTGATCCTATCTCTCGGGGTAACTCCGAGAGATGGTGGGATCAAGCATGCTTTCCCTACAAATCTGTAGCCTCTCCTTGAGATCTCATTTGCGGACGGAGGCCGATTATAACCGGAGTTCCCCTACGGAGGATTACTCCAAGTCGCGAGATGGTGTCTCTCGAGCACTCCTCAAGCGGGAGGCCTCAAGCGCAAGTGAGAATCATCAGGGAGGTCTTCGTCCTTCCCTCAAATCGAGTCGACCTCATGGAGGTCGAAATGAGAACCCTCCCGAAGATCACGCGCTGCGCCTCCTGCGTAGTAATGGCAGAGAACCCACGTGACAGAGAGAACCAACACTCTGATGAGCGAGAAATCCTCGACATTCTCGCACTCCAAGAAGGCCTCAAAGATCGGCGAGGAGGATTTTGAGGTCATCAGGAAGAAAAGTGCGACCCAGGAAGAACTGCTGGGCGCATTCAATCTCGATCCACAGGAGGTACAAAGAACTCCAGGACATCAGCGACTTGCTTGAGAATCCCAATCAAGAGCTTGCTCGAGCGGCGAGATCTGATCTCTTTCTTTGAGGAAGTGCGCAAAGGCTTATTTGTGATGACAAGGATGAAATACCTCATCAACAACATTAGTGAGTCGTAGCAATGCGACTTCCTCATTCTGATCAATCGAATATTTCTGCGTAGGAATCGACATGGTCATAAGTCACATCGATCTCTATTGGAGAAATACTTTTCGATCGGTGATGATCAAATAGCCGCTCAGGAGGTTATCAATCACTACTCGGCAAAGAAATTCTGACGGGTGGATTGGAGGTATTCCTCGAGAAGCGAGACCTACAACGGAGACAATCGACTGTTATAGGGTATCGTCGTATCGATCACTGGCAATATTAACCCTTCTTTCCTACAAAGAAGGCGTCAAAGTGATTAGGATCTGCGGGCATTTCGCTGACCTTGAGCGATTCGTTGCCACCTCATTTTCGACCGGTGAACATGGAGAAATTTGATGGATCTCAAAATCCCATCGAGTTTCTTGAGATATATACAACATTGTCCGGAAGCGGGAGGAGGAAACACGTAATGGCGAATTACCTTCCAAGCGTGCTCGAAGGATCCGCTCGATCGTGGTTATTAAACCAACCACTCGAGTCGATCTACTCTTGGCAACACCTCTGTGATCTTCTGAGCGAATTTCCAAGGCACATACAACCGCCACGGAAAGGAAGGCGACTTGCACGGATCAAGCGAGAACAACAGCGAGACTTTCGTCAATTCATCAAGCGCTTTAGTCGGGTTAAGTAACTCAATTCGGAAATTTCGACTCCTCTGTGATCGGGCTTTTAAGCAAGAGTCCGTAGTAGAAGAATAACGAGAGATATTGCTAAATCCTCCCAACACCGTTCTTAGAGCTCTTTGAGATGGCGATCGATATACAAGCTATACGAGGCGGGTCGGTGGAATAACACTATCGATCGAGAAACACCGCGCTTCGAGAGCCGGTGAGGTTAGTAAGGACAAAAAAGCAAAAAGTCCAGAAGAAAATAAAAGTCAAAAACCACAAACTAGTGGTTTCAAGGAGGTCTTAGTAGTGAAAGATAGAGAGCCCCAAACCACCAAGTCGAGACCACTGATCAAGGCAAGGTGCGCATACGATCGTAGGAGCGACAAACCAAGGTGGTGTCCTTTTCATAAAAGGAAGGACATGACCTCATGGCTGCAGGGTTTTCCAAAGCTCGGGGACTACTGCAACAAGCACGCTCCTACTCTCGGCGGGTGGGACATCACAGTGGCCAAAAGTCGTGTGGATGATGAGGAGATGCCATTCAAGATCCGCACCATACCGTTGAGCATATCTATGGAGGATCATCGTGTCGACTCCAGCGACAACAAAGGCTGCAGGGACGAGTAAATTCCATACATACTCCTCTTGTCAATAAATTGCGAAGTGGTGGAAGTTACCATCTCTTTTGAGAAGGACATTGCCCGATCACTATGAGTCGATCAGTCGATTTCGATTGTGGTCGAACCCACCATCAACAAGCTGTCGGGTCAATCAGTGTTAGTTGATGGTGGCGATTCTTTGAACATATATTACAAAGCCACGGGCGAGATGCAAGTACCGGGACAAAGGTAAGGCGGTGCGATATTCCTTTCATGGAATAAATGCAGGGTCTTGACAAACCCATTGGCCAAGTTTCTCTTCCTTTAACATTTGGCTGCGTGAGTAATTTGGAACGAGAGAAAGTCTCCTTTGATGTGAGTCGATTTCGATCGGACATATAACGCCATACTCGGACGACCAACTTTGGCAAAATTCTTAATGGCTACTCATTATGGGTATCAATGTCTTAAGATGCGAGTCCCAAAGGTGATCACAATTCAATGTGACAAAAGATGGCGTATAGGCTGCGGCCGTCGATCCTTGAGATGGTTGGTCAAATACCAACTCGAGATGAAAGTCGATAGCCGACTAGCAAGTCGAAGCCTAAAAACACCAAGCCGACGACCAAGTCAAAGAGGTTCCTGCAGGCCTTGAGAGAAACCCTCGAAGGCTGTGCGCATTAGTGGAGACTTCGACCCCAAATAGGAAGGCGCCCTCATTACCTTCCTCGAGCTAGCGGATGTCTTCGCTGGCAAGCATCAGAGCATGCCGAGTCCCGAGGTGATCGAGCACGCGAGGCTAGCTTTACGGCACGATAAAGTACCGTAAAACAAAATTACGAGAGATTTTCCCTGATCGGCGAGATGCTATTCATCCGAATTGGATAAGCTACTTAAAGCGGGCTTTATAAGAAGTCAACCACCCAGTGGTTGGCTAACCTGTAATGGTCAAAAAGTCAAGCGGCAAATGGGCGTATGTGCGTGAACTTTCTTGATCTTAATAAAGCTTGTCCAAAGATGATTTCCCTTTACCTCGTATTGATCAATTTGGTTGATTCTCTGCGGGTTGTGAAATATTAAGTTTTTAGATGCATATGCGGATATCACGAGGATCAATATGTCTAAGCGATGAAGAAAAAGACCGCATTCATTACTCCATTTGGTACCTTTTGTTATATCAAAATGCCATTTGGTCTAAAGAATGCGGTGCTTCTTTCAGCATGCAATGCAATCGACTTTTCATCTCAATTAGGCGAATTTGGAAGCCTATGTTGATGACCTAGTCGTAAAAGTATTAAGAGACTTAATCATATCATTGACCTACAAGAAACATTCGACAACCTCGAGAAGCACCATTTAAAACTTAATCGGAGAAGTGTGTGTTTGGAATTTCTTGGAAAATTGCTTGGATTCCTAGTATACGAGCGAGGAATGAAGCAAATCTGAAAAAATAAAAACCATCCTCGAATCGACCTCCAAACACAAAAAGGAAATCGAGAAACTCACTTTGGGTGCATGGCGGCTTTAAGTCGTTTCATCGCATACGACTAGGAGAAAAGGACTACCTTTCTTTAAACTTCTCGGGAGACATGAAGGTTTGAGTGGTCGAGCGAGGCAAACATTGCCTTTGAGGATGTCAGAGATATCTTTGAGTGCTCTGTTACGGTTTCTCCAAAGCGGAAGAGGCGCTCTTAATTTACCTGTTGCGCCCGCCAGGCGGCAAGCGCGATCTTGGTCGTAGAGCGTGAAAGCATTTTACGACCGGTTTACTCGTCGTGAAGTTTTACAGGGGCTAAGGGCGTTACCCTCAGGTCAAAAACTTCTATGCCCTCCTCGTGTCTTGAGAAGCTGCGGCATTATTTTGAGCGCACAAAATAGGCATGTAGTCTGAGTTTCCTTTAGAACAATCCTCCATAATAAGGAAGCAGTGGGACGCGCATGGCAAAATGGTCGGTCGAACTTGGGAGTTCGACCTCCATTCGTGTCGAGCGACCATAAAATCCGGATCTTGGCGGACTTTGTCGCGAATGGACAAATCTGAACACATTGGATCCCGATCTGATTCCACGACCGATTGGATGATGTACTGACGGGTCACTTACTTTAAGTGGCTCGAAGTGAGTGGTCTGGTATCTCCTCTGGGAGAAACCTTAAAGTATGCCATACAATTAAACTTTGAGGCCACTAACAATGTGGCGAAATCACGAGGTTGCTAGGCGGCATACGAGTTGCAACACTCTCGATTAAATCGACTACTCGTGAGAGGAGACTCTCAACTAGTCGTGAATCAAATCGGGAAAGAGTACGATGCTCTAACTCAACAATGGCTCGGTACTTATCAAATCGTAAGCTAGAAAAACATTTTTAGGTTTGGTACAATTTATCCCTCGAAAGGATAATTTCTCATGAGACCAACTTGCTCGGATGGCTTCTTCGATCCACAGTACCAAAAGGAGTTTTCTTGGAGCAACTCCAAAAGCGTCTGCAGTCGAAGAACCGAGAGACACCTCCTCTTGAGATGGCCTCATTAGATTACGAGGATACGGATGACTCCCATCTCGAGTATCTTTACAAGGTTCCGTGCGAAAGATGATCTTGAAAGCGGATCGATTATCGAAAAGCCAAAATGTATACTTTGGTTGAAGGAGTCCTCTATAAGCGAGGAACCCAAGGGATACTCATGCGATGCATTCATAAAGCGAAGGAATAACACTCCTTCACGATATACGATGGCATCTGTGGGACGCATGCTTCTCTGAACATTGGTTGGTAAAGCCTTTCGACAAGGTTTTCTTGGCCTCTGATACTGTCACGATGCTAAGGAGGTGGTTAAAAAGTGTGTCGATGCCAATTCCATGGTGAGCGGATACACCAACGACTCAAGCATTACAAACAATACCTCTTTCTTGGCCTTTTGCGACACGGGGCTTGATATCCTAGGACCGTTTCCCAAAGCTCGGGGAGGTTTGAATTCCTTTTGTGGCTATTGACACGTTCACAAAATGGATCGAAGCGAACATGTATGCTGGGATAACAGCAGGCGACAAAAAGGTTCATGATGAGAAGCGTAATTAGTCGATTTGGAGTACCAAATCGGATAATTACAGAGACAATGATAAACAATTACGCAAGTGCAAAATTTAGGGAATTTTGCGGCGAGTTCGAGTACTAAGTTATGCTATGCTTATTGCACATCCCAAAGTAATGGGGCGGTGAGCGTGCAAGCGGCCAAATAATGCGAGAATTAAAACTCGAGTCTTGACCCGGCTTGTTAAGCGCTCGGGGCTTAGGTACAAAATTACCTTCCATATTATGGGCGAGTTCGTACAACCACCGATCGAGAACAGGGAGAAACACCATTTTCTAGTGTTGGGCCGAAGCCATGCTTCCTCGGAGACTAAAATGCAGTCAACACGAGTTGAAACCTTCAACAACTTCGGACCAGGGAACAACCGAGCGAGATGACATTAACCTACTCGAAGAGAGGAGAAACCTAGCCTTAATCCGTTGGCGGTCTACCAACAAGCCCTCTGAGATACTATGATCGTAGGTCCAACCTCGCTTGACCTTCTTTGTGGTGACTTAGTATTGAGACTACTGCCAATCCAAGTCTAATGGAATAAACTTTCCCCAAATGGGAAGGTCCTTACGATGGTCGAAATAACTTTCGGCGAGTCGATCTGACTAGCAATGGAAGATGGGCGGAGTTCTCTCAAACTCTTGGAACATCGACGATTCACGCAAATTCTATGTGTGACGATTTCTCGAGCAATAAAAGTTCAGAGTTCCTTCTACCTCTCTTGCCTTATTTTTTTGAGTAATGCTTTTTAATATTTAGACTATGATACAAAAATAAAACTCAGTTCTCTTTACCTTTGATCCGAGAAGCGAGTAACATCATCTAGTTGAAACTTCTCCTCTCTGCATGTGGTTACGCCCGCTAGAAGGAATTTCCTAGCATCGACTTCGTTACTCATTTTTTGCCAATACAAAGAGCTCGGGTTTTATCCGATCGAAATGTTCTCAAAGCCAACTCTCTCAATCTTAGTCTATTTTTGATCAATTCAAAAAATATTCTAAGTAGAGTGCACTTTCTTACATTTGTTCAACCACCTTTGGTGTACTCGATTTGTTTTAAGCTGGTGAAGGAAGAGACACACCTAGTAAAGTCTTTCCTCTGCATGTGGTTCTGCCACTAGAAGGAAACTTCCTAGTATCATGATCTCCTACTTTTTGCTCTTGGAAAAGACTTATCGAAGTCCACCAAAAAAAGACGAGCAATTACTAAAGTCCTCTAAGGCGTACATTTTAACTCAAGTTCTTTGTTCTTGGATTCGATTAAACTAGTCGGAAATGAAAACATCACCTAGTAGAAGCCTTTCCTTTACGCTGCGTGGTCACCTTACTAGAAGGAACTTCCCTAGTGTCGAGTCGTTTTACTCTTTACGACCGGTGCTTGACAACGAAAGTAACAAAGCTATAAGTTAAATAAACCTCTCTTTGTTTTTGAGAAACCGTTTCAAACACTATTTATTTAGATTGTCTAAACAATCTAAACAAATAGTCGAGGCTAGAGATAAAGTTATTAATTTGACTTCAATTCTTAGTCTTTCATTCGTCTTTCATTCGTTTATTATCTTTTGAGTTACTAACTACTCGACAAGATGATTTTTCGAGAAATGAAGCGGATCATATATTACTCATCAACAAAATTATACGCCTTATAAGGTAGTTACAAGATTACTACGAAGGAGAGCCTAGGCTGCATTTCCTCGCCATACCTTTTTATAGCCATTGCATTTCCATAATCGGATGACTTGCCTACGATTGAAACGATCGAGTAAACTTCGATTAGTTTAACATTAAAGGCGGGGGTCTTGAGCTTTAAGTTTCGCCAAGCGTAACTTACGGCGACTTCAAGCGCCTCCCTTATTGATTGACTTGATTAGCCTTGAGTGGTCACCATTTCTTGCAATTTTCGACTTGTTCTCCAATAGTACTTGTGTGGCGACTATAGTATCTTCTCGAGTTTTCCCTCAGGAATGTAGCTCACTAAGCACATTGTTCGGAGAGTGATGTTGCCTTGAAGACTAGTCTTCATCGACTCCATCTCTGTTGGGTACAAGTCGAAGCCTCACGAAGCTTTTGTTCTCGACCACTTGTTACGAAAAGAATATCTGGGTCAAACAAAAATATACTTCTAGAGGAAGATAACATGAAGATAATTGTAGGTAAAGCATTTCTTACCTACTAATTGAGAATCCAATTTCTTGATCTCTTCTCGATGGGAGGCAGCGGTTTGACATGCTTTTTCTCCCATGCTCGAGGTCCTCTGCATTCATCTTAGCAATGCGGACGGACTCATGCGAATCAAGGTTTTGCTTGGATTTGAACTTCAAGGATTCTCAATTGGGCGGCAATTTACGAGCAAGAAATTGGCATTAGAAAAGGGAAAATACTCAAAAGGACAACAGTAAGAGTTACTTACATTGCTTGAGTTCTCGAGAACCTCGAGTTCTTGATCCTTATTCTTAGTGTCTGGAAAACTCTGAATGACCAAAAAGATTTGTCTCAACTTGATCCAGGAGCTTCCTCATCTCATTTTCTTTATAAAAAGAAATGAGAGTTAGGTAAAGTTAAAACTCAAAAAGCAGTCTTAAGTTGGCACTTCTTGTTTATTTTTCTGCAATTTCTTAGATCAGAGACAACCTCTCGAAGTCTTCAAGAGGGTTAATACTTCATTCCTCGACCTCCTCGACTCCTCTTTTTCATAGTCGGCGAGTTGGCTAAGTCTTTGAATCAACTGTTTAACCTACAAAGGGCGAGAGATGGAGATAAAAATCGAGTCGAATGGTTGTAAATACTTCTACAACCAGCGACATGAGTCGTAAGTTTTTACTGCGACTACGAATGGTTGTAAGTCTTCTGCGACCACTATCACGGTAAATAAGTAGTCGTAATCTTTTCTCGACTAATACTTTGTCATGAGTTTCTTCCATGACTATTCTCGTAAAACATTATCTGAGTATTTAAGTCAAAAATAACTATGAATGATAAGTGACTTACCACCTCTACGCCTCTGCGAGGAGTAGTTCTTTCTCTGTCTTAGCTCTAAAAGTTGTCGATGATACTCACCGACAATGACAATTTAACTCGAGCTTTACGCAAAAGAGAGCGGTGAGAAGGGAAGGAAAGCCACATATATAAGTATTTGAAGATACTTACATTCATAGTCGTCTAGCAAGCGTTGAATATACAAAGTCGGTCTTGCGGCTTATCTATCCTCGCAACTTTGTCCCACCACACCTTCTCAAAGCGCTCGTTATCAAAAGTATTCTCCGTATTAGGAATATCTTTGGGATGGGGACTTCAGTCCACAGAATTTATGTGAGAAGACCCTATGGCGGAGGCAGGCCCAAAGAAGTCACCACGAAGTTGAAATTTTCTCCCTACATTTACCGTAACTTCTCTTTGGGTAGGGAAGAGCGCCTCCTACAATTTCCTTCCAGTGGTCTGCGTTTGTTCACCACCTTGACCGGAGGCTTCCACAGTGCCTCTGTTTTCTCGACCTCGTGATCGTGCGACCACCTCAACGATGCGGCCGCTACCTCAAGAGTCGTAGCTACAATTCGGCAGGTGTGGGAGTCACTCAGGGAGTCTCGACTTCATCGACCACAGGCCAAGGGTGATGCTTGACCACCTCCATTGCTACCTCCCGATGGCTGAAGGGATGGCAATGGACTTCTCTGCGGAAGCATTCAGGAAATGAAGAAGTCGATTTGAAATAAAGAAAAGCAAATCGGGATGTGAAAAGAAAAGGTAAATGTCGTTCTTACACTTTAGTACATTTCACCTACCTCACTGCTGGTCTTAACGGGGAATTTTGGAGCAATCCTCCCGACGGAGGACCTCTTCTTCTCCACAACCACGTCGGTTAGAGTTTCAACAATTGGCTCATTTCGACCACGTCTGGTCGTAGAAGTATGAACGGGGACCGGGCTCACGGTTCCACGATCCTCTGGATGGGCGAGATCGGTCTCGACCATTCGAGCGACCTTGCCCTCATTGCGGGTTGTCTTGATGTAGCATCCTCCTTCATAAAAGACATAAAAATCTTTCCGGTTCTCCCTTTCCGGTTGCTTAATAAAACTAGGAGTGTACCAAATGCGAAAGATTAGTGTCATAATAGAAGGTACCTTAGCCTTGCGAGTTTGCGCAGAGGTTCATTGCTTCAACCTCCTCGGCCGGCCGGCGCGACCTCGGCTTGGATCTGACTACGGTACGCGCGAGTCTGTAGCGTTTGGTCGAAGACGAGCTCGAACACTCCCCCTTGTCGGTAGATTTTACAAGTCGGCGTCTCTTCAAGGGAGAGTCGAGCCTTTGTCTTTCGACAACCCGGCGCCAATAGTCATCGAGCGATTTCTTCGTCGTCTGGCGATTTTCCATGCCTACTTTACGTAAAGCAAAGCGAGCAAAAGAAGAATCACTAATTAGTCGTAAGTTTTCTCGACTAGTGCAAATCGTAAGTTTTCTCGACCCTTTCTCGATTGTAAGATATTCTATGATCACCATTAGTCGTAAGTATCTTCTACGACTAAAAAGTCCTAAAGAAAGAATCAGATTTTTGATTACCTTTAGGCGCTCCATCCTTTCATCTGCGGACAAAGCCGCAATGACTTGAGAACCGCCCCTCGGGTGGCGGAGACTTCTCACAGAGATGAGTCGACTGCAGAGTCAACCTCGACCTATGAAGATCTGTATAAGCAGATAAAAATATTAGACAAGGTTGAGAAAGACCAAGCAGAGAGCTAAGTCGACAATTGCTTACCCTCATCGTAGTCTCGGTGGGGTCTCCTCTCCCAGAGTACCTCCACATAGGAGATGCTCGTTTCTTGAGAGGGCGATTGGCGTGTGATGAAGTCCTTCACCACATGCCATCCGGTCAGCCTTCTTCCTTCAAGTCCTTAATAGCTTGAATATAAGGGCTAATCCATTGATATCTTGAGGTTGAGTCCCATGAAGATTTCTTTTCAGCGACCTTCCTCAAAAGAAAGGTGTCTTGAGGTGACCTTCGGTGAGAACCACCTCTTCCTCGGCCCGACCACGAAGGCGGGTGAAGCTCTGAATGTACTCCTTGACTTGAGTCGTGAAGCTTGAGACCACGGCTTAGCGATTCGGTTTGTCGAGCCATCCCATAATAATATTGGAGCAGCTCGAGATCATGGGAATCCCGGGTATCTCTCGCCTGATACACGAACACACTCAACATGGTAATGGAATTGGGACCTAAGTTCACGGTTCCACCCCAAAGTGTTCGAGTACTCACATGAAAGAAAGGGTGGGCGAGTGTCGAAGGCCGCGCTCTGTCGCTTGGAAGGCGAGATTTGCCCATTTTCCCCGATGGCGATCTTTGCCCGATGGCGAAATCCACTTCACGAGCCTTCTACAGGATCTTCCGGCATCGACCAAGATCTTGATCTTAGCGCATCCATCTCCGATTCCTCCCATTCGAAACTCTCTTGGCCATTTAAACCGAAGCGAAGTTTTTGATTGGGTTAGCGGGAGAAGATGGAACCTAGTCGAGGACGGAGAAAGCAAGAGCTCGAAAAACGGAGTGATTTGGGGAAAAGTAAAAACCCAAGTCTACCTCTGGTAAGTTTTATAACATACGATCTCCGTAAGCCGGAAGCCGTCTCGTCTATAGGTGCTGTAGGAGTTGGTTGTACAGCCGGGAACAGCTTCATCGGACAAATGCAGCGAGGCGGTTGCAATTCCCAGGATAGTCGTTCGAGAAAAATTAGGTGCGTATTGTCACCCCAAGTGAAATTACATTCTTGACCAAGTATTTACGGTGAAGGAAGTATCAATCGGAAGGGCTTTTTCTCCGATTCCCTACTCGACCACGGGGCGGTCGTGAGGGGTTTCTGACTTTTGATAGTAGTAAGCAATCTTCACGATTGCGATCGCCGAGAACCGTCTCATCAGCAGATCTGTAGAGATCGTTTGCAATTCCCAGACAGTGCATCCGGGAAAGTTAGGTTTGTTTTATCACCTCCAAGTAAAATTACTTTCGACCAAATCTTTACGGTCAAAGGAAGTATCAATCGGAAGGATTTTCCGATCGCCTACTCTGACTACTACGGTTGTAGGGGCTCTTATGACTTTTGATAGTTGTAAGCAACCTTCTTGACCAAGCAAATTCCTGGTCAAGTAGCACTCAAATATCGAAGAGTTCTTCCTTCGACTATTGTTCTCGACATTTTCATGGTCGTAAGACCATTTCTGAAACCTTTACCAAGTAAGTTACTTTCACTTGAAGGTGGGGGCTAGATGGCGAGGATCTAATAATCCTCATTTTATCTTTTATCTATAATTCTTATTATGGGTAAATATGATGTCACATAGTCCCGGAAGTACCCCTATATCTATAAGGAGAGGCCTAACAAGTGATTGTAAGTTCTTCTACAATCACCCACATAGTCGTAAGTCTTGCTACGACTATATCATGATCGTAAGTCCTTCTCGACCACTACATAGTCGTAAGTCCTTCTCATTGCTACAGTAAGTAAGTCCTTCTCGACCGGAAAACTCGACCACCTTATAATCAAACTTACGACGAGTAGGTCCAATTGATTAAGGAATCGAGCGGTCTACGCACTATTATTCGCGTAATTAATGGTGTGTAAATACCCCATTATCTCGGAAGATAATTGCGGACAGCGTGAAGAAGCCAAGGCGCGGTAATTCTCGCCATTATCGCCCAATTCTTGCATTAATTAGGCGCATCTCCCGAGGACAAAGCGGCTACTTCTTCACGACTATATAAAGGCATCAATCGGAGGAATAGGGAGAGAACAACGACAAACAAGAGCTAGTCAAGTAGAAACACAAGTGCTATTCTGTAATAGCCTTAGTCCTCTTTGGATCATCAAGAATACCATACACGGGATTAGGGTTATTATTCTCTCGGGAGAAGGCTGAACTGTCTAAACATCCGTGTCAATCCACTCTGCGTGATCTCATCCTTAGGAGACCCCGAATCAAATAATCTTTACGTAAGATCGGTTCTAATACCGAGCACTTTCTAACCCAAGAACTTTAGCATCAAGTTGAGAAAGTAAAGCATGGCGTCTAGGCAGGGCATCTGCTACAACATTATCCTTCCCTTTCTTGTACTTGACAATGTAGGGAAAAGATTCAATGAATTCACTCCATTTTGCATGTAAATCGATTCGGTTTTAGTTGACCCTTAAGATGTTTCAAAGATTCATAGTGCAGAGTGTATCACAAATTCCTTAGGCCACAAGTAGTGTTGCCAAGTTTCCAAAGCTCTCATGAGGGCATACAATTCTTTATCATAATGAGTAATTGAGAGTTGGACCACTTAACTTTTCACTAAAATAGCGATTGGCCTACCTTCTGCATGAGTACTCCTCAATCCCTATACCACTTGCATCATTCAATTTCAAAAGTATTACTAAAATGCAGGAGTGCAAGGTGGTCTTGATGTCAACAACTTTCAACTCTTCAAATGCCTTCTCTTGTGTCTTACCCGGTGAAAAGTCTTGCTTTCTTTGTCAATTCGTTGATTGGGGCAGCAATGGTACTTGAAATCCTTCACAAACCCTACGATAAAAACCGGCAAGGCCAAGAAGCTCCTCACTTGGCTCACATTTTGTGGAGGTAACCACTCCACGAACGACCTTTATCTTCTCCTCATCCACCTCTACTCATTGACTGAAACAACAAAGCCAAGAATAACTACCTTGTCGGTGCAAAGGTGCACTTAGCAAGGTTAGCGTATACAACTTTTCCATTCATAAGACACATAGCACACTTTCTAGATGTTCAATATGTTCTTCAAGAGACTTCTTTGTAAATTAAGATATCATGAAGTAAACAACAACAAATTTGCCAATAAAGCTCTAAGCACATGATTCATCAATCTCATGAAAGTACTTGGTGCATTTGTCAATCCAAGCGGCATGACCAACCATTCATACAACCCAAATTTTGTTTTGAATGCGGTTTTCCACTCATCACCCTCTCTCCTTGAATTTGGTGGTAGCAAACCGCATAAATCAATCTTAGAAAAGATGGTTGAACCACTAAGCTCATCAAGCATGTCATCAAGTCTAGGTATTGGATGCCTATACCTTACTGTTATGTTATTAATGGCTCGGCAATCTACACACATTCTTGTGAGACCCCGGTTTATCTGGCTTGTAATGCTTAACCATCCACTTGGTCCTAGCATCACAAATCAGATAATCAGAGACTCGAGACATGTATACTTCCCAGAATGCAGTATACACACCTCTTTACAAAGTTCATGCATCAATTCCATTCATTCACATAGAACCGAAGCAAAAACAACAACCAGAAGATAACATACATAAAGGATAGTCATTACAAAAGGGAGGCCAACCGGCCAAAGGACATAATACATAAAGAAAAATTAACAGCGGAAGCGAAAGTGCCATAAGATGGCTATAAAACAAAAGAGCCAATCAGTGTGCCTTTAACCCACAAGGCAGCAAGCCAGGACCGCCAAGCTAGTCGTGAAACCACGGCACAACTCACAAAAGTGAGGCCCTTGGGGCTCACCTTCTTCCCACAAACAAAAGCATTGACAAAAAGCTGGGTGAGTACTGAATGTACTACATAAGATATATAAGAATGATAACAGATCTATACAATAACTACATGCAAGCTTATTTAAGTGGAGCAGGCTAGGACTCAAGTTTAAAAGCATAAGGCAAGTTTTATTTGCAATAATGTAATAGATTGAAGGCAATTTTGCAATCTGAATTTTATTTGATAAAAACAGTAGTATTCAAGTATCAACAATAGTAAAACAGTCCTGGAAATGGCTAACCCAATAGCCACCACAATAGCATGAATTACCCATTCATGCCAACCATGTCAAGTTTTAATTTTAAAACAAAAACAGTTGTTGAAGTCTAGATCTTGCACGACCTTACCAAGCATGTCCATAACCTAGGACGAGGCTATTGAATAGTTTTATCCTGCGAGGGGTGTACCAATGTACCCACACGCGAGACAGCCTTTTGCCAAGCTATTAAGCACACTTCCTTAGGTATCTTAAGCACGGCTAAGTCCTCTGAGACATTTCCAATATTGTGAATTATTCACGGCGCCGTATGGATAGAAACCCATACGTTGTGTGAGTCATCGTAAACCTCGGTCAACTACCCTTCGGGTAAAGCCTTGGACAACTACGCTCCTCGAGGTGGAGAGCCTACAGAATGTCCACCACCGCACACCCAACACAAGAACACGAGAACACATATCATGTTTCACACACACACACAACCCCTCCTGCGACTCGGAGATAACCCACGCCAAAGTACTAAGTCAAGAGGTCTCATATCCCTCTCGCGTGGTTATGCCGCATAAGCACTTGGCTTAGTGACACAAGTAACAAATCGGTCCTTAGGGACACAGGCACCTTTCCTTGTCACACCCAACAATCACACCAACATGCCATTGTGCCCAAGTCAAATCATTTTGTTTCATTTTGGTTTGACAAAACAAAAGCATAAGGTCTTGAACCAAAAATAAACAAAATGATTTGTGTGATCAAGGTCATCGACTAAGTCGATAACAGCCCAATTCTCTGGTAGCTAAGCATTTCTAAGCATGACATCGCAAAGAGCAGTAAAAGAGCATAATTAAATCACAGGGCTCTAATTCACCGTGATATTAATAACTTATGGTTGTGGCAGGGGAATACATTTTAATGGCAACAATGCATTAGGAATAGCTACCTCTAAACAGGGCAAAAATACTTGGACACAAAAGAAATGCATACATATAATTTGTAAACAAGATATTAGACTTTGAAAGTAATGGGACATTTATGATCAAATATCTTGCACCTTCTTTGTGGGTCAAGGTGTTCTTTGTGGATCGATAATATTATCAGCGCGCTCTTGGATCCTAACGAGAAGGCAAAAAGCAGCATATAAAGCGAATAAAATGCAAAGACCCAACAGTAAACATTCTCCAAAAATTCGGAAAATTTTACAGTAGCAAGAGCATGATTTATAAAGAATTTAGCAACAAGAACCAATTGATTTGGATTCTTAATGCCAAAGATATGACCAAAACAATTTTGCTCGACTTTTATAAATCAAAAATGCTACTATTCATTAGCAAAATTTCTGGAGCTATCTGGGGTTGGAAACATTTTTAAATTAAAGTTGAGTTGAAAACATAACCAACAAAATTTGAATCAACGAAAAGGATTTAAAATGAATTAGTTATGCATTTTACAAGTTATCACATTTTGATTGATAACTAAATCCTTTCGGAAATCAAATTAGAAATGGCGTGGCGAGCGAGGCGTCGATCTTGGATCCGACGGTCCAAGTCCCGGGATAGATAACCTTGCGGATTCATAAACCCTAAGCGCTCACCGTTGGATGCGGATCCAGCGGTTCCACGTGAGATCGGGGCGTTGAGGCGGTCGAGCGTTCACGCATGCGAGGCCGTTGATCTTGGATCCAGCGGTCCACGGATCGAACCTTCGGACGGTCGACGTTCACTCGAATCGGGACCGTTGATCTTGGATCCAACGGTTCCAGACCGAGCAGCGACTCACAAGCCCTAAGCGTTCACCGTTGGATGCGGATCAACGGTTCCGAGCAGAGCAGCGCTAGTTCAAACTTCGAGCGCAAACTTGGTAGTAGATCTTAGGATCGGCGGTCGCAACGACTTCAGTTCAAACTTCGCTCGGACCCGTCAGACAAAATTTGTGGGGAAGATCGGCTCGCCGCCGGCGACGGCTGTGGCGGTGCAAGCAAAAGCCTAAAATGAGTTGCTAACAACCTTGCGCACCCAAAGGTACCAACAATTTTGGTGCGGCGGTCTAAACGCCAAACAAGCGAAGATGACGAGAAGACTCAAAATGACCAGCGAAAATAGCAAATGAGCTCAATTGCGGTCCAAGGGAGGCGAGTGCCAAGCAACTAGGGACTAACAAGGAGTTACGAGTCAAAGAAGGCACAAAGATGGGTTGATTCGGCTCAACGAAGAAGAATGGGGACTTGGCGAAAGGGGAAATCCGCAATTAACTTTCTCTCTGCAAGCAAGCGAAAAATTGAGTGAGGGCTATTGCTCACGAGAGAGGAGAGGAGCTAAAGCGTGAGGATTTGAGAAAGAAAGGCAGGAGCACCACTTTCAGAAGAACTCAAAAGCTCGGCAATGGCGGCAATGGCGAGAAGGTGAAAATTCGAAATTGAGCTCAAGCAATACACTAAGGTGGCTCTGGAGCTCAAGGGTGTTCAAAGAAAGATAAGGAAGCCCAGGAGGAGTTTTATAGGCGAAGAAGCAAGAAGAAACGGCATGAAAATGGTGAGCTCACGGGTGAGAAATGGTGAGGCGATGGGAACAAGTGAAATCGGTGGGGCGGCGACTATGGGCGGCGGGGCGAGGGCATTAAATGTTGAGTCGTTGGCCAAAAGGCGAGGTGACCCGGCCTTTTTCGCTCTGCAATTTTCACCGACCTTTATTGACTTGGTGAGGCGGCGAAGGAAGGCGGCGAGCGACGGCAGATTGGATTTAATCGGACGGTGAAAAGAGCGGGTCGAGAATAGCGATTCAATCGGCGCTTGATCTCGGGCGTTGATTTGGATCCTACGGTTCACGTGGCGCGGCGTTCGGACGGTCGACGTTCGCGATCGTGGCCGTTGATTTAAATCAGCGGTGGAAATGGATCGGCCTTTCGGACGGTCCGACGTTCAGCGACCGTGAACCGTTCGATGCCGATCAACGGCTCGCAAATCCGCGCTTGCATTGCGTCGTGCGGTGCGATTAGTTGGTGAACCAAATCAAGTGGCTCGAGCGAGTCGTCCGAACAGGAGCAGTGAAAACCGGTTAGGGTTTGAATTTGAATAAGCGATTTTGAGAATTATTTGGGGTAGCAAACCAGCTCCAAAATTATGAAATTTTAGCTGGAGGTTGCTTCTTGGATGATGAACCTTATCTAAAATTTTCAGAGACTTTTATGCCTGCATTTTTCTCTAAAAATTCGAAGGCTAATTTAGGAGTTTGACTAATGTTTGACTTGCCTCAAAAATTATCAAATAATTTGAAAATTATGAAGTAATTACGAGGTGTTAAACATCAACCTAGACCCAAGAAAATTATTTCCAAAGGTTGGGCACAAGATTTTCATGAAGGAGATTTGTGTTGGTGTCCAAATGGCAATTTGATTTTGATTTCACATAATTCCTTTACAAAAATTATGGGCTGATTACAAAAATCAAGATCGAGAAAAATTTTAATTTCTCCTCATTTTATTACATTTGAAACACAAACCAATTTTGGGATGTTACAAAACCTCCCCCTTACAAAAATCTCGTCAGAGATTTGGCTCGCTCGATAAAGAAAGATGGATAGTGCGCATGGAGCGATCTTCCATTTCCCAAGTAGCCTCATCCTCGAATGGTTCGACCAGCGAACTTTGATGAATCGATGGTCTTATTCCTCGTTCTTCGTTCGGCCTCATCGGTATCACGAGCAGGATGCTCGCGATAGGTCAAATCTTCTTGGACATCGAGAGTTTCCAGCGAGCTTCCTCGGTTGGAACGGAGGCACTTCTTTAGTTGGGACACGTGGAAAACATCATGTACCCCTTCAAGTGCGGTGGCAATTCCAATTATAGGCAGCGGCTCCTTTCTTCTCGATAATGCGATAAGGCCAGACATATCGAGGAGCTAACTTGCCCTTGGCCGAAGCGATGGCCCTTCAAAGGAGACTTTGAGATAAACAAAGTCATCGGGCTCAAAACTCAATTCCCGACGACGGCGATTCGCATAGCTCTTTTGCTGGATTGAGGTACATGCGTAGCGATCACGAATAAATTTGGACTTGACTCTCGGCCTCATTGATAGAGTCGGGCCAAAGAATGGTCTTCGCGGTCTCGAGACCAATTCAAGGGGTTCGCACTTTTTCCGTATAAGGCCTCGAAAGGTGACATGCAAAGGCGGCTGAAAAGCTGTTGTTGTAGGAAAACTTCGGCAAAAGGCAAGCATTTCTCCCAATTCTTTCCATAGGAGAGGACACAAGCCGAAGCATGTCTTCCAACACTTGGTTGACTCTTTCGGTCGACCATCGGTTTGGGGGTGGTATCTTTGTCTTTGAAGGTAAAACAGGTTCCCATAGCCTCTTGCAAACTTTGCCAAAGCGAGAGGTGAAAAGAGAACCACGATCGAGACAATTGTCTTGGGTACCCCATGTAAGCTCACGATGCGGGCAATGTAGAGATCCGCCAAAAGACCTACGGAGATCCGTCTTGGTGGAAGGAAGTGAGCCACCTTAGTTAGCCGATCAATGACAACCCGGATGGCATCATTGCCCTTGGAAATCTGAGGCGGACCGGTGATAAAATCCATCCGTCGAATCCACTTCCATTCGGGAATCGGCAAAGGTTGAAGCGATCTGCTTTGGGCGATGCTCGGCCTTGACACGACGACACCGCGTCGCTTTCGGCAATGAACCGCAATCTTCCTCTTCATTCGGGTCCACCAAAATCTCGGCGGAGATCTTGATACATCTTTGTGGCCGGGATGAATAGACAAAGGTGAATCATGGGCTTGCGAAGAATCAAATTCCGCAATTCCATGTCCTTTGGAACCACAAGGCGTTGCCGAACCTTACAACACCATGCTCATCCTCGGAGAAGCACTTGGCATTACGTTCTTGATATTTCCCTTGATGTTGTTCACTCCAACATCGATTCTTTGGCGATCTTAATCCGATCCACCAAGGTTGGTTGCACAACCGAGTAGCGAAGAACCATGCTCAACCAAACCTAAATTGAGGCATTTGAAATTCTTCGGAAGGGTGGGTTGGCGCTCTGGAGCAATAAGGCATTGCAATGCGCTTTCGTGGCGCATCGGCAGCGACATTAGCCTTGCGGATGGTAGTGAATACCCATGTCATAATCTTTGACCAACTCCAACCATCTCTTTTATGCGAGGTTGGATCTGGTTGGGTGAACAAATACTTTAGGCTTTTGTGATCGAATACGCCATAGCGATTCTGGATTAGGTAATGTCGCCAAATCTTAAGTGCATGAAACAATGACCAATTCCAAGTCATGGGTAGGATAGTTGAGTTCATGGGGTCTCAATTGCCTTGATGCATAGGCCACTACCTTGCCTTTTTGCATCGGGGCCAGCGAGTCCTCTCGAGAAGCATCGCAAAGATATCGAAGCCTCGATGGATATCGGAAAAACGAGGGCGGGGCGGTGGTCAAGCGCTTCTTAAGTACTTGGAAGCTTTCCTCACAAGCATCGGACCACAAGAACTTCTTGTCCTTCTTGAGCAACTCCGTCATCGGCCGCGACCTTGGAGAAATTCTCGATAAAGCGGCGATAATATCCGCTAAGCGAGAAAACTCCGCGCCGGTTCAGAAGTAAGTGAACCATGAAAGAACATCGGCCCGACCTTGCTAGGGTCAGCGGCCCGCCTCTATTTGAAAGAACATGACCCAAAGGCCACTTCCTTCAACGAATCGCGCAGCTGCTTGAACTTGGCATCTGTTGGTGCTCACGAAGCTTAACACAAGTCTCAAATGCTCATCATGTTCCTCATCGTTCTTAGAATAGATAAGAATATCATCGATGAAGACCACGACAAACTTATCCAAATACTCCATGAATACCGAATTCATGAGGTTCATGAACAAAGCGGGAGCATTGGTTAAGCCAAGCGACATGACGGTGTACTCATACAAGCCATAGCGGTAGAAAGCCGTCTTTGGAATATCCTCAGGTCGTATCCGAACTTGATGATATCTCATTCTCAAATCAATCTTGGAGAATACTCGAGCTCCAGTTAATTGATCAAAGAGATCATCGATGCGGGGCAATGGATACTTGTTCTTTACCGTTACTTCATTAAGCGGACGGTAATCAGCACATGCGCAAAGTATTGTCCTTCATCTTCACGAAGATTGCCGGACAACCCCACGGAGATGAGCTAGGGCGGATGAAGCCCTTTTCTTGCAGCTCACTCAGTTGCTTTTTCAATTCCACCAACTCGTTCGGTGGCATCCGATAGTGCCTCTTTGAAATCGAGGCGATGCAGGAACCAACTCAATGACAAACTCGAGTTCTCGAGCTGGTGGCATCCTGGAAGATCTTGGGAAAGACATCGATGAAGTCACGAGCGGTTGGGACTTCACTAATATCTAGAGCGGGCTTCGCTTCAAGCGCGAAAAGATGCGGACCTAGCGACTTCCGCAAACAGCGAACTTTCATGGGAAAAGACTAGATAGAGACACACTTCTTGGCGCAATCGATTTGTCCCTTATCTTGAGACAACCAATCCATACCAAGAATTACATCTAGACTTCTTTGAATGGAGGAGGATAAGATTAGCAAAGAATCTCACTCCTCGATCTCAATTGGGACATCCTACACTCAGTTGACTCTCAACTCCGAACCGGGAGGCGAATGAGCAGCGGGACCAACAATGGAGTAAAGAGGAGCTTACTAATAGCGACAAAGACTCAAAAATCAAAGCAGAAAGAAAGCGAAAAGCTAACGACTAGGGGAATGAAATATCACCTAACAGAAAGCCAAAAATAGCGGTGGGTAAACTTAAACAAGCGTATAAAAGACTCCAACAACGACGAGGAATTACCAAACCAAAGCTCAACTCCCCAATGCAACTAACCGTATTGAATGAGCGAGTAATTGATTGAGAAGATAAAAATCGGAAGATTAAGGTAAGATCTATTACCACTAAAGAGCAAGGTTCGATCAGCGAAAATAGTGTTAGATATTTAGCTAACTAGTATCACATCTTACCCCTTTTAACCCCACAAGTTTTAGTTGATTATCCTCTCATTTTCTACCCTATTAGAAACCATCGAGCTTCTTTGTCGGAAATTGAAGTGGTTGTAGTGATTTTGCATCAAGCTCGGTAGAAGTCTTCCATTCTAGAAACTTCAAAATCTGGCACACTTCAATTTGCCAAGCTCAGTGGTCCCATCAGAAACCATTGAGCTCGCTATCTGGAAATTGAAGCGTGCGTCTGATTCGCATCAAGCCTCTAGCGAAATCTTGATCCGAAACTTCAAAACCCTAAGCACTTCAATTTGCCAAACTCAGTGGTTCCCAAAACCCATTTAATCGATAACACTATCTTTGAAGAAGGAAGAGGTAAACAATTTTCAAAACTCAAATTAGAGTAAGATGAGAGGAGAAAGCTAAGATAGGTAAGGAATAAAATCTGAGAATTCATTAAGCTTTCATAAATCGTTTGATACTTTGAAATTAGGGTTTTCAAAATATCCTAAAGGCGACCAACTTGGGTTACTACGGTCGGTATGGCTCGATGCAAACCTTGTGAGACCCGGTTTATCGGCTTGTAATGTAACCATCCACTTGGTCTTAGCATCACAAATCGGATAATCCGAGACTCGAGACATGTATACTTCGAATGCGATTATACACCTCTTTACAAAGTTCATGCATCAATTCCATTCATTCACATAGACAGAAGCAAAAACAACAACCGAAGATAACATACATAAAGGATAGTCATTACAAAAGGGAGGCCAACCGGCCAAAGGACATAATACATAAAGAAAAATTAACAGCGGAAGCGAAAGTGCCATAAGATGGCTATAAAACAAAAGAGCCAATCAGTGTGCCTTTAACCCACAAGCAACCAGCCAGGACCGCCAAGCTAGTCGTGAAACCACGGCACAACTCACAAAAGTGAGGCCCTTGGGGCTCACCTTCTTCCCTGCAAACAAAAGCGATGACAAAAAGCTGGGTGAGTACTGAATGTACTACTTAAGATATATAAGAATGATAACAGATCTATACAATAACTACATGCAAGCTTATTTAAGTGGAGCAGGCTAGGACTCAAGTTTAAAAGCATAAGGCAAGTTTTATTTGCAATAATGTAATAGATTGAAGGCAATTTTGCAATCTGAATTTTATTTGATAAAAACAGTAGTATTCAAGTATCAACAACGATAAAGCAGATCCTGAAATGGCTAACAATAGCCACCACAATAGCATGAATTACCCATTCATGCCAACCATATCAAGTTTTAATTTTAAAACAAAAACAGTTGTTGAAGTCTAGATCTTGCACGACCTTACCAAGCATGTCCATAACCTAGGACGAGGCTATTCGAATAGTTTTATCCCTGCGGGGTGTACCAATGTACCCACATGCGCGGACCGCCTTTTGCCAAGCTATTAAGCACACTTCCTTAGGTATCTTGGCACGGCTAAGTCCTCTGAGACATTTCCAATATTGTGAATTATTCACGAGGCGCGTATGGATAGAAACCCATACGTTGTGTCGAGTCATCGTAAAGCCTCGGTCAACTACCCTTCCGGGTAAAGCCTTGGACAACTACGGCGCTCCTCGGTGGAGAGCCTACCGGAATGTCCACCACCGCACACCCAACACAAGAACACGAGAACACATATCATGTTTCACACAACACACACAACCCCCTCCTGCGACTCGGAGATAACCACGCCAAAGTACTAAGTCAAGAGAGGTCCATATCCCTCTCGCGTGGTTATACGCATAAGCGCTGGCTTAGTGACACAAGTAACAAATCGGTCCTTAGGGACACAGGCACCTTTCCTTGTCACCCAACAATCACACCAACATGCCATTGTGCCCAAGTCAAATCATTTTGTTTCATTTTCGGTTTGACAAAACAAAAGCATAAGGTCTGAACCAAAAATAAACAAAATGATTTGTGTGATCAAGGTCATCGACTAAGTCGATAACCGCCCAATTCTAGGTAGCTAAGCATTTCTAAGCATGACATCGCAAAGGCAGTAAAGAGCATAATTAAATCACAGGGCTCTAATTCACCAGCGATATTAATAACTTATGGTTGTGGCGAGGGAATACATTTTAATGGCAACAATGCATTAGGAATAGCTACCTCTAAGCAGGCAAAAATACTTGGACACAAAGAAATGCATACATATAATTTGTAAACAAGATATTAGACTTTGAAAGTAATGGGACATTTATGATCAAATATCTTGCACCTTCTTGTGGGTCAAGGTGTTCTGTGGATCGATAATATTATCAGCGCGCTCTTGGATCCTAACGAGAAGGCAAAAAGCAGCAAATAAGAAGCGAATAAAATGCAAAGACCCAACAGTAAACATTCTCCAAAAATTCGGAAAATTTTACAGTAGCAAGAGCATGATTTATAAAGAATTTAGCAACAAGAACCAATTGATTTGGATTCTTAATGCCAAAGATATGACCAAAACAATTTTGCTCGACTTTTATAAATCAAAAATGCTACTATTCATTAGCAAAGATTTCGGAGCTATCTGGGGTTGGAAACATTTTTAAATTAAAGTTGAGTTGAAAACATAACCAACAAAATTTGAATCAACGAAAAGGATTTAAAATGAATTAGTTATGCATTTTACAAGTTATCACATTTTGATTGATAACTAAATCCTTTGGAAATCGAAATTAGAAATGGCGTGGCGAGCGAGGCGTCGATCTTGGATCCGACGGTCCAAGTCCCGCGAGATAACTGCAGCGGATTCATAAACCCTAAGCGCTCACCGTTGGATGCGGATCCAGCGGTTCGCGTCAGATCGGGGCGTTGGGCGGTCGAGCGTTCACCGCCACGAGGCCGTTGATCTTGGATCCAGCGGTCCACGCGGATCGAACCTTTCGGACGGTCGAGCGTTCGCTCGAATCGGGACCGTTGATCTTGGATCCAGCGGTTCCGAGCCAAGACAGCGCGACTCACAAGCCCTAAGCGTTCACCGTTGGATGCGGATCAACGGTTCCGCGAGCCGAGGCGCTAGTTCAAACTTCGAGCGCAAACTTGGTAGTAGATCTTAGGATCGGCGGTCATAGCTTATTCAGTTCAAACCGCTCCGGACTTCGTCAGACAAAATTTGGCGGGAAGATCGGCTCGCCGCCGGCGACTCGGCATGGCGGTGCGAGCAAAAGCCTAAAATGAGTTGCTAACAACCTTGCGCACCCAAAGGTACCAACAATTTTGTTGCGGCGGTCTAGAACAGCCGAAGCAAGGGAGATGACGAGAAGACTCAAAATGACCAAAGCGAAAATAGAAAATGAGCTCGGTGCGGTCCAAGGAGGCGAGTGCCAAGCAACTAGGGACTAACAAGGAGTTACGAGTCAAAGAAGGCACAAAGATGGGTTGATTCGGCTCAACGAAGAAGAATGGGGACTTGGCCGAAAAGGAAATCCATAATTAACTGCTCTCTGCAAGCAAGCGAAAAATTGAGTGAGGGCTATTGCTCCTGAGAGAGGAGAGGAGCTAAAGCGTGAGGATTTGAGAAAGAAAGGCAGGGCACCACTTTCATGAAGAACTCAAAAGCTCGGCAATGGCGGCAATGGCGCCAGAAGGTGAAAATTCGAAATTGAGCTCAAGCAATACACTAACGGTGGCTCTGGAGCTCAAGGGTGTTCAAAGAAAGATAAGGAAGCCTTTGGAGGAGTTTTATAGGCCGAAGAAGCAAGAAGAAACAGCGGCATGAAAATGGTGAGCTCACGGGTGAGAAGCGGTGAGGCGATGGGAGCAAGTGAAATCGGTGGGGCGGCGACTATGGGCGGCGGGGCGGGGGCATTAAATCTTGAGTCGTTGGCCAAAGGTGAGGTGACCCGGCGCTCGCTCTGCAATTTTCACCGCCCTTTGTTGACTTGGTGAGAGCGGCGGAAGGAAGGCGACGAGCGGCGGCCGTTGGATTTAATCGGACGGTGAAAAAGAGCGGGTCGAGAATAACGATTCAATCGCGGCGATCTCGGGCGTTGATTTGGATCCTACGGTTCCGCGTGGCGCGGCGTTGGACGGTCGAGCGTTCGCGCGATCGTGGCCGTTGATTTAAATCCGCGGTGGAAATGGATCGGTAGCGCTCGGACGGTCCGAGCGTTCGCGACCGTGAACCGTTCGATCTGATCAACGGCTCGCAAATCCAGCGCCCGCTGCGTCGGCCGGTGCGGATTAGTTGGTGAACCAAATCAAGTGGCTCGAGCCGAGTCGATCGAACAGAGAGCGGTGGCCGGTTAGGGTTTGAATTTGAATAAGCGATTTTGAGAATTATTTGGGGTAGCAAACCAGCTCAAAAATTATGAAATTTTAGCTGGAGGTTGCTTCTGGATGATGAACCTTATCTAAAATTTTCAGAGACTTTTATGCACTGCATTTTCTCTAAAAATTCAGAAGGCTAATTTAGGAGTTTGACTAATGTTTGACTTGCCTCAAAATTATCAAATAATTTCTGAAAATTATGAAGTAATTACGAGTGTTAAACATCAACCCTAGACCCAAGAAAAATTATTTCCAAGGTTGGGCACAAGATTTTCATGAAGGAGATTTGTGTTGGTGTCAAATGGCAATTTAATTTTTGATTTCACATAATTCCTTTACAAAAATTATGGGCTGATTACAAAAATCAAGATCGGAGAAAAGTTTTAATTTCTCCTCATTTTTATTACATTTGAAACACAAACCAATTTTGGGATGTTACAATTCTCCATGATCCATCTTTCTTTGGGACTAAAAGAAGCAAGTGCAACCTGAGGTGAGAGACTTTCTTTTACATACCCTTTGTCGAGTAGGTCTTGTACTTGGCGTTGAATTTCTTTGGTCTCCTCTGGATTTGTGCGGTATCTTTGGTCGGTTAGGAAGCGGGGCACGGGAACAAGGTCAATTCGATGTTCAATGCCTCTTTTGGTGGCGACCACAGGTGGTACCGTCGGAAATCGTCATCGTAACCTGTAAGAGATTCAACACAACACTCGGTAAAGTAGAGGGTAAGTCGTTAGTTGATAAAGGCTTTCCTTATGCAGGAGTACAAAGAACATGGCATTGGGTTCTCTCAATTCTTTTATATCCCCTTTCTAGCCATCATCACTAATCCTCTTTTCCAGTGTCTTGGTATTTTTGCGTTTGTGGAGATTGATTTGGTTTTGGTTGCACTCGCTCACTATGTTTGTGGTTCTCACTCAAGTGTTTCTCACTCTCTCATTGTTTCTTTTCAGTTCATCCTTCATTATCTCCTCGGTGTTAAAGGAAGCAAAGTGATCGCTCCCTTTATACATAAAAACAAGGGTATTGGCTCGGCAACTAATCGAACATCACGATCATATAACCAAGGTCGCCCCAAAAGTAGCGGCATGCTTGCATTGGAACCACATCACATTCCACGATCTTGGTATTTTCCAATTGAGAATTGGGCGGTCACAATGTTGTTCACTCGCGATGCTCCACAATCATTGAGCCATTGTATCTTATATGGGGCGAGGATGGCGTCGTAGTTTTAGTCCCATTCGTTCTACCAATTCTAGACTTGCAATGTTATTGCATTTGCCATTATCAACAATAATCTTGCATACCTTGCTCATGATGGTGCCTCGAGTGTGAAATAGGTTATGTTCTTGACCATTTTCTCCTTTCACAACATTAACACTAAGCTGCGTCGAGAGATAAAACAATTGTTGTCTCCATCATCAATTTGGAATACCATCATCATCAATGCTTCTTCAAGTAGCCCATCCTCCTCGGCTCACTCTCGATTCCCATTCTCCTTGTTCATTAACAAGCAAGTTTCTTCTGCTAGGGCACTTTCGGAGGCAATGTGCCACGCCCTTGGCACTTATGGCACTTAATTTGCGGTTGCGAGATGTAGTTCTTCTTGTCGATGTGGAAGATGATGCTCCTATTTTTCCACTAGGCGTCGATTATCTTGGTGTCCTGCGGTGAAGAAGCCGGCGAGGTGTAGGCTTGGCGGCGAGGAGTAGATGGAGCGTCTCGGCGAGGACACCTTGAGCGGCGACCGGCGAGAGGATGTACTCGGTATTGGCGACACCATGGAGTGAAAAAACGGTTCCCAAAGGTGACCACGTCCTTCTTGTCGAATCTTTCTCTCGTGCGCATAGCACGGCCAACAAGATCTTGCAGATTGTTATAAGGAAACATCTCAACAAAACACGAAATTTCATTATTTAGACCATGCAAAAATCTTGCCATCTTAGATTGACATCCTCTCGAATCGGCCGCGGATCAAGAGTAATTCCATTTCTTTATAGTACTCGTCCACCGTTTTAGACCCTTGTCTTAGCGCTTGCAACCTATTGCGAAGGTCATTTGGTAGCTTGAAGGCACAAAGCGCCTTCTCATCACTTGCTTCATTTCAGCCCAAGTATTGATATGACCACGCCGGTGTAGGCTGATTTTGTTGCATTTGATTCCACCAAGTGAGAGCATAACACGAGAATTCAAGCGAGACAAGATTTACGCCTTTGATCGGAGAGATTATGGATCTGAAAAATCGATCACATTGTTCTTCCCAATCAAGATAAGCATCGGTCTTCTATTCCCTTGAATTTAGGGACGCTCAACTTGATCCGAGCAATATTATCGGATCATCCCTTTCACTGGCGACCTCGATCTTGTCCTCCCTCACCATGGGCGGCACCACGATGTGGGGTGGATCTTTGTCGTAGCCATCATGATCTGCAAAGCTTCATCGTTGTCATCATATTCTTCTCCATACTGCGGCCGTCATGCACATATTGGTCGTTGAAGCGCCTACGGTGGCCAAAACCACGGCCGTGAGCACCTCCCCATCTTTGCGAGAATATGCGGTGCGCCTACGACCACGATGGGCACCGCCCCTCGTCCATCACCCCGACCAAGATCTTGCGGTCGTGGAAGCCGTCGTGCGGCGGCTCCCACGAGTTCTCATCGGTGGCTTCACCTTGATCAACGGTAGGGTTATGTTGACTTAGACCCCCACCACCGGCTGACGGAAGGTGTTCATTGAGCATCGTCCCATGGCTTTGAACGGATCACGTAATTGTTGCATCTCGGCTCGTGTGGTATTTGGTTGTTCATCTCCTTCATGATTTTCCCCATGTACACTTTCGTTGGAACACGCCATGTTAGCGAAGAGAAAGTGGAATAGGTAATATTTGTGGAATCACACAACCTCACCTCTTACTCACCAATGTTCTTATCGTTCTCAATGGGCGGCAAGAGTGCAAAGTGGCGATTACCTTGGATGTGGTCAAGCGATTGGAAGGACACGAATCGAAACAACCAAGCCGGGTTTTAGTGGGGCTTAGTGGGCTAAACAAGGAGGGTTGTAATCTTTGGGATCAAGTCAGTAAACCACACAGCGGATACGTGAATGTCACGGTCAAAACAGAAAAAAATTGATGCAAGAATTTGAATCTTGCAATTTTGACAACCATAACACAACCCTTCGCTTTCTTCTTCTCTTTTTTTGTATTCTCTTTTCTTTCTCTTTTTTTTGTGTTCTCTTTTTTTGATACTAAGCAGCAAGCAACTACTAAAACAAACACGGTGCAAGATATCGATAGTGACTAGAAACAAGATGAGCCACGAGCGGCACAAGATTATGATACTAAACAAAGGTTTGGTAATTTTTGTTTTTGGATCTGGACTTTTAGGGTAGAAATCGAAATAATATCAACACAAGAAAAAGTGATGCACTAAAAGGCTAATTTGTGAATGGAAACCTCAAGTGACAAGCTCGATACCAAATGATGCGTACCGCTAGAGGTGGCCCAATCTTCACGGCGTAGGTTGAAGAACAAAGCGAATCTTCTTTGTGGACATCGGGGATAACTAGTTGTGAGTAGCGGAAAAGGGTAACTAGCTTTAACTTTGCCAAGGTTGGATCGACCAGCGTTGGGAGAGCGATCAAAACCTTACGGATTCCGGCCGCTATCAGAACAATCGCGAGAACCACAATCGGAACTAACCCACACAAAGCGCCGGAGCGTAGAGCGCGAATTAGGGGATCGAGAGGAATCTTCTTGCAAATCCAAGAGAACTCACAAGAGCAAAGGAGCAAGGAACTCGGTGATCTTCTTTGCAATTTCATATATCGGTTTGTTGAAATATCAAAAGTACTGCATGGATGGGAGTAGGGGTATATATACTAGGAACAACCCTCCTAGTGAGGTATGAACATAAGTCACCACGTTTGGAAGGTGGAAGGCCAAGCTGGTTGAAGCATTCAAGGAGTCTTCTCGGTTTCTCGTAGCGTCGCTCAACCTGCGCGAGTTTTTAGTAAAATAGCAATAACTCTCTCTCGGAAGTCCAAATGACGAACCGTTTGTTGGAGGTGAAAATAGACTTGATTATCTTTCCATCCATATAGGATAGGCATAGTGAAACGTTCCAGGTTGGTGTGCAAGCACTTAAGAAGACTTCAGTTTTCGCGCAGTATTTTTCAGCATGTGCAGCTGTTACTAAAATGATCATAACTTTCATTACACAACTCCAAATAATGAACGGTTTGAAGCGTAGGAAAATAGACTTGACAAACTATCCAATGCTCTGGTGTATGCTGGCTGGAAACATTATAATTCATGCAGATAATGATTGCAAAACTCATTGGTTTTACGGACCTCATTGTTCCTCTCAATGCACCTGAGTTCAATAAAAGAAGAGGACATTGGAAGCACTACTAAGTTATTGAGATCTGGAATAAGTTCTAAGTTAGCGTTCACCTGATCAAGTATTTTTTTTAGCACGTCTTCTTGTGATTGGTCCTTGATATTGTTTGTCCTTGAGAATATCTTGATCGCGAAGAAGGTCTTCTGTAGCATGGTCATTGAAGGTTGGGATGTCCTCGTCAAGGACGCTCCATCACTAGAGGACTTCGTGTACTCGGTGGAGGTGGGAACGCGGCAGCGGCCGCTGCCCAAGCCCAAGTGGATGAAGGAGACGGTGCCCTGCGGTGCCAAGTATGCGGCCATCAAGGCCAAGCTGCGGGAACTGAAGCTGCACACCGTCTGCGAGGAGGCGCGCTGCCCCAACCTCGGCGAGTGCTGGTCCGGCGGCGAGACGGGAACCGCCACCGCCACCGCCACCGCCACGATCCAACCACCGCCACCGGTTTTTAGGAGCTCCGAGGACGAAGCGGCGGCCTTCTTCCGCGCCGCGCCACCCTCCGCGACCGTGATAGATTTCTCCTAGAAGATTCGTATCTTGATTTTTTCGAGGTCAGTGAAGAATCAGAGATCCAAGGTTTGGGGGTTGTAATCCTGAAGTATCTTAAGTGATGCAAATTGACTTATCCATCCGTACTACCAGTGGTTTCCCTAAATCAGTATGATTTGGTTTAAAATTGTTTGGTTCTTCACCTTCTTTTTTTTTTTTTTTTGCAAATTTTTAACCTCCTTACTTGAAGATGTCAAATCTAGAAGACTAGGACCGTATATTGTTTGGTTCTTCACCTTTTTTTGGCAAACTTTTAACCTCCTTACTTGAAGATGTCAGATCTAGAAGACTAGGACCATATCCCTTCTTAGTCATTTTAGTAGTTTCATTTACTGAACTAGAAAGTTTTATGTTCTGAATGACCCTACAGTCTACACATATTAGTTTTGAAACCATTGTTCTCATTTGAGTTACTTATCTCAGTCCCAGAGTCTCATCTGCTGTGTTCAAGACAGCAATTGGAAATTATCGCAAGGTATATATAACCAATCAGTGCCTTGTTTTCTTTATTGCAGGCACTTGATGAAGGCCTATTGCTGAAACTTCCTTTCACCACTATCTTTGAGTACCTTCAGGTATTACATATCTATCATATCTATTTCCTAGGATCAAGCATTGCCACATTTAGATTTTGCACATTTTGTCATTCAATTTAGATTTTGCATACTCTAGAGCTGTCTTGCTATGAGATACGAAGCGCTGGTTCTGCGAGAGACCAAATACTCTGACGACCTTGATCTCCATGTGTCCCATGAGGAGTGGCTAACTCTTGCAAATGATTCTCTTGATAATGGGTTTTATACCATTGCTTCCAAGGTAATTAGATTCAGTTGTGGTGTCCCTTCCAAACTTTCAGGTTTTGGCATGTGGCTTGCATGTCATATCTGCGGTTCTTCCTTATATGGCTATAGTCCCAACCAACACGACTTCACAGTTCATGCCACTGTAGTTAGGTTCAATAGTGTGAATAACACAGTTCAGTAGTAATTTGAAAATTTGGAGCAGTGGACATCTTGGTGCGGCTGAATCATACAGTAGTCTGGTTTAATTCTGTCAGGAATAATGGTTAAAATAATTCTCCCCGGAAATAGTAATTCCATGTTGTGGTGCTCACAGGATGATGCAAACGAGGAAGGGAGCAGATCTGAGTTGGTATCCTGGACAAACTATGTCAATGTTGAGGCAATACCTAGGGCATCTGCTACTTCATGATGGGAGGTGTGTCAGATAACTAGAAAAAGTGTAATTTTGGTTAGGCCTGATGAGCACATAGCATGGAGAATAGAATCTTCCGCTGATTCAAAAGTTAGGAGAGTATTTAAATTTTGTGTTTAAATAGGCAACTGGTGTAATAATGTGCTAATTTCCATTCAGTAACTAACTGGGTTTGAGTGTCATTAGTTAAGTGTTCCCTACCGTGTAATTATTTAGTCATAATTAATTAACTATCACTGTGTAATTATTTAGTTGTGTAATTAACCCAGCTGTGTAATTAATTACACAAGTTTAATTAATTAATTCTCATCCATGCCACGAGTTAATTGATCCTCGTCTGCGCTACGGTGGGGGATTCCCTCATACTGTTAGTTAATTAATTAATTACAAGGGTTCAATTAATCCTTGATTTAATTACAACTAGCAAGAATTAGAAACATTAAAAACAACGTGGTATAAATGGCAAAATTACATGCATCCATCCAAGGCGTGAGCCAGCAAATAATATATCCCAAATTTAGCTCAAAGCAAACATAATTACTTGCTTGTCATCTATGAAAAATTGCTCAACCTGGCTTCTTGATGAGAGCCTTTTTTATTTTTTTAATCCTTTTTAAAAATTATTTTAAAGATAGTATCTTTCTAACTTTATTTCTAATTCTGACCTCTTTGATCATACCATGACATGTGGTGTGATCAAACTGTGCTGTCACGCAATCGACCCCTTTGGACGTGTCTGTTTTTGGGTTAAGTCCTGTCACGTCAAGAGGAGTGGTATGACATCACAGTTTGGTCATGTCACGGTTGATGGCACGACAACACAGTTTGGTCACAACACGGATCATAGCCTGACTAAAAGGGTTAGAATAAGGAATAAAGTTAGAAAGAGTCTATCTTTAAAATGATTTTTAAAAAAGGGATTAAATAATAAAAAGGATTCTCTTGATGATAGTTCCTTTATTGTCAACATCAAATCATTAGCAAAACAATGCATGAATTTTACAGACCCAATCGATTTTTTTATAGCAAGAACAGTTTTCATAAGTTGGCAAATCCATCCAGTAAATTCCAGCAAATCATAGTTGTCTCCTTGCCAGTATGGGGTTGTTTGGATTCATGCCAACTCTACCTTACCAAATATTGGCCACGACCAAATCATGAGCGCGACCAAAAGTTTGGCAAGCCAAAATTTGACTTGTTCATGTTTGACCCACGTGTCATTGAGAAACAGTATGCTAGCAAAATTTGTTTACTAATTTTACCACCAATATTTTGGCAACAAACTTGACAAGAATCTCGTCAAATCTTCCCTATTGGCATGGGTATGCCAAAATTTGGCATCAAACCAAGTAAAGGAAAAAAAAAACAAAGACATTACAATTTTTTAGTAAGATTTTCTTTGACATTAAACAAAACGACCTCTTTATTCTTCCAAGATATAAATCCATTAAAACTACCGCGTCCTCTCGATAATAAATTCCTTAAAATCCCAAAAGAAAGCCCATGTCCTACGGGCATGAATACAGCATCCACACATGGATGGCACGAGTAAGACCCAACGCAAGCAGCAGGGGAATAACCACGAATATGACGGACGCAATTCCACCGTGTACCGTCCATTAATTAACCCCCTCGCCTCCCAAGCCGAAAGCCCGGCACTACGTGTCCGCGTTGGAGACCGTCGAAATCAAACACCAACGGTCGGATTCAAACTGGCGTTCCGTATAAATTCCGGGGCCTCGCCTCATCCGATCCCTCTTCTTCCCAAATCTCGCGTCGTGCTTTCTCCTGCCCTCCCGTGCGCCGCCGATCCAGGGCAATCTTGCGCGGAATCCCGCGAATCCGACGGGGCGCTGATCGATCGGTGCGATTCGGGAGCTGCGGGATCTGTGGGCGCCGTCGGGAGCTGCGGATCGAGCTGCGGATCGCCGGATTTGGCCGCGTAGACTAGAACGAGACATAGGGGGAGGTTTGTGCCCCGCCCCTCGCCGGGGACGGCACATGCGCGTGACGGTCACGCCCAAGGACGAGGAGAGGCTGGTGGTGCTGATGGCTCGGGAGCGGCCGCGGTCGGCGGTGTTGTCGGCCGGCGGGGACCTAGTCACCGGCGGGGGCGGCGGCGGGGAGGCGTCCGACGGGGACTCGTCTGCGTCGCTGGAGGAGATCAGCGCCGACGACTTCAAGAATGAGTCGTCTGGTAGCGGCGCCGCGGGGGCCGTGTCGGGGGCTGGGGGGGCGGCCTCGGCGCAGAGATCTAGTGTTTGGATGGGGTACACCATGTCCCGGAGCTACGCGCCGGCGTTCCACAGCTTCGCGTGGGCACAGGCCGTGCAGAAGAAGCCGCTTGTGCCGCAGCCCGCCGCCGACGAGGACGAGGTGGAGCATGTTGTGGACACCTCAGACGAGGAGAAGGAGGAGGGCGAGATCGAGGAGGGGGAGGCCGTGCAGACCTTCTCTTCACCTCCGCATGCGCAGCCCGAGACCATCGACTTGGACTATGACGCCCGGGAGAAGTCGGAGTCGGTGTCTGCGGAGGTGAGTGGTAATCTTACCCCAGCTGCCGCGGAGGAGGAAGTGGACTTTGACCAGCGCGTGGGGAGTATACTGGAGGAGCTTGAGATGGTCTCCATTGAGGAAGCTGAGAAGTATGGACAGATGTTTCATGACATAGATCACGTGTTTGATGGACATGGTGTTTGATTCGGTTGCTGAGAGGTAAGTTATTGATGCTGTGTTGTAGGTCATTTGAGGGTGCGTGTGCGCGTCTGCACACGTGCTTTGAGAGCCTGAAGCCACTGTTTCTGGAGAGCGGGAGCCCGATGCCCATGCTTGACGCTCTTGTGCATCAGGCATTTGTTGGAATTGACACCATCACCACTGTAAGACCGAGATTGAGTGTTGGCTGGCTGGTTTCCTTCATCGATTATAAGTCTCACACTTTTTGCATCGTTGTAGGTGGCTAATTCATATAACATGCCGAAGAGGGAGCAGAACAAGAACATGCTCTTAAAGTATACATAAGTCATCTTTAGCTAATCATTTAGAGAATAAAACTGCCAGCTTTTCTAAATAAGTATAACTAAAACGGTCTCCTTTGAATGGCATAGGTTGTTGTTCCACCTAAAGAACAGATATTCAGACATGCTGACACCTGACCAGCGAGATGAGGTTTGTAACCCTACTAGTTTGTAGTTCTAGGGGCTTCATTATGAGTAGTCTGTGGTAACAAGCTCAATTTTCTGTTTTTTTTCCTGTTCGTCAGCTGGATAGCCGTGTGAGGCAGTTAGTTTTTGAGGATGGAAAAGACAATTCCAATGGTCCAAATGCCAATTGTGGCACCAATGCAATGAATGTTGCAGCTCCATCTGGGCTGGTTCCATCAGAGAGACTACCATTTGAATCAGGAGCAGCAAATACATTTAATGGATCTAGTTTGCCCAAGTTGGAGATAACAGCAAAGAATAGAATGGTTAGCCCCTTGTTGGATCTTCATGCAGATTATGATGAGAACAGCTTACCCTCGCCCACCCGAGATAATGCACCACCTTTTCCTGTGCCAAAGCCTATTGGATTTGGAGCATTTCCAATGGCACCAGACAAACCATCTTTCCCAGAAAGAGCTGAGCCTACAAAACATTCGTCATATCCATCCTTAACTGATGCCCTGAAGGCTGTTTCCTCCTACCAGCAGAAGTATTGCCAGAAGTCTGCCTTTCCAAGTGATGATCTACCAAGTCCAACTCCTTCTGGTGATGGGGATAAATCTGGAGACAAAGGTGGTGATATATTTGGTGAAATTTCGAGCTTTTCAGCTTCAAATAAGACTGCATTTCCAAGTGTGAGTCAGATACCTGCCTCTCGACCTAGCACAGTTATCAGCAGCAATGACAGTTTCTCAGGTGGTCCTCCAGGTTATGCTAAACAAATTGAGCAGTCTATTTCAGGACCCAACCATGCGCTAAAGCCTAAAGCTAAAAGTAGAGATCCAAGGCTCAGGTTTTTGAACCGTGATTCTGGTGGCGCTACAGATGCAAATCGACGTGTGAATTTTGCAGAGCTGAATGCTTCTAAGGATGGGACCTTGGGTGGAGTATCAATTAATAGTCGCAAGCACAAGGCAGTTGACGAACCTCTGGTGGATGAAAATATGTTAAAAAGAGCTAGAGGTAGTATTGGAAATCTGAGAGACTTGCAGGTACCACTAGGTAGAGGTGTGTGGGTTGAAGATGGAAGTAATATTAGCTCCTATCCTAGTGATAGGGTTCAATCAAATCATAATTCAAGGCTTGAAACCAAGACAACAGGAAATCCTAAGCTCAGGACAGATAGTCAACTTATTAGTAATGTAAGTAGTATCTCAAATAGTAGTGGAACAAGTACCAAAACTCTGCAAGTCCCCCAAACTAATTCTGCTCTACAAACCAGTACAGCTGTTGTTTCATTGCCTGCTGTGTTAAAGGACATTGCAGTGAACCCAACAGTGCTCATGCATTGGATTCAAATGGAACAGCAGAAGAGGTCAGCATCAGAACCTCAGCAGAGCGTAGTTGCTTGAGTGGCATGTCTACTGGCATGATCAGTAGTTCAACTGCAGGCATGGTTATACCACCTGGCAATGCTCAAAAGACCTCCGAAGTTGCACAAATTCCTTACGTTAGGCCACAAGTTCCAATGCAAACAGCTCCTGTGGTAATGCTCTTGCTACTGCATTTGTGTCTTTGCTTGCTACTTGTTACTTTATCAATTTACTTGATAGTGACTTCCATATCATTATTTGGTACTATATTTGTTGTGCATATTAAGTGGAGAGATATGAATTTGAACTTGGATGTTCATTCTGAGGTTATATTAGCATGTAAGTTATACACTGTCAATAGTTAGGTTAACTATCTTTTCATGTAATGTCAATTCCTTGCTTTTGTTGTATGATGGTACTAATATCAAGTTTTGCTGTATCTGTAGAACTCGCAAAATGATGCTGGAGTAATACGTATGAAACCCCGCGATCCTCGTCGCATCCTTCATAATAACCTAGCACAGAAGAATGATACAGCGGGCTATGAACAAGCCAAAAGCAATGGAACTGCCCTGCCAGACTCTCAGGGCAGCAAAGACAATTTGATCAACCGTGAACAACAGGAAGAGCAACTACAGACTAGTGTGTTGCCTTCTCAACCAGTCTCGTTATCCAACATTGCCCGGCCTTTCACCATGAGTGCAAATCCTGTGGATCCAGTCTCTAATTCGCAGTTAGCTGCTACAGCACTTATGGTTCCTCAGCGAACCGGGCAGCATAAATAGGTCAGATCCAAGACTAGCTGCTGGACAGGATGATCCAAATGCTGATGCAGCAACGAATACTGCTCCTGCAACAGCACTTGATGCTGTGCCGCCAGCTAACCCATGGGGGGACGTTGATCATCTCCTTGACGGTTATGATGACCAGCAGAAGGCTCTCATACAGAAGGAAAGAACAAGGCGGATCATGGAACAGCACAAGATGTTTGCAGCACAGAAACTTTGCTTAGTGCTTGATTTGGATCACACTCTTCTTAATTCCATGAAGGTATTAGACTTTGTAGCCCATGACTTCAGTTGTCTAGCTATTTGACAAGTTAATTAATGTAGTACACACTTCTCATTCAGTTTATAGAAGTGGATCCAATTCATGAAGAGATTTTGAGGAAGAAAGAGGAACAAGACCGGGAGAGGCCAGAGCGCCATCTGTTCCGTTTCCATCATATGGGAATGTGGACCAAACTGAGATCAGGAATATGGAACTTTCTTGAGAAGGTTTGCTCTCTTAGATATGTCACCATTGAGCTTTGCTGTCTTAGACATCTCACCATTGACCATAAGTGTGTTTCTAGTCCATTGTTGAATACTGTCCTGTTTGATGCTGTATGCTGTAGGCGAGCAAGCTTTTTGAGTTGCATCTATACACAATGGGGAACAAGGTGTATGCTACTGAGATGGCTAAGGTTCTTGACCCTACTGGGGCCCTGTTTGCTGGGCGAGTCGTCTCAAGAGGTGGTGATGGTGATCCTTTTGACAGCGATGAGCGGGTACCAAAAAGTAAAGATCTTGACGGCGTATTGGGCATGGAATCTGCAGTGGTGATCATCGATGACTCCGTGAGAGTCTGGCCCCACAATAAACACAATTTGATTGCTGTAGAGAGGTATGTATCTCTGTCAAATGTTTCTACCAGCGTGAATTAATAGCATGTACATCTTACTAAGTCTCCTTCCATATGATTTTCTGTAGATACACCTATTTCCCCTGCAGCAGACGTCAATTTGGCCTTCCTGGACCATCACTTCTTGAAATTGATCGAGATGAAAGGCCAGAGGACGGCACTCTTGCTTCTTCACTGGCGGTATGATGGTTCCTTTCCACATCTGAACTCTTGACGATTGAAGTACAACTTGATTATACTGACATACCTATCAAATTCTTGAAATAGGTTATTGAGCGCATTCACCAAAACTTCTTTTCTCATACTAACCTCAATGATGCTGATGTGCGGAGCATACTAGCATCTGAGCAGCAGAGGATCCTTGCTGGCTGCCGTATTGTCTTTAGCCGGATTTTCCCGGTTGGGGAGGCCAACCCCCACTTGCACCCTCTGTGGCAGACTGCAGAGCAGTTTGGTGCAGTTTGCACGAACCAGATCGACGACCGGGTCACTCATGTCGTAGCCAACTCACTCGGGACTGATAAGGTGAATTGGGCATTATCAACAGGCAGATTCGTCGTTCGTCCAGGATGGTGAGGAAAATTATTACTCCATTCACTTGAATATTTGTTATCGCATAATAACCCCCAAATTCTAACTCCCCAAAATGACCCATCACTTAACCAAAACTCCTATCATGTTTGCCATCAACAGGGTAGAAGCATCAGCTCTGTTGTACCGGCGCGCCAATGAGCACGACTTTGCAGTTAACTAACACGTTCCTCAATCCCAGTTGCCCAGCCAGAGTCCCGCGAATCTTCCCGGGACAAGTTCCGCCGGTTATGAAAACCTAACATGATAAGAAAATTGAATAACATAAGTGAAAAACCGGACCATACTAAGAAGAAAATAGTTGGCCCTCAAAAAGACTCGGTAGTCCTAAAACGAAAGGTAACGAAATCGCTTTATGCAAAGCCTGGAAGAAGAGAGGGCAAGCCCAAGCTATTTGTGAGGTGGTCAGTATTTGCTTAAAAAGGGGTTTTAGAGAGAATCACCAAAGAAAGAAATGCGAAAAGCAGAAATGAGAAGGATCACTACCCCCTCCCTCACCCTTGTAACATGTAAAAATTGGTTATGTTTTTGGTTGACCCTGGCCCTGGCTCCTGCAAGCCTGCTGCTGGCCACATAAATAGGGTTGGCAGCAGGTATCAGTCATCCATCAAAAGTGGCAAGGGCGGCAGCAATCTAGGGAATGAATGAGGCATTTAAGCCTGTGCCTTTGTGTGTGTGTTTGTGTGGCTCCAAGTGTAGTTGGTTGGTTCCTCCTGTGCCCTGAAAGCCACATGGAAAAGGACACCTGAGGCTGCTCCTGCTGCGTACCTTTTGTGTGAGCCAGGGTAAATGGTGGAAGAGAAGAATGCAGAAGATTTGTTTGGCATTGGCTGGTGAGGTTATTCCAAGATTTTCGGGACGACTTCTTGAGAAAGAAGCATGCAACGCGCGGGATACGTGACCTGAAGTTTAATCACATGAAGGAACGAGATTATCTTTTACTTGGTGATGTCAACTAAGTAGAAAGTGTGCCATTTAAGTCAATTTTACCAAAAAGAAAAAACATTTCAACTAATTTCGAAATTTCAATCAAAAGCCTAAAAAAAAGAGTACATTTAAATTTTTTTCGGCAAGAGTTTTCTCCTATGTGCTAACGGACGCGAGTGCCTCACTAGATGGTTCTTTTATGAATAAATTTCTCTCAAATCAAGAAATCATGTTGATATATATATATATATATATATATATATATATATATATATATATATATATATATATCACTTAAATGAACATATTATACTTCTTTATTATTTTTAGTATACTTAAATACCAATTATACGATACTCTAATGTGACTTCATTGAATTTTTTTCATTAGAGTCCTTTATTTTTTTTTTCTATATACCTTTTTTTCCATATATATATATATATAAAGTATATACACAAATTTTGCTATAAAATGTGTACTTTAATGATTTTTTTTCATTCAACTCACTTTTGGGTATTTTATAATCATTATTTGAGTATACTCAAATTGATATAGAGGTATCATCATACGATTTAAGTGGCATATGAGAAGTGAGAGTACGTACTCCCAGGAATACCATACCATTTTCCTATACACACACTATTATGTAGCCAAGCGTAGAATAGTTATTCTACACCTAGCCAGCCCACCGCGCGTGAACCAGGCCAGGTGTGACGCACATGTGCTCAATGCCCATATGGTCGGCCCACCAACTACAGTTAGCGGACCAAAAACGTCTACATCCACATGGGACTCGATTCAACGGTAATTAATACGAGATGTGAAAGTAATTCGTGAATCTTTTTTACTGTCTATTTCGTGGCATGCAACTTTTTTCGAGCTCATATGTTGATAGTAAAACATGATGGGTAAGATAGTAAAGTTGTAATGTGTTTTACTACTGAATCACATACATTTATTTTTTTATCGAGACATGCTCCCACTCTCTCCCCTCAAGGCACGATGTCCTATCCGATAGTAACTTGCAGAGCATAATGGGTAATCCCGTGAGCATGTTTTCAAGCATCATCATCATGTCACAACGGACTACGTGTGTAGTTAGTGGCAAGGACACTCGGTACCCCCCCACCTCGCACCAGAGACACACAGACGTCACGTCTGACATTAATGAAATGCACCACATGTGATTAATAAAATTAATGCTTAGCGAGTTTTTTTTCACATGTGGTAAATTATAAGCACGCTACCGTAAATTTATGTTATAGATACAGTAATTCCAAACAAAATGGAGGTCAGTATTTTCACGCGCATCTTGTAGTAAAGGAATTCTCACATACCATCTTAGAGTAATGTTCAACGGGTAGCACAACGATGTTAGTTTGATAGCAAAATAACATACATGAAATGGTAAAATAGACGTACAAAACAGTAAATGTGTTTTTTTTTCTTTATCCCTTTATATTTTTAGACAGTAAAACGAAGCAAACATTACAGTAATTGTATATATACATAACATCGACAAGTGAAGTTGAAACTTCTAAAATATATTTTGAGGGGTTCGGCCAAATAGCGTGGTCGGTCACAATTTTTTTTAACACTGCATGATAATAACAAAAGAAGGGGGCAAATAGAAAGGGGGCTCTAGTGGCTAGGCAGGAGCATATCGCAGCCCTTAGGTGTTCGTAAGCCCGTTCGTGGACATCGGCGGGGTTGGATAAGGGAATATGTGGAGGAACATCTCCATCTGCTTGTGGTGAGTCGAGCTTCGCGCCAATCGCGCGAAGGAAGCCTGTTGACCATAGTCCAAATGAGGTGGTTCCTCTCTTCCACAGTCTCGGCGAGGTCGATTTTTGCGTTTTGCCTATCGATGTAGTCATCGAGCCTCTAGATCGACGCTTTGACACGATCCACGTAGCTTCATAGCACGGTCTCCAGGATGAGGTTGGTTCACCGGACGTTAGACACAAGGATATTGGTCCGATTAAGCAGGAGACATAGTGCGTAGACAGTGGCAGCTACGTTCTCCGGTAGACACGGGGTGGAGCACGGAGGAGGTCGTTGACATAATCATGGTCCGTAGCCTCGATTAGGCTCCACACAGATAGTTGCTTGTATATGAGTGATAGGTAGGATAGAATCATCGTGTGCAAGGGATCGGAAGAAGAGTTTGAAGGTATTTTTTTTCCTTTTTTTGTGTTGTGTTTTTGAGTTCGAGTGTGTATTTTGCAGTTTTTTTTCAGTGGGGGGAAGGCTGGGGTTGTGTGAAATAAAACCTTCGCAAGCTGATGTACATATTTATAAGTCATTCGGGGGGAGACGAAGAGACACATTGGGAGACGAAGCGACTGTGTTATATTTTAAAAGTAAATTCTTTTCACACACACAATAATTACAAAACAAAACAAATGTGTGTAATTTTATTTGCCATTATACAGTAAAACATATGAAACATAGTAGTACATGAAGACGACACCACTGATCGTTGCATTTTTTCTCCAACCAAATAAACAAAAGTAACCGCTACGGAGAAGATAGTAATAGACTACTATGAACACAATAACAACAAGCAGTAATACCACATGATATTACAGTAAGAGCTTTCGTATAGAACAATAAAAACATACAACATGAGCCGAATAGCGCGCTCTGTTACCAGTTGGCAAATGAAACACATTATCACACATAAGACAAGGCAATAAATGTATTACTATATGGAAGTAAAAAATGTGGCTATTCAGTACATATAGCTACCATCTGACCCTGCGCTTAGACTGTCTTCAGTGTTGTCTTCTTTAGATTCATCGTCATGAATCAGCTGGTGGCTTGTACCAGACCTTCCTCTCCCTCGCCCTCTACTTCCCCACCCCCTCCCCCTGCCACCACCACTCCCGCCTCCTCGCCCTTTGGATGAGGAGTTTTGGGGTAGGGTTTGGCAGGTAGCACTGTTGTGACTGGATTTCAGGCCGCATATGCTGCACGCCCTCGTCATCTTCTTCCCTACCGATGTAGAACTTTGCTCTGCTTCATCATCGGCTCGTTTGCGACCTTTGGTATGTGACAGAGGAGGCGCTGATGTGTTGATCATATCGTCGTCCGCTTCATCAGGCTCAGCGGTCTCCTTAGCCACCGGGCCAACGTTGTTGTGTACGGTATCAAGCTGCATCTGAAATGCCTTGAGGACCTCCATGGCTCTATCGTACGCAAGACTCATTCTACACCCTGACCTCACCATGCCCATAGCTTCCGTTAGTAAGGTGGTGTGCTGATACATCTTAGTCATTCCATCGGGTCTGACCTGCATGAGGTCGTGTCTGTCATATGGCACATCCACCCTAGCATTCGTAGTGTACCTACGGAGCACGTAGCGGTTGGGGATACTCTTGACCTGCAAGTGGGTGAACGCTCGCACCAGGTGCGCACAGAACAACCCTACGTGCGGTAGACCGAAGATGGATTAACAGTAAAACACGCTGTCGATGACAGTAAAAATGAATATATGCACTAGACAATAAAAGTATAATAGTTGGAACAATAGCTACTAGCCGAGAGACAGTAAAAGTACATGTGTGCTTCCAGCGTTTGCATTCACTGCTGTATGTACTCATTCCCTCTTCGGCCACCACCTTGAAATCGTGCTGCGACCAAGCGACTTCGTAGACTGTTTCCTATGAGACACAAGGAACATGCCATCTCGGGTTGCGTCCGCCCTTATGCAGAAGGCTATACTGGAGAAGTACATCTCCTTGTACTCTTTGAACACTATAGGTGTGTACACCCTGCTCAGTGCTCCTTGAATGGGAACATAGTGGCTTTCACCGGTTGGCTCTGATACCATGCAAGGCAGTATATGTCACGAAGGAGGTACATAAAGGATAAGAAATAATGACATACATGGATTACAGTAAAAAGAAAGAGGGGTGAGAGACGTAGTAAAATAAGACAGCTAATAGTAAATCATGGAAGAAATTGAAGTAAATGCGTATGTAAGTCATAGTAAACCTTTTTTTATCCACATACCGTGGCACAATGCATTTCATGAGCCTCGGAGTGCTTCCTCTTCTATAGCACACGGTGCATATGCCACACGAATGGGTGGAGTGAAGTCATGTTATCCACGAAGTTCTACTTTACCATCTTGTTCATACTCTCGCTTCTCTGTGTGGATGTCATCCTACCGTAGTACACGTCCTTGAAGTACGTGTAGATCCATCTTTCACGAAGATTATAGAGGCTAACATTGGCCTGGCTCTGCTCGAGACGATACTCTCTCACTAGATTCTCCCATGCATTCTCGGACTAGTTAGGAGTAAGCGGATGGTTTATGATGGAAACCAAACATTGCTTCAGCCTGTCATGGTATGCGTATAGCTTGTTTAGGTTCTACTTGTACTTCTTCAGCACGTGCCACCTGCACAGCCGGTGTTGCGTGTGGGGGAAGACATGCGGGATGGTAGCCACCATGGCCAAATCCTGTTCTGTAGTATAATATAAAACACATTAGGCAGTAAAACTCGAGCAAAGACGTAATATTTTTTACCAACATTGACAATACATTCCAGACCAGATACAGAGAACACAGTAAAGCACACGTGTGATAGCCAATAAACCTGATTGACATATGCAGTAATTACATTTGAACGGTATGAGAATCACTGGTTAGTATGCAGAAAGGGTCTTTGCCATCCATGCAAGTTTGGAATGTCCTGAACAACCACTCAAATGTAACACCCTAGCTATTCGGAAGCCAAGATGTTACCTAAAGATTCATCACACAATTCATTTGCATAACTAATATTCAATTTGCACCAAAATTAAATAGTCAAGACAAAGTAACGAGGAGAAATTAACCGTTCATCAACAGAATGTAACCAAGGAATTAAACATGGAAGATCTGATGTAAACTTGAAGTGATACTTATTATAGTTCATCTCATAACCAAATAACTTAGCAAAATATCTTAATGAATAAGTGAATTAATGAGATGTGTGAATCGTGCTTGGACTACGCCCTCCCGCTAGCAACAATATCATCATGGTTCACCTAAAAATAAACACAGGAAAGCAAGGGTGAGTCGAAACTCAGCAAGCACAACATCAAACTCACAGGGTACAAAGGAACAGAGCAATAATCAAGACAGTAGAACATATCTTCCACGAATTTATGAAACTGCATAGTATGAATGCATACATGGAATGAAAAATGGACCTCTCAACTGCGTATACCGGTATAACGAGTAATACACCCGTCGGTGTTCACTTAAGCCCGTATTTAACAAAGTACGAGGGACCCAATCACCGTATGAAGAACGTTTCATACGGGTGTCCGAAGTTGCCCCATTGGAATGGTGGTCAACGTTGCCCACATTTGAATCTCATATGCCCATATTGGAACTGATGAGACTTTTAAGTTTCCTCTCCCGTGGACGGTAGGAATCAAATGCATGGACAAAATGAAAGTCATGCAACGAAATCTTATCACATCATAATGAAGAATAATACAAACATACAAACATGAATAACCAATCTAGCAACTCATCCACACTTTTTCATCAACCTTCACTATGATAAGATAAGGTACTTGCCTTCCGTGCTGCGACGTACTAGGAAGCAATGAAGGTGTCCTTCCACCTACCGTCACACCGCCTACACAAGCATTTACACGGAATAAGGATAACAAGGTATGACGTATCTACATGTACTCTACCACACCCTCTAACCATCCCACACAACCGTAGGTTCAATTTGACAACTTCGCCCAAAAGGCTGGATTACTACTCTGCTAGCAGTTGTACGAAAAAATTCACAATTAAATATCTGCAACTCCTAAAGACCTGAAACTAATGCTCAGCTAATCCTAACTAACCAGGCTACGAAACTTTAGTTGGCGGGATCCTCTGATTCGGCCAAAACAGAGTACCAAACTGCCCAAGAAGACAAGCGAAACCTGTTTGATTTGAACAGTCGTAAAGAAAAGCCTGTACCTTTCAGTATACTGATCCTATGGAGATGATCTTTATCAATCTGGAATCATGGCGAAATTATCTTCAAAAACCTATTTGGGTGGCCGCCCTGGATCTGGCTCTAACTAGAACAAAACTGAGGAGCAACCGACAGTCTCCAAAATCTCTGACAGACAGAGTAGTGTGTGGTTAAAAATTCATAACTCCTAAACCACAGGGTGTAATCTCATGATCTCAGTGCCAAAAGAAAGCTAACGAAACCAGGAACATAACTCTAGGAGACGTCGACCCGAGATTCGGCCTCTAAAGAATTCAATATGGCCAGACAAGACAACTGCCAACTCTCATCAGATCTACTGGACAGTCGTGGTAAAACTACCATAACTCCTAAACCGTAAGTCCAAATCTAGTGATCTCGGTGCCCAAAGAAATCTAAGACTGAGGGATACAACTTTCTAGGAGGCGGAAAGATCTAAAAATGTACGCAACTTACCCAAATCTGACGAGCAACAGCGCTGGCGCAGGGGGAAGGTGGAAGTGGCGGCTCCAAGTGGGGGAAAGAGGGAAAGAGGAGTGGGGCTAGGGTTTTGGGGTGGGGTTACCCCCTTATGGCGACCCACATGGGCTTCCTGGCAGGCATGCCCATGCCAGTTGTCGAATAAAAGTGGAAAACCCCTATTTTTCTCAAAATTTCTATTCCTTTCTTTGCATTTTCTCCTCCATTGAATCTCTAATTACCGATCCATTTACGGGTATTACATTCTACCCCTTAATGTAATTCGACTCGAATTCTACCAACTAAACGAATACACGATTAAAAATATCACGAATTGCAATCAACGAATTAGCACATATCGAAGCGAAGCAGGTCTAAATACTACTCGCACATGCGAGACTCTATACGATGTGGCCTCTCTCGGACTAGAGAAACCACAACACAAAAGCGTAAAGCGATGGTGACCTAACGCTCCTTTGAACTTTCTAGGTTCACTCATTAGAAGAGGATCGAAGGTAAGACCTTACTTGACGGTCAACGTCTTTTACTAAATGTCAAACTTTGAATGGCTCAGCTGCTCACTCAGCCCAGAACACAACAGACGTTGTGTACTTCACGAATGAACCCGAGACGGACAAAACGATATGCTAATTTCCCAATTTCTGCAAGTTTCGGGAACGAAGAGAATCCCATTGGAAATAGAGAGTCCTCATCGCAACCACGTAATGCTAACTCTCCGCTAAAAGATTAAATCCCAAATTTGACAATTCATCTCGGAAACAAATCTTTGGTTTTTTTAAGTAGGCAGTTTACAAATGAACACCACGACAACCAAAGGAGAAATCACTCGAATGCCAAAACCAAATACTTCTTGTGGTTTATCAGAATTGGAAGGAATCAAACATGCCCACACAACGCCGACTCAAATTGTAGAAAACACCGGTCAACAACACAAAACTCAAACGAGAATCAAGAAAACGCCTCATTATCCGATGAAACATCATTTTCCTCAATTTCTCTCTTCTAGGAATAAAATTTCTCTCGAACCTTGAAATTCGAATTCATCGCATACCACCTGCGTTTAAACCTCTTATTTAATCATCCTCAAATTATGATCAAACCGAAGGACATCATCCACACAATTGTGGAGAGGCTATATTGAATCCACCGAATGCTCTAGATAATTCATTCTACTAACCAAAATCGATTTAATAAAAGGCGTTTAAGGCACCACAGAATAGGTTCCACACCATCACATTACCTCCAATTTCCAAGAGCAACTCAGAATCCTTGACCCGCACAATCATGTACTACATCAGAAGGGTTCTATCAATTATCATTCTACTGTTCAGGAAACTCCATTATTCCACTTTTCTCTACACACAAACACATGTGTGACCAATGGTCTAGCATAAAATGGCAAAGCCCGGATTTAACTTTCAAGACCTCTACAACAAATTTCTCTTATACCCAATAGTGAATTCGTCGGACTAAATCCCTAAGATTCCTGCAACTCTATCATACCCACTCATTGACATCATCGGAAATCACACCCACCATCTTGCAAAAAGATCCAATTTCTTTACTCTATAAAAATAATCAAGGTTTCCCTACCTCGATAATCCCCGACCTTTCATCATGAACTGAAGTTCTGGAATTTCACTATACCATAGGTTCCACTCAGTCGTAACGCTATTCATATTTACTTCGAAACTAAACATTCCATGTGAATCAAATTTCCTCCAAGAGGTACAGGTCAATACCAATTCATCTCCTACCACTCCTCCAACAACTTGATAGTAAACTCTCATCGCTACCATTACTTAATCACCACCAAATAGTTGCCAATTTACACTTTGCAAACTTTGCAACATAAAACTATTGAGTCTTATCTCAAAAGAAAGAGGCGAACAAGGACAATTTCATCACACAGGAAAACGTTGCTCCCCGCAACGAGCACGAAACAAAAAGAAATAATCTGGTAACAAGGATCTTGGAAAAACAAAATTTGTGCTCGCAGCTGAGGGCACACATCCCTCATAAGGAATAGCAAATAACAGCCGATAAGTAAAAGACATTGCAATTGAAACTCGACATCCCTTGAGCGGAAAGAGCAGAAAGTTTAGAAACAAATCAAATAACCACTAGTTACAAAACTTGACTCAAATTCTCAAATACTCCTACTGCACTCCTTCCTTTAACACTGAAATTGATCCTTTGACTAACAACATTTTGCCACAACAAACAAGATAAGATTTTTAGTCCAAACCACAAGATCTAATTAAGAACCAAGAAAAATCCTTCAACAAGTCATATTTGCTCAAAAGAGTTCAACAACCTATAAAACATGGGATCCAAATGATCCCAGCCACAAAAACTCGAAACTTTTTCTTTCCAGAAATTCACGGAAAGCAATGGATTAATTTACTCTCAAAGAAATCAACAAAAATCTCCTTTGCTTGCAACCTCTATTTGCGAACTCAAACCAAGGAGCCTTTAGGACTAAATCACTCGAAAATCTTAAGATGCAATAGGATATCTCTATGCACCATTTTGTTTGAAATAATTTTAATCAAACTCATAACAACAATTTGGAAATACCTTGAGAGACCCGTGCGGAATGGCTTGGTTGAATCTTCCTCAAAAGAAGAGGCACATGAAAACGATTGTCGCCAACTAGAAAATCATTTACCACTCGCAAGAAATACATAACCAAGGGGAAAACCAATTAGGCAAAGAACTTGAAAAATATTTGTGAAGTCCATAGTTGAAAGCATAGACTTCACAAGAAGAGAATATCAGACTTTCACTGATAAGAACAATCGAGCATTCAAGATTAAAGTACTCGCATCACTGAAGAACCATTATAACTTTGTAACTTAACGCTTTACTCGAAAAACTTCGTTTACCACAAAAAGCTTAGAGGCGAAAAGATCAAAAAATGTACGCAACTTACCCAAATCTGACGAGCAACAGCGCTGGCGTAGGGGGAATGTGGAAGTGGCGGCTCCAAGTGGGGGAAAGAGGGAAAGAGGAGTGGGGCTAGGGTTTTGGGGGGGTGGGGTTCCCCCCTTATGGCCGGCCACACATGGGCTTCCCACAGGCATGGCCATGCCCAGTTGTCGAATAAAAGTGGAAAACCCCCTATTTTTCTTAGAATTTATATTCCTTTCTTTGCATTTTTCTCCTCCGACTGAATCTCTAATTGCCGATCCGTTTCTGGGGTATTACATCAAAGGATGTTGCCTTCTCATCACGCAGCAGCAAGACCCCGAACTTGGTGTTTGCAAATGGTGGTTGGAGTTGTCGGGACCCAAAAATGCAATTCTGGACCCTCTGTGTATTCTGCACTAGTCCAGGATCACACTAATGCACACAGTGTCAACATAGATGAATATGGATCCACACAAGACGATTAATAGAATAAACAATAAATTTGAATAGAAAATAATGGTTTTGACCTTATGGTCAAGTTTACATTTATTAAGCCACGCAGGGCTGACAATAAATAAAATAGCAACAGCGGAATAGAAATAAACTTCAGCGGAATCCCATCAATTCACCACAGGCAACTGACTGGGATCAAGACCCTAACGATCGACACATTCGTAGAACTCAGCTTCAAAAGTAGACGATAACTCCTCCACTTCTGTTGATTATTTGAAGCAAGTATGAGTAAACAACCGTGCTCGCAAGTCATACCACATAATGCAATTTAGAGATGATGAGTTATTCCAAAGGAATGGCTTCTGTGGTTCTTTTGCAAAATGTAGCATTTGTAATTAAATACAAATAATAGATTGAAAACATAATTCAAAACAAATAAGATCATATTAATTTATCATTTGATTTCACAAAGACACACAGTCTAAATAAGTTATTCACACAACCATATGACTTAGATCACACAACTCCCCTCCCAAAGTTTTTATGAAAATCTACCCCTCGTGTGAAATCCCCGAGCATGTCCATGACCGCGGACGTGGCTATTCGAATAGATTGATTAAACACTCTGCAGAGGTTGTACATTTTACCCACAAGATACAATCAGTGTAGTTAGCGCTGACCATAACAAAACCTTTCAGAAACTCCATCTCAACATTGACACTCCCGATGTGCTTTACTGTCGTCCAACCGATACACACAGCGTTTGGGTACAACACACACCGTTGGACAGGGATGCGGCGAATCGTCCCGCGATGTGATAAACACACCACCAGCCCATCACACAGCTTAACCTACAACATGAGTTGTCAATGGTAAGATTCCATAACCTACTAAGTTAGGCCCGTCCCATACCAAGCATGCGGTTGTACAGTAAGGCTCAGTTCAATGACTGTGGATATCATGGGGATATGCTCCAGATCTTAGAATGATATGACAATTGGCAATGGCATTAACAGTTTATCGTTTCACGTATTTTCGGTAAAAAGCAGTCTTTGTCGAGGCCATAACCGGTCCGGCCGGCCGAGCGTGATCGAGACCGGTCAAAGCGGTCCGACCGCCATAGCGGCGGTCGGACCGGCCAACTTCAGAAATGGTGTTTTGAGCTGGGCCAAAAATAGAGGGTGTAGGCAAGAGATGAGATTCTATTGCACTTGGTCCCATAATTTTTGGAGTCTCTAGTCAAAAGTTCTATTCGATTGAAAATTCCAGTAGGTTTCGGTTTTCCAGAGAGGAAATTTGGCTAAGTCCCAAGCGACGGTCCGACCGGCGAGGTGGGTGGTCGACCGACCGACCTGGGGCGATCGGCCGGTTTTCACTTTGATTGTCGGCCTTCGTGGTGGCGATGTTGGTGTTAGGTCAAAGTCATGAGTTTCAGGGCATATATGTTGCATGATGCATGTTTTGACTAACATGGGTCAAGTTGTGATGAGGATATTCCGACTACTTATGAGGCTGTTTATGAAGCAAGAGCTACAGGTTTGACAAGTTTGAAGTCTTTGGAACCGAGAGGTAGGCCGGAGCCAAAGCAATAGAGGAGCACAAGGAGGAGGGTAACCGTATTTGTTGCCTAGTGTTGAAGAACAAGAAGGTCAAAGCGGTTGGGAAGGAGAAAGTCAAGCAGCCTATACGGCTGATCAAGGAGGAAGAAAGCCGTGTGATGGGAGAGAAAAATGGGAGGAAGCCCAAGAACTTAAAGCTCAAATTTTGGATAAGATTTTCAAGCACAATTCAGATCTCCCACAACCCCAACCGAAATCAAATTCAGATTCGGAATCAGCATGACAGTCGGATTAAAACGGTCATAACTTTCACAAACGGAGTCTGATTCGAGTGTTCTTGGTCTTGTTAGAAAGATAACTTCAAGTCCGATCCAATGGATTCTCTCTCACTCCGAAATTCTTCATGTGTCAAAAGATATGACCGAAACAATATGACGGTTGTAAAATTAGAGTTTCTTTTTTGTTTTAGATTGAGTCGGAATTGGAGTAGGAGTTCTAATTCCGAATTAGAGTAGGTGTAGGTCCTCTTGGCCAGCCATGAGGAGGAGAAATACACTATATATTAAGGGTTAGACCCCTATTGTAACCTCAGACCAGTTTATGCATAAGAATAGAAACATAGCTATTGCTTGTTCTTTCGAAACCAGAGTTCATGCGATGACTTTGAGAGAGGACTAGGCGATCCATTGGTTCGTTCTGCAATTCAAGGTCATGCCGTCGTTCCATTGGGAATTGGGGACTTAGCGATCGTCGTTCGTAGTCTCGCGACGATCAACTATCCGGTGTGTTTTGGGCGTATTCCAAAGAGGTGAGGGTTCGTGCATTGGCGCGAGTGTTTGGCTAGCGACATCGTCTACCGCATCGATTATCACGGTTCCTCACGAGAAGATCGGGCATCCCGTATACCATATGATACGGGGATGCCCGATCTTCGATGAGAAACCGTGATAAGCGATGCGTAGACGATGTCGCTAAGTAACACTCGCGCCAATGCACGAACCATCAACTCTTTGGAATACGCTCAAAACACACCAGATAGTTGATCGTCGCGAGACCACGAACGACGATCGCCAAGTCCCCAATTCCCAATGGAACGACGGCTTAACCTTGAATTGCAGAACGAACCAATGGATCGCCTAGTCCTCTCTCAAAGTCCTCGCATGAACTCTAGTTTCGAAAGAACAAGCAATAGCTATGTTTCTATTCTTATGCATAAACTGGTCTGAGGTTACAATGGGGGTCTAACCCTTAATATATAATGCCTTTCTCGTCCTCATGGCTGGCCAAGAGGCTCTACTCCTACTCTAATTCGGAATTAGAACTCCTACTCCAATTCCGACTCAATATAAAACAAAAAGGAAACTCTAATTTTACAGCCGTTATATTGTTTCGGTCATATCTTTTGACACAGGAGGAATTTTAGAGTGAGGGAGGATCCGTTGGATCGGTATTGAAGTTATATTTCTAACAAGCCCAAGAACACTCAAATCGGACTCCGTTTGTGAAAGTTATGACCATTTTAATCCGGACTGTCTTGCTGATTCCTAATCCGAATTTGATGCTGATTCCGAATCCGAATTTGATTCTGAGTTGATTCCAAATTTGATTTCGGTTGGGGTTGTGGGACATCTGAATTGTGCTTAAAAATCTTATCCAAAATTTGAGCTTTAAGTTCTTGGGCTTCCTCCCCTTTTGCTCTCCCATCACACAGCTTCCTTCCTCCTTGATCAGCCGCATGGGCTGCTTGACTTTCTCCTTCCCAACCGCTTTGACCTTCTTGTTCTTCATCACTATGCAACAAATACGGTTACCCTCCTCCTTGTGCTCCTCTATTGCTTTGGCTTCGGCCGCCCTCTCGGTTCCAAAGACTTTAAGCTTGTCAAACATGTTGTTTGAGAAATGTAGCTCTTGCTTAATAAACAGCCTCATAAGTAGTCGGAATATCCTCATCATCCTCCCTTTTTTTCAAAAAAAGCCGTCCTCGGCTTTTGATTGCCTGAAAATGTGCTACACAAAGAAAACAATGTATATGCATGGTATATGTATTTATCATTCAAACAACTTCCGTGTAGCGCATGATGATTTGCTGAACATGCACTAAACAAAGAGAACAATGTATATACGTGATATATGTATGAATCAATTGTTGTGTCATTCGCGTTGTTTTGCACAAAATAAGTAACACAACTGCAACCGTAGGATATATTTGATATATACATTGCGGTACCTTCATTCACATCATTCTCCCTCTCTTGAGAAAAAGTCATACTCGACTTTTCTAAGCACATGGACAAAATATAAAAGGGACGAGCTAGATCAAGTTGTTCAAATTTGGGGGAGAAAATTCTTAGTGCGTTCCATGCTTCAACTACACTACTCTGTTTACTGGTACAGGATAAGCAAGTAGGCATCATGTTGCGTTCTAAACAATAGGCACTTGTATTCAACTCCATCTCAAAGTGACCATAACATTGCTCAATAGATGTCTTGCACAAAACATGTAATTTAAAATAAGCAAAATTATCACAAGCAATGCATATTCGATAAACATAGAACTTGTCATTTACACCATAATCTCCAATCAAATTGAACGTATATGTGTAGGCAGAAGGACTAAGTAGTGATTTTAAACATGAAACGTCAACAATGTTTTCAATCACACTAGATAGCTCCCTAGGATCATCGAACATGATATAGTATAAAGAATCATGAATTGATATGCTAGTAGGAACATCCTTATGAGTAATCAATTGCACATTATGTAAATTGAGCGAAGAAATTTTAAAACATAGAATATTCAAAGGAACACTAGAGTTCTCACTCTTACGTACCTCGAGGTGATGAATATTCAATTCAACACCATTATTGTTACCTTTAACGTCCTCCTCTATTATTGCAGGTGTTGTAGGTATCAAATTGTCATCGTGAAACCACGAGGCAGCAAGCATTCCATCCACAACGGTGGTTATCTCCGCGTCTTTTACTTCCAACGGTGCTGGTTGTCGAACTGTCAACTCATCTTCTTTAATATCAACCTGCATAATGTGAGAAACAACACTAGAAGTAGCGAGGAAATCGTTAATTTCAGCAGTAACATCACTTTGGATATCATCTACTTCCCTCTTTTCTATTGGTGTATGTCTCTCACACTCAATGGAGATGCTCTCAACCTCACATATGGTCGAATCACACAACTCACTCTCTTTATCATTCTCACTCAATTTGGCTTTGGCTATGTGGCTCTTATTCTCACATGGGCTTGGATACATTGCATCCACCAAAGATTATGGGTCAGTAACGGAGCAATCACGAGTAACCACAATCTCTTCATGAAGCAATGGAGCAATACTACATGAAACCAGGACCGAAGGGAAAATCCCATGCTCGGTCTCCTTCTCTTGTGTCACACAAGTGGACTTCAAATCTTGTCGCAGCCCTGTCAACTTGTCCACTAGGAAACGCTTGTAGTGGTAAGGTACAAAACGGGCACGCAAATGCTGTTTCATTTGCTCCCATGTGATAATCGGCAATTCATGGCGCTCCATACGCTTACGAACAAATCGCTCCCACCAATGTGTGGCATAATCAACCAAACCATTGGACGCAAGTTAGAGCTTCCCCTCATTGGAATAGTTGTGCATCCAAAATATCGTATCAATTTCAAGCTCTCAATTAAGGTATTCTTCCACATCTGCACTACCTGAAAATATAGGGATAGAAAATTTAGGTTTAGTGACAAAACCCTTACGATGCACGTTGGGGTGGTTGAACATGGCGCGCAGCTCCAAGAAATTATTATTGATGTCCGTACGTAGCTGCGTAACCTACTCCCCAAGGTTGTTCAATTTATACCGAACGGCCCCAAGCTCATCGCGCACACCATTATCATGATCAAGAAGTTGCTTTTGTAGCATCCTGCGCAAGAGAGTGTACTCCATCCATGTAACCGATAGATCCTCCTGATGACCTGACATGGCAACAACTCACAAATAGCAAACGCGATTATATCCAGGTTAGTAAAACAAAATAGCTCTCTCTCTACGCTCGCAACTCACTGTCCTGAAAACAAGACAACCTTACCGTTCCAAAGTGAATCAAGGACTGCAAAATGACACTTGTGGTAGCGAACGACCTCAACCCGGTAAAGTATGAGCGTAACCAAGAGCAAAGGTAGTACACGAACGAGTGTAGGTGGAGCTTGGTAAGGTATGTATATAACCTATGCAAACTGATATTCAAGTTGTTGTAAAGATAAGTAATGATCCAAGCTAGTTTCTTTTGCCTATGTGCTGATCCAATGGGTTTAAGTGATAAGGATGAATGCACGTGCAAAGACAAATGTGATTCAATACAAACAAAGGAATGAGATAGCGAGACGTGATCTGAAAATGAGATCAAGCTGGCTCGTTTTGCACCAAGTACAAAGAGAGACGCTAGCCAATTGCAATTGAAAATAGTAGGGCACAAGATTTCTCAAAGAAAAAAATATGACTACACAATCTGAAATAATGATGGGCGGGTACTGTAGCAACCAATAAAATGCATGATACTGTAGCAATCGGCAAAAGAATTATTTTTTCCCTCTTTTCTTTCTCAAAAATTATGTTTTTGCTCTTAGTTTTTTTATACTATTTTTTTTTCTTAATGCCGTGGCTCTTGCTATTGTGCGGCTGCCTTTTTTCTTTTCTTTTCTCAATGGCCGAAAGTGTTTTGCTACCCTCGTAAGTGCATAAGACTAACAATTCAGCAAGGTGTAAACAATGTTCAATGAGTAGCCCTAATACAATATCAAAAGCTAGTCTCACAAGATGAAAGGATATAAGTGAAGCTTCTCAAGAATTGCAATACTTAAGAAACTTGTAGGCTCGAAAACACATAGAAGACTGCCAAATTTGAGATCTCGTTGTAGGCTTTCTAACGAATCAAAGAGCACTTCAATCGGAGTTTGGACGCAAAAGTTACGACCGATTTACAAAACAGTGTACCAATTGAACTCGGATTTAACGAAAATTAAGTCAGGGATTGAATTTGATTTTTGGATTTTTTTTGGTTTTTTTAAGGAAACAAGAAATAAGGTATGCAAAGGAAATACTTTACATCAGCACTAAACAAAAAATTCTAATGGACTAAAACCTAACAAAACTCACAAGAAATAACAGATTGAAACTAGGGTTTAGAATTTTTTGTGTTGCAATTTTCGGTTTAATGGACTATAGGACAGAAAAATGAATATAACTAACGGTAAAAAACCTCTCATCGAGTGAACCTAGAATTTGATACCATATGATACGGGGGATGCCCGATCTTCTCGGTGAGGAACCGTGGATAACTGATGTGAAGTAGATGATGTCGCTAGCTGAACACTCGCGCCAATGCACGAACCCTCAACTCTTTGGAATACGCCCAAAACACACCGTATAGTTGATCGTCGAGAGACCACGAACGACGATCGCCAAGTCCCCAATTCCCAATGGAACGATGGCTTGACCTTGAATTGCAGAACGAACCAATGGATTGCCTAGTCCTCTCTCAAAGTCCTCGCATGAACTCTGGTTTCGAAAGAACAAGCAATAGCTATGTTTCTATTCTTATGCATAAACTGGTCTGGGGTTACAATGGGGGTCTAACCCTTAATATATAGTGTCTTTCTCCTCCTCATGGCTGGCCAAGAGGCCCTACTCCTACTCTAATTCGGAATTAGAACTCCTACTCCAATTCCGACTCAATCTAAAACAAAAAGGAAACTCTAATTTTACAATCGTCATATTGTTTCGGTCATATCTTTTGACACAAGAGGAATTTCGGAGTGAGGGAGGATCCGTTGGATCGGTCTTGAAGTTATCTTTCTGACAAGCCCAAGAACACTCGAATCGGACTCCGTTTGTGAAAGTTATGACCGTTGTAATCCGGACTGTCATGCTGATTCCGAATCTGAATTTGATTCTGAATTTGATTTCGGTTAGGGTTGTGGGAGATCTGAATTGTGCTTGAAAATCTTATCCAAAATTTGAGCTTTAAGTTCTTGGGCTTCCTCCCCTTTTGCTCTCCCATCACACGGCTTCCTTCCTCCTTGATCAGCCGCATGGGTTGCTTGACTTTCTCCTTCCCAACCGCTTTGACCTTGTTCTTCTTCATCACTATGCAACAAATACGATTACCCTCCTCCTTATGCTCCTCTATTGCTTTGGCTCCGGCCTCCCTCTCGGTTCCAAAGACTTTAAGCTTGTCAAACCTGTTGTTTAAGAAGTGTGGCTCTTGCTTCATAAACAGCCTCATAATTTGTCAAAATATCCTCATCAAGTTGTGAAGAATTTGTTCTCAAATTTGGTTTACTTGTCTATTGTTGTGCAGGTTGCTTGGTGGTCAACGACGGTCAACGGCGAGGATGATCGGGACTAGGTGTAATACCCTGGAAATCGAATCGGTAAATCACAGATTTAGCCGAGAGGAGAAAAGGGAATAAGAGGAATAGTAAAATATGGAACGACAGTGATGAGGACATCCCTCCTTCGGATACACGCACGACACAAGACCCTCCAGATCTGGGTGCTGAACTACACGGTCCTATGACAAGAGCTAGAGCACGTCACTTAATCGATCAGGTAAAGTCGTTTCTAGGGCTAAGTGTATTATTTGAGAACTCTATGATGCTGCCTAATGGAGATGATTTACTTGTACTCAGGAATCTAGGACTACGACCAGTTCAAGAAGGTCTACGACCACTGCAAGAAGATCTACGACCACTACAAGAAGACCTACGACTAGTTGATTCGATTGGAGCAATCTACGACCGTAAAAGCAAGCACGAAGACTCGTTGGACACAATCTACGACCAAAGATAGCATGGACTCCTCAAGACCACCTTAGGACCGATCCCACGACCGGATCTTCGACGTAAATACGCAACACAAGGTGCTGCGTCACCGTTTTGGAAACTAATAAGACTTTGTAAACGTAACGAGGTCGGAGTCCAGGTTGTGTACGCTTCATCCCACGGCCGCACAACCCTAGGTCGACCTCCTCACGTTCCCTATATATATCGAGAGTCGCCATAGTTTAGGCGGGTTTTCTTAGATTATTACGCCAATTGCGGTTTAGCGATTATCGGTTTGAGGAACCCCACTTGTAAACTTCATCCATATCCGTAATACAATTCAGATTGCATCTACCTTGTTCTTGTGAGTTGCTTCGATTGCTTGCAGGAATAATAACCTTCGTGGTAAGGTCGATCGCGTGCAAGCGTGGTCGATAACGACAGGCGTGCGGGTGTAGCGAATTGCGAGGTGACGATATGTTGGTCGGAAGCCTCAAAGCGTCAACGTCCTCACGACGAACCAAATCGAACCTATCGGAAGATCGGGCCGCCGTGACTCATCAAGTGGTATCAGAGCAAAGGTTGCCCGTTAGGTAATTTCGTTTATCCCCTTTTGTTAGTTGTGTTCCCTCACCTAGAGTCCAGAAAAACTGCCCTACAAAAAGTTTTAGATCGTAATTATTCCGCTGTCCAAACCACTTTGTGCCTTTCGTAATTTTATTTTCAGTTTTCGCATTGTTGAGTTCGAGTCCATCGTCGGTGTCTTTGTTGCTGGTTTAGAGTAGCATTCTTGGTCTCTAGTCGAGAGTCGCCGCCGTGCCACCATTCATCCTGGACGCACGACCTCCTTTTTTGAGCGACACCCATTCGACCACCCGCTCGGGATTTACCATCTGGTCGGAATCGAACATCTACTCGGATCCGACCACCTCTTCGAGCAACACCCATTCTACCATCCACTCAGGAACTACCACCTGGTCGGATTCCATAGCCGCAACAGAACTAGCCCAAGTTCAGAGAGAGAGAGAGAGGTAATTACCCCTGCTCTCCGAAAAAATTTTGCGACCCAATCACCTCATCGGATCCAGAAAAGGTAACAGAAGAATTTTGGGCTTGGGTCACGTTTGCAAAAAAAAAAGAGGAAGCAAAAAAAAGTGCAAAAGAAAAGAAAAGAAGCAAAAAGTGCAAAAGAAAAGAAAAGAAGCAAAAGGTGCAAAAAAAAAGAAAAGAAGAAGAAGCAATTCGACCACCCCTAGTTGGTCTACAACCAGTTCCAGCCTTGCATCCTTTGGACTCCTTTGTATCGAATCCTTGTTTCGATCAGTATTGTGCTAGGGCTAGGAGCACTTTTAGACCAAAGAATCAAGATTTGGCAATCTTGTGAGCTTTGGTTGACTTTGCTAACCTGATTTCATTATTGCTATTCCTTGCTACTAAACATTGCCTGTCTGAGCTCCACATACTTTCGACCCTCAGATTGGATCCTCGCATTCGCCTCCGCCAAGATCGTACATCCCACCTTCGCCGAATTGACCACCTGCTGCAATTTGGTAAGAAACTCATAAGAGCTTGGTAAGACGCTTGAGAGTGTGTGATTCCACCCTCCGACCACCTAATAGTGATAGGGATAATACCTTTGTGTTGTCTTTTGTCTCCTACTAACCATGTCAGGTGAAGGATTGGATGCGCAAGAGTGTGTTTTGAGGGAAGAGCTCATGACGCTATTGGATGAACAACGCACTACCGTTAATGAGGACATCGACAGGAAGCTTCAAGCTACCACGATCACATTACAACGCTCAATCAACGATAGTATTGCGGCACTCACTACACGCCTCGAAAGAATAGTGAACCGACCACCAAATGTTGGTCGATGGAACCTCGGTGCGACCCATGACCATGAGTTTGATAATGATAATGAGATGCACGACCACGACGCCTTTGATGCACGACAACGGAACCGACCGAACTTCAACCGTCAAGGTATGAGAGGTAATAATGTTCAGCAACATAATGCACGTGTTAATGATGATCCATATGCTAAAGTTAAGTTCTCTATACCATCTTTTGCGGGTGGTTATGATCTGAAATATATCTAGATTGGGAGATGACGGAGAACAGAAATTGAATGCTCACTTAGTTCGAAGTGCATAGAGTTAGGCAAGCCACAAGTGACTTTAAAAACTTTGCCATCATTTGGTGGAATAGGGTATGCATCGAATGATTAGCGCCTACTACGTGGGATGGTTTAAAGGTTGCTATGCGTAACATATTTGTCCCACCTTCTTTTAAACGAGATTTGCGTAATAAATTGCATTAGCTTAAACCAAGGTAATAGATCCGTAGAAGAATATTATCGGGAGCTACAAATTAGCATGTTGCGTTGTGATATTATTGAGGATGAAGAAGGCGCAATGGCACGTTTTATGGAGGATTAAGGCGTGAAATTCGGGACATAGTGGATTACAAAGAATACGATAGCGTCCTATATTGTTCCAACTTGCATGTTTGGCGTAAAAAAATTGCGGGGGCGACAACAGAGGCCAAGGAACAACTTTGGGAGCATGTCTACACCACGACGATCTTGGGGCAAGCCAAAACAGCCCCACCTTGACTACACGGTCTGCTGCCCCTCCACGAGTAGGCGCGTTCAGTGACACCTCCGACCACATCACATGCACCGAGGTAAGTAAAGTTACTAGTGTGCGTGCACCGACCAAGAATTCTTCGTCGATTGCTTCCATCGGTCGTACCATCGGGATTGTGTGCCACCGTTGCAAGGGAATGGGACACGTCATGAGGGATCGCCCGGTCGTGAGCATACCTTGTCACCAAAGACGGTGGTTATGTAAGTACTAGTGATATTGAGGGCGAATATGTACTTGCGGCTAACATTGCAGTGGAGGAGATGAGATGAGCGGTGATCTTGATGATGTAGAGGAACAAGTAGGCTTTTGTTGACACCGAGTATCATGTGAGCCTTGTTGCGAGCGAGTCCGAGCGCACAAGTGGAAGAGCGAGCAAAATCAACGGCACAACTTGTTTCTGACCAGATTTCGTGAAGGACAGAGCTGCAGAGTCATCATTGATGGAGGGAGCGCAACAACCTTGCAAGCTCCGAGATGGTCGAGAAGCTTGGCTTGACCACACAACCACACCCACGTCCCTACTACATCCAATGGTTCAATTCGTGTGGTAAATTAAAGGTACACAAAGTTGTGAAAGTGCAATTTTAGCGGTAATTACAAAGATAGTTCGACTTTGATATCGTGCCTATGCAAGCATGCTCTTTGTTGCTCAGTAGACCTTGGATATATGACAATGATGTTTTGCACCATGGTAGAGCTAATACCTACTCATTTTCACATAAGGGTAAGAAGATTAAGTTATTACCTTTGACACGGTGAGATTACGAAAGATGAAGAAGAGCGCTAAAAATGAAAGAAACACCGATAAGCATGATTCGAAAATCGCAAGTAGCAAAACATGTTTTTCCACCCAAAAGGGAGAAAATGGCGTCTAGTCCTAAGTCGAGGGAATTAAATTGAAGGGATGTGTTATGATTGCCACTAAATCTGAACTTGCGAAATTTGTAATAATGAGTCGCCATGCTATGCTTTGATATGCAAAAATGCCTTATATTAAGCTTGAGGACATAGCTAGCTCTTTGCCTCCTGCATTGTTGCTAACCTTTGCGGAGTATGTGGATGTATTTCCAACTAAGGTACCCGGGATTACCACCTATTCGAGGAATTGAGCATCAAATTGATTTGATCGGGGCGACTTTGCCAAACCGTCTTTGCGTATAGGACCAATCCAGAGGAGACTAAGGAAATTCAATGACAAGTCCAAGATCTTTTGGACCGTGGGTGCGTAAGAGAAAGCCTTAGCCCTTGTCTTTGTTCGATTCTTTTGGTTCCTAAGAAAGGCGGTAGTTGGCGTATGTGTGTTGATTGCAGAGCCATTAATAACATTACTATAAGGTATCGTCATCCTATCCCAAGGCTAGACGACATGCTAGATGAATTGAGTGGTTCTATTATTTTCACAAAGATTGACTTGCGGAGTGGTTACCACAGATTAGAATGAAATTAGGAGATGATGGAAAAGCGCTTTTAAAACTAAGTTCGGATTATATGAGTGGTTAGTGATGCCTTTCGGTCTAACTAATGCACCTAGTACTTTTATGCGTTTGATGAGCGAGGTTTACGTCCTTTCATTGGAAAATTTGTGGTGGTTTACTTTGATGATATCTTGATTTATAGCAAGTCACATGAGCAACACTTAAATCATATACGTGCTGTTTTTAATGTTTTGAGAGACGCACGTTTGTTTGGTAACCTCGAGAAGTGCACCTTTTGCACCGATCGAGTTGCATTTCTTGGTTATGTTGTGACGCCACAGGGCATTAAGGTGGATGAGACCAAGATTGTAGCCATCCAAAGCTGGCCGACGCCTACTACTGTGTCACAAGTGCGGAGCTTCCATGGCCTTGCTGGATTCTATCGGCGCTTTGTGCGGGATTTCAGCACCATTGCCGCACCCTTGAATGAATTGACAAAGAAAGGAGTGCCTTTCCAATGGGGACCTGCACAAGAGAAGGCATTCAACTTGTTGGAAGAGAAGCTCACCCAAGCACCCCTACTCCAACTCCCTGATTTTGGTAAGACTTTTGAAATTGAATGTGATGCCAGTGGGATTGGGATAGGTGGTGTATTGATTCAAGAAGGTAAACCAGATTGCATATTTCATTGAAAAACTAAATGGGCCTAGTTTGAATTATTCCACCTATGATAAGGAATTGTATGCTTTAGTTCGAGTGCTTCAAACTTGGCAGCATTATCTATGGCCCAAAGAATTTGTTATACATTCGGATCATGAATCACTAAAACATATTATAAGTCAAGCTAAACTGAATAAACGATATGCTAACTGGGTAGAATTTATTGAGTCATTCCCATATGTTATAAAGCATAAGAAAGGTAAGGATAATGTGATTGCTGATGCGCTCTCTAGACGTTATACCATGTTATCTCAACTTGACCATAAGATTTTTGGTTTGGAGGCCATTAAGAGTTTATATGTCACTGATTTGGACTTTAAGGAAGTGTTTGAACATTGTAAAGGAGGGAAGACATGGAATAACTATATGCTGAATGATGGTTTTGTCTATCGTGCTAACAAGCTATGCGTTCCAGCTAGCTCTGTTCGTCTTTTGTTGTTACAGGAGGCACATGGAGGAGGTTTGATGGCACATTTTGGAGCAAAGAAGACAGAAGATGTGCTGGCCACCCACTTCTTTTGGCCAAAGATGAGGCGTGATGTCGAGCGCTATGTAGCTCGCTGCACTACATGCAACAAAGCAAAGTCCCGTCTCCTTCCATATGGATTTTATATGCCTCTTCCTATTCCTAGCGGCCCTTGGGAGGATATTTCTATGGATTTTGTTTTAGGATTACCTAGGACAAAGAGGGGGAGAGATAGTATATTTGTAGTAGTGGATTGATTTTCTAAAATGGCACATTTTATATCTTGTCACAAGAGCGATGATGCTACAAACATAGCTGATTTGTTTTTCAGGGAAATCATTCGCTTACATGGAGTGCCCAATACTATTGTCTCGGATCGTGATGCGAAGTTTTTGAGCCACTTTTGGAGATCACTTTGGAATAAATTGGGGACAAAGCTGCTGTTCTCTACTACATGCCATCCCCAAACTAATGGACAAACAGAGGTTGTCAACCGCACATTATCCACCATATTGCGGGCTGTTTTAAAGAAAAACTTGAAGATGTGGGAAGAGTGTTTACCGCATATTGAGTTTGCTTACAATAGGTCAGTACACTCCACCACCAAGGTAAGTCCATTTCAGGTAGTGTATGGTTTTAACCCCCGTGCTCCTATTGATTTACTACCTTTACCGACTTCTGAAAAAATTAATCTAGATGCTAAGAAGCGTGCTGCATTTATTCTCAAATTGCATGAAACCACTAAAGAGAATATATAGCATATGACTGAAAGGTATAAGGTTGCTGGAAGTAAAGGTAGGAAAGTTGTCAAATTTGAACCAGGTGATTTAGTTTGGGTTCATTTGAGAAAGGATAGGTTTCCAGAATTAAGAAAATCAAAGTTGATGCCTAGAGCTGAAGGACCGTTTAAGATAATTAAGAAGATAAATGATAATGCATATCAATTAGAATTACCTGCAGATTTTGGGGTTAGCCCCACATTTAACATTTCAGATTTGAAACCATACGTGGGAGAAGAAGATGAGCTTGAGTCGAGGACGACTCCAATTCAAGAGGGGGAGTATGATGAGGACATCCCTCCTTCGGATACATGCACGACACAAGACCCTCCGGATCTGGTCTTTGAACTACGGTCCTATGACAAGAGCTAGAGCACGTCACTTAATCGATCGTAAAGTCGTTTCTAGGGCTAAGTGTATTATTTGAGAACTCTATGATCTTTGCCTAATGGAGATGATTTACTTGTACTCGGGAATCTAGGACTACGACTAGTTCAAGAAGGTCTCGACCATTGCAAGAAGATCTCGACCACTACAAGAAGACCTACGACTAGTTGATTCGATTGGAGCAATCACGACCGTAAAAGCAAGCACGATACTCGTTGGACACAATCTACGACCAAAGATAGCATGGACTCCTCAAGACCACCCTAGGACCAAGTCCTACGACAGAAATACGCAACACAAGGTGTTGCGTCACCGTTTTGGAAACTAATAAGACTTTGTAAACGTAACGAGGTCGGAGTCCAGGTTGTGTACGCTTCATCCCATGGCCGCACAACCCTAGGTCGACCTCCTCACGCCCCCCTATATATATACGATGAGCCGCCATAGTTTAGGCGGGTTTTCTTAGATTATTACGCCAATTGCGGTTTCGCCGATTATCGGTTTGAAGAACCCCACTTGTAAACTTCATCCATATACGCAATACAATTCAGATTGCATCTACCTTGTTCTTGTGAGTTGCTTCGATTGCTTGCAGGAACAATAACCTTCGTGGTAAGGTCGATCGCGTGTAAGCGTGGTCGATAACGACAGGCGTGCGGGTGTAGCGAATTGCGAGGTGACGATCTGTTGGTCGGAAGCCTCAAAGCGTCAACGTCCTCACGACGAACCAAATCGAACCTATCGGAAGATCGGGCCGCCGTGACTCATCAGACAGGGGGTCATGTGATATTTTTCGCCAACCTGGGCCTGGACCGCGCCCCAGGAGAGGCCTCCTTGTGGCCGGCCAAGAGGGGGGGTGCCCACCCCCAAAACCCAAGTGCCCCACCCCTTTCCCCCCTTTTCCCCCTTTCCTCCCCCTAGCAGCCGCTGGCTCTCCCCACCCTCCCCCTGCGCCAGATTGGTTCGTTAGATTTGGGTAAGTTCCGTACATTTTCTGATCTGTCCACCTGTTACAAAGTTGTAGCCCTTGATCTTAGCTTTATTTTGGCACCGAGATCACCTGGTTTGGAGTTACGGTTTAGGAGATATGTCCATTTTTGTGCGACTGTGCAGGAAAGCTGACGAGATTTGGCAGTCTGCATGTATAGTTAGATTGTATTTTTTTTGAGCCCGAATCTGAAGAGCCACCCAAAACGAAAGTTGTAGCCATTCCAGTAAGCTTTCAGGATTGATAAAGAACATATTTTTTTAGACGTGTGAATCAAAAGTTATTGAATTTTTACCGTCGCTGTTGTCTGATTTTCAAACTGAGGGAACATCAAACTTCATCAGAACATTAGGATTATTAGAAGGCTGAATCAGGAGTCTTACCCAACTAGGTTATTGTAGCCTGTTTAATAGTCTTTTCAAATTGATAAAGATCATCTCAATTGGATCTGTAGAGTGAAACTTATGCCATGTTGTTTACTGCTGTGCTGTATTCTGGACAGATGTCTATCAATGGTTTTCAACGGTTGTTTAGACCACTAGTTTGGCCGAATCAAAGAACCCCACCAACTAGAGTTTCGTAGCCTGTTATGTTAAGAATATTTGAGCACTAATTTCAAGTCATTCGGAGTTACAGATATTTAATTACGATTTTTCTCGTACTGCTGTCCCGGGAAGCATTATGCTAGACTGTCGGGAAATTTGGGTAGAACCTCTCTTTGAGTCATAGGTCTTGAGGAGTTGGATTAAGGGGTGTAAACGGAGTCCAGCATTCATCGTATTTATTGTTACCGCTATGCTTGTGTAGGAGGCAGAGTTCCAGAGTAGAGACACCAATTTTGCTTCCTTGTGTGGCGTAGCGGGAAAGAAAGAAACAGGCAAGTGCATCTATATTGTGGTTGATATACGATTGTTCCATATGTTGACTCATGGTAACTTGTGCTTGTTCGATGCGCTGATTTATGGAGATATGTACTTGTTCATGATGGCATGATTTACCAAGATTCGATTACTGTTATTTTTATTGTTCATCATGTGCACTCATGAACGCAAGTTGTGAACTTGCGACACCCACGGGAGTGGGTAGTGATTGTAAGACCCACCATTCCAAAGTGTGCAATATGGATCCCCGGTTGACTTATTCTCAAACGGGCTTTGGATCCCCGCGTTTTGTAGAACGCGGGCATAAGTGAACACCGACGGGTGTTCACTCGCTATACCGGTATGAGCAAAAGAGAAGAGCATGTGCATTCATTCATTCATTCATATGTTGATTTGATTCATGATGTTGATACACTATTGGATAATGAATGATTTTGTTATGTTTTGTATCATTGCACTTGCTGAGTCTTGGACTCACCCTTGCCGTGTTGTTTTTTTTAGGTACATCGTTTGTGGACGACATGAATGGGCGGGAGTAGAAATTATTATAGTTGCACACTGGCACGAATAAAGTTGAACAAAACATTTAAGTCATACCTTCAATTTTGAATTGTCTTATGTGAGGCTTACTTCTTTACGTCCTATGTTGTAGTAAACCTACTTTTGAGATTGATAGCGTCTTATGGTTGTTTCTTTCATGAACATGTTTAGTACGCGCGTTTGGATATTTGCTTATTATTGTTGTTATTTGCGCGAATGTCCGGATAGTTCGATTTACAAAGGAGACTCTGCCGAAATTTATTGTAGTGTCTTAGATTTGTATTTGTTATATTTTTATTTTTAGTAGCATTCCAGGCTCATGTTGGGTTTGAGTTATTCTGATTAGTATCAGAGCGGGCTTCAGGTCCGTGGTAGCTAGAAAAGAAAAAGAAAATTAAATTGACACCTTGTGCACGATGGGATGGGAATGGGCAAAGCATTGCATTTACGTTTCCGATATATCGTATTGATCGTTGCTGATATTAATTGAGTATGATTGCTTATTACTTGGTTATATGATTATTATGTGTGGGGATAAACGATGCCGAGAGGTAAAGTTTGGTAGTGGTCTTGGGCATAGTCAAGATGTGCCACTGTTGGTGGTATGGGGTTAGCAATGGTTTTTCTCGAGTAACTTAGTTACCAAGGTTGGAGAAGAGCTCTTTGGGGAAGTTGTTGTATTCCTTGAGTTTGTATTTGGTTTTCTGGTTGTAGCTTTTGCGGTTGATGGACTTTTCTTGGATGGTGGTTACAATGCCGTTGACGGGATTCAAGTGGCCTCTATTGGTTCTTTTAAATAAATATTGTTCTTTCGACTATTGAGATACTTTTGGCTATTTGTGAACGTTGTTGTTCTGCAAGGTTGGTCCCTTCATGGGAGTTTTGTCTTCTTGTTGTGAAGCACGGCTCAGTTATTCGCTTGGCATTTTGGGTAGAAAAAAATATATTTTACAAGTCCTTTAATATGTGAAGTTTCGGTCCATGCACTCTCTTTTAGGGGTAAATGGAGTTTAATGCTTCTTCTTTAGGAAGGAAAGTGTGAAAACCCTTTTGTAACGTTTTGTTGTATTAAGGTAAGAAGTCATAAGCATGGAAGATAATTGATTTGGTATGAGTACCAAGTTGGGTCAATGGCATGGTACATGATTAATCTTAACTAGTATCTTTGGAAGTGAAATTGATTAAGTTGATGTTGTCGTCTAGTAGTTCTTGATGAATTGTGACTGAAGGTATGTTTATACCTACTAGGAACTCGAGATTTATTAAAAAGTGTGAGATATTGATGAACTCGTCTAATTATTAAGATTGTGGAATTTGATAAATTTCTTAGATAATTTGAAGTATTGGGTTTCAATGGATTAATATAACCATTGGTGATGGTTACGGTAAGGAGGTGTTTGAACGTTGTATTAGAGGACATTAATGCAGAGAATATTGTAAATTGGCTATTTGATGATTATATATGGTTGCTAGACTTACATATTCTTTAGTATGATTAATTATTGGAATTGTGTACAAGTGGTGGAAGGGATTGAATATCGGTGAAACTAGAAGTTATGGGAGGAGTTCTAGATAGTTCGTCTATATAGATGACGCGATGAATTTGGTTGTAGTGTTGGTGAGAATTTTGGTCGATGCAAGATTTTTATTCTTGAAATTCTAGTGTGATTTAACCGAAGTCTAAACATGAAGAGGAATTGTTGAATATGTGGTTGTAAGTATTCATGTGATTCGCAAAGATAGGTTGGTAGTAACTGTACTTTATAATGAAGCCAGTAGATAACAACAATGGTTGGCATGCAATTATTGTGTGTTTAGGTTTGGTGTTGTGCATTACTAAGAGTTGAACTGACGTGATTAAATAGGTGGATTATGCCTACATAATTGTGGAATCATCGGATAATAGCATGTTCTTGATGGAAGGGTCTTGGTAAAACCTTTTAATTTGTGTAATGGATGCCTTCTAAAATAAAGTAGTTGATGTAGTAAGGTTGTATGGTTTTGGCATACTCTCATTTTGAAGATGGGATGGTAAAGTAATATGTAACAATTTGGTGAACTTTTGGGGGCTTTATAATGGAAGAGTTGATGATAAGGAATCATGTTGAGAGTATATTAGTCTTAATGTTAGTAAGAATATCTGTAAGGGGTTATGACTTGTGGGTGTGGTGACGATTCTTTTAGAAAGGATGCAAGTTGATCGCCTTTTGTAATATCAGTTAAATGCAAGTTTGGAGTTTTGCACTCATGGCCTTTGGTAGTTCCTGAATTATGTGGTAAACTGAAATTTGTTGGGCAAAACGACATGTCGGAAAGTTCTATTTGGTCCTTGCGTAATTCATAGGTTTGATCTTAAAGGCTCTTTTGGTTGAGGTGGCAATGTGATTTGTAATCAAAGAAATTATGTCCTTGATTAAAAGAAACAAGTGTAGTAGAAGTATTTGAGATTGGAGTTAAGTTTGGTAACTTGCAACTTATTTAAGTGCGTTTAACTTTTCTTTCATTGCCGTTTAAAAGCTTCTTGAGTTTCAATGGCAATGCTTATTTTGTTGGCGGAAATTTGATATTCCTTACGGTGGGACTTATGTCCTTATCTGTGGTCTCATCTTTTGTTTTCTGAGTTCATCGCTATATGACTCTTTCTATTGATCTTGAATTTGCTGTGAATGAAAAATATTTTTCTAAGTGTTGGAATCATTATTGTTATTTGCCTTTATTTTTGAGAAAGGAATAATGAATTGTTTTACAAAACCTCATAGAGGGTAGAGCAACTGATTGGTGGTAGTCAAGTGAAAGATTTTGTGAGACTCTAGGTGTCAATTTGATTGAGAAGCATTGAGTGATAAGTTAATTTCTTAGAGTAATCCCTGGAGAGGGTTTGACTTAAATAGGAAGTTTTGTCTTTGGGGCTAAACCGATCGTAATATTGTAACTAATAGAACCTATAGTGGTTTGCGGTTAAAGATTATTTGTTCAAGTTGAGTGGAACATTGGAATTGTTTGACGAATGGAAACCTTGGTTAGTTTATTAGAGGCGATTGGGTACTTTACCAAAGTTGTGTAGGCAAAGTATGAAGGTGTAATTTAATGAGAGTAGGATTAGCGAAGTAATCTAATCGTGATGTCAATTAATCGGATAGTAGGGAGCGTTGAGATGTCGGCAGGTATGCCCTGGCTTTAGTGAATAACCCTCTGGGAGATAGAATTCTTCTAAAATATAAGTTCGTCGAGAAAATATTCACATGTGGACGATAAGGATTGAGTATGTTTGGAATGTGGGAATTTTATTGAAAGAATCGGAGGATTTCTCGATGTCTTTACAAGAGTTGTTGTAGGAGTTCTAGACGTTGAAATTGGGTTATATTTTTATGCTAGAACCTGGGTTGCCAATGATTATGTGTAACAGTAGTAGAAAGAGCATATTCAGAATGGTGGGATGATCATTGATATAACTCATTTAAGGAAGCACATGGGAATGTGTGAGGTGATATCAAGTAATTCATTATTAAAGGATTGAAGTGGCGTGTTTATGTGTGAAGGTCCATTTTGGGAATGCATTTGGAAGTCATCTGCCCAAAATTTCTCCGTTAGTAGAGGTGTCGGCTAGAGTATATTTTTTGTGGAAGTCATTAAAATCTCTCTACAGAGGTGTGAATGGTGAATTCGGGTTGAGCATAGTGCTGAGATTGCCAATTTAAAAGAAATGAGTTAGTGTGATATGGATGAAATGGGGTTCCATACTTTGAGAGAAATTCTATTTCTAAAACAAAAAAAAAATATTTTTTCCTCGAGTAGTGAAACGCTCTCTTGATTCTTGATTGAACCATGCGGTTATGACAGATGACTTTCGCAAATGGAGTTTGACCTTATGACTAGCATGCGTGGTTCTTATCAGTTCAGAAAGAATAAACAAAGTAATCGATTTGGGTATTCGAGTGTGAAGGACCGAAATGGCAACAGAGGGGGGGGGGGTGAATGGTGCTTTAAAATTAATAACTCCCCTTTGCTGTAATTAAACAAGACCTACAAAGTCCTCTGGATATCTCAAGAAGAGTGAAGCAAAATCAGAGAACGAAAACAGAAGTTTCAGATCGCTCAGAAATCGGAAGTTCGATTCTACCGTGCGTAGTTCGCACTCCGGAAGTTCCGGGGTTGATCTGGAAGTTCCGCTGCACAGTAGTTCGCCGTGGACAATCGGAAGTTCGATTGTCCCGACGAAGAACATCTTTCGGTTTTTCCCAAAAATCCGAAATCCTAAATCTTGAATGCTCTTCTCAGGTCAAGTTTCACAGGACATCATCCTAAACAATATCTTGACCTCATGGAGAAGAATCGCAAACAAAGATTTAAAGATCAAGCCAAAAACGGATTTCTTGAAGAAGGGGCAAGAAAGACCAAAACTCACAATAAGAGAGATTCTCAGATTCTTAGCTCATGAAACTTTGAGGATGCATTAGTAATAGCAAAACGACTCTAGATATCAAGTTTCATGCTGTTTCATAAGATGAATCAAAAGATACATCAAAACCCTAAACATTCAATATGAGCGAGAAGAGAATAGAGAAAGGCATAAGCAAGTAATCAAAACCTCGAGATTCATTAATAGAAATCAAAAGATTACAAAGGAAATACAGAGGAATGATTACAAGATTTTCATTCATTCTCTCTCAACTCAACAAACTCTCAAAAGGCAACACACACCCTTTTAGAGCTAACCTAATTTTCTATCAAAAGGTCTAACCCTAACTCTGTGGTTCTCCCTATTTATAGCCTTGGCTAATGGGCCTCCAACCCATTAAGCCCGCTACACCCGAACGGAACCGCCTCCACTTTTGCCGCTTTGCGAAAAGACCCTTTCGCCCCTTGCGCACCTTCTGGAAGCCTCCCGTACACCTTGTTGTGCACGCCTCGCAACCGCTTCAAGATTCACGCCGTCTTCGACACATCCCGACCGTTCTGACCTCAACGCCTCCAGCGCCTAGTCCGGTCCACGTGTCTCGTCACGACTCCATCTTGATGCCCTGCAGTCAACACAGACAAAAACACATCACATAGCATTGCACAATATCATAGCATCAAAATATGTATAAGACTCAAACTCATACAATATCAAAATCACAATTTAACCTTCTCTGCATAGTTCTGGACACAATCGGAAGTTCCGCACTTACCACAGCGGAAGTTCCGATTTCCGGAACATCCGCACTTGTCAGAATTATCGGAAGTTCCGTGCTTACCACTGCGGAACTTCCGATCTTCGGAACATCCGCACGTCCAAAAATTCTATTCCGATTTTCGTCTCAGAGGAACCTCAATACCAGTATAATCGGACACTCCGCTACCCCATGTGCGGAAGTTCCGATTCTCTTCAGCCGAAACCAAAACCCATGTAAATCGGAAGTTCCTTTTCCAACACGGTAGTTAGATTAATCGAACTTCCGCTCCATACAGTGGTAGTTCCGATTTCCTAACTCACCCGTAAAGCAGTCCAAACTGAAAACCTCAACTCTCAATCTAATCAACACACTTGTCAAATACTCATCACTCAGAGTGGAGGACCTCTCACATGGTCTCTCAATCTCCCCCTTGATGAGTATATTGACAATTACCGAAAAAGCATAAGATGAGTTTGAGATTACAGTCAACCAAGGTCTAGAAAAGAGTAATAAAGCACAAGACCAAGTTGACACAAAGAAAAAAGACTTGAGATGAGATGAAAGAGCAATTTTTGCACAAAACTCAAGGCTTTTCTTCAGAAGGCTTTTTCTCACAATCATTCTCCCCCTTTGGCAATAAAATCATCAATATGTAGAAAAGGGAGGAAAAGACTAGATGATGTTCATTTTAAGCATTAGGAGCCATGTAGATTATCCAAAATGACTATTAGAGTATTACACCAAGCCATAAAACAGAAGAATGCTATCAAGATCATGACAATCGATGTATAGAAGAGCTAAGACTGAAAGTCTATAATCTGATTAATGATCCAGTTCTTTAGCAGGTCAAATAAGTCAGGATTGAAGTCTAGCTAAAGATATCCAAGGATGATGCAAGCCATGTCAAATAATCTAAGTTGAACCAAGAAGACTCATACTGAACAGTTTAGAGTGCTACCAGTTGAAGAAGGACTCATTTTATCCAGAACTCGGTCTCTTTGCAGATAAGCAATTTTAGCACATTTTTCTTTTACTGAAGACTTTTTACGGTTTTATCTCAGTAAAGCAAGCTCTGGACTAGGTGCCATCCACAACTGCCTCCTGAGCTTCAACCATTTTTTTTTGAACCATGTGCTAGATCTCAAGCCTTATGCGACCACTCCAAGCAACAGACTTAAGGAGGTGATCTTAGGTCATCCAAGGCTCCCCCTGAGTTCATGCCTAGTGCAATGGCAAGCCGTCTCATGAGAAAGATTTGGTGAGATCAGTTTTTTCGCACAAAAGAGATCATTTTTGCTTTTGAAGTTTTTAGACCAGTGATTAGAGATAAGTCATGTTTCTTACCAAACCGAGCTTACTCAAAAGTTCAAAAGACATTCAGGACTCAAACTCAGCCTACTTGACATGGCGAAAATCATAAAAGGATAGTTTTAACCAGACTAGTCTCAAGAGCTATCATGACAAGATTTTAATTCAAGTTTAGCATTTTTAAATACCTTAGCATGGCAAAGACTAAACTACACATAAAAAGTCATGATAGATCTAGCAGTTTAGCATAAATCATGGCAAGATGTATAAAGTGAAAACAGATCATAAGGGATAATAAACAAGGCTCCATTTGATTATTATGCAATGCTTGATGAAATACACAAAAATCCAGATTCCCTTCAGAATGAGATGCATCTTTTAATTCAGGTTGAGTTATGACACAATTAAGAATATGGAATAACCAAGAATAACTCCCCCTGAACCAAAGGAACAAAACCGAGAAACTGATAAGTAAAAAAGAAAAGGCAGTCCTTTAGAGCATAGAAAAGATATAGAGAAAACTATCGCTCAGACAAGTTCTTATCTACCCCATATGATTCTAGGACTATCAGCTGATCTATACAAACACTAAGGAGCAAACACTGTCCCTGTCTACCCAAGGGTGGCCCGACCCCTGCTAGAACCTATAAGAAGTGAGTAAGCTCTACTTAGAGAGGTAAGAGACGACTAATAAGCGAGATCCTAGAAGCACAAGACAAGAAGTAGCAGTCAAAGCAATGTGGCAAGAGAAACACTCTAACCTATGCTGGAAGGACTTCGACCCGAAATATTAAAAGAAATGAAACCAGAAAGGAGTAAGCGTATAATATAATATAATATAATATAATACAGTAGTAGCACAACGCTCCCCCTCACAGCAGTCCGTAAGGACAAACCACCCTAAGCTCTCCCTCGCAGAAAAAAACCGAGAGCATCCAGAGGCTTAGTGAAGATATCCGCCAACCGGTGCTCACTCTCCTGGCTGGAGCACAATGTCACCCTTCTCTACATGGTCTCTAAGAAAGTGATATCGATATCAATATGCTTGGTCCGAGAATGTTGCTTTGGGTTCTTGGCAATGCAAATCGCAGACGTGTTATCACGAAGAGTGGGACGCAATGATAGATAGATGGCGAAATCCTGCAGGTCGAGACCATCCAAAGCACTTGACTACTGAGAATCGTGCGACAGCGAACGCTCGGCCTCTGCGGTGGATCGCGCAACACCGGATTGCTTCCTCGGCGACCGGGAGGCGAGAGAAGTGCCAATGAATTGGCAAGTGCGGAAGTGCTCTTCCTATCTATCCTCTGACCAGTAAATCGCATCGGAGAAGGCTCTAAGAGATAGACAAGAAGAGGAAGAGTACGGATACCATAGTCAATAGTAGCTCGAAGGTACCGAAGATGCGCTTCACCGCTTTGACGGTGAGATACGCGAGAGAAGCTCAAACCGAGCACAAAGACACACAGAGAAGTGTATGTCTGGTCTCGAGGCTGTGAGGTACAAGAGAGAGCCAATCATGCTCCTGAAATCCTTTTGGTCAACAGGTTCGCCGTCTTCATCTGGATCCAGAGCAGCTGTAGATGCCATCGGGGTTGATACTGGCTTTCCATCATTCATGTCGAAACGTTTCAGGAGGTCTCGAGTGTATTTGCCTTGATGAAGAAAGGTACCCTCCCGAGTCTGTTTGATTTGGAAGCCAAGGAAGAAGCTCAACTCGCCCATCATGCTCATTTCAAACTCCGAGCTCATGACATCGGAAAACTGGGAAACGAGAGCACGCGAGGAGCCGCCAAAGATAATGTCATCCACGTAGATCCGGACGAGCGTAAGATCGGTGCCAAGACGGCGATGAACAAGGTTTTGTCAATTTTACCCATCTCAAAACCATGGCTCGTGAGATAGGACTTAAGCCTTTCATACCAAGCTCGGGAGCTCGCTTGAGTCCATACAAAGCTTTGGAAAGCTTTGTAGACATGGTTAGGGTATTTGGGGTTCTCGAAACCAGGAGGCTGTCTGACATAGACTTCTTCCTCAATAAGGCCATTGAGGAAGGCACTCTTGACATCCATCTGGTAAAGCTTGAAACCCTTAGAAGCTGCAAAGGCAAGCAGATTCTAATGGCTTCAAGTCTAGCTCTGAGGGCAAAGGTCTCTTCAAATCTAGACCCTCAACTTGAGAGTACCCACGAGCTACCAACCTAGCCTTGTTTGAATGACTAACCCATCTTCACTTTGCTTGTTCTTGAACACCCATTTGGTCCCAATGATATTGTGACCTTGAGGGGCTCAACAAGGGACCGACCTTGTTTCTTTCAAAGTTTTCCAATTCCTCATGCATGGCGTTAGTCCATGACTCATCGAAAGAGCATGACAAACGTCTTTGGGCTCAAGCGAGGCAACAAAGGCGAATGGAGACAGAATAGAGACATGCAGTTTTGAACAGTGACTCGCTCAAAGAGATCTCCAATTATCTCGCTCGAAGGATGGTCCTTTTGAATGTGTCTTGGAGGTCCAGGTGAGATGAAGAAGTGGCCTCTACCTCATTAGCGAGATGAGATAGGGACAGAGCCACTAGCTTGGAAGAAGCGATGTAAGAGGGTGATCTCCTCGAGTGCGGTGGAAGAAGGCACCTCAAGAGGAAAAGAAGGAACTGGATCGTAAACAACCCTCATCTCCATCCTCCTCATCGTCCACAAAGATGGACTCAGATCGCTCTAAGGAACTCGAGATGTCGGGCCTAGTCCCTGACCGCCTCATCGAAGGTCACCTCCTGAGTCTCTAACAATTTACTAGACTCATGAGCCTGCACTCTATAGGCACGCTGAAGAAGTTGAGTAACCCGAAAGATCCCATCACAAGATCGTGACTCGAACTTATCTAGGTTCCTGGACTTCAGAATAAAACACTTGCAACCAAACACACGAAAATGCGAGACGCTGGGTTTTCGCCCATATCTCAACTCATAAGAAGTGCGATGCAAGAGTGCCCGAAGAAAAACTCTGTTAGAAACATGACAAGCAGTAGCAATTGCCTCATTAAAACTTCCTAGGTGTAGAGTACTCATCAAGCATCGCCCAGCCATCTCGACCAAGGTGCAGTTCTTCCTCTCCACAACGCCATTTTGTTGAGGGACGTATGGAGACGAGAACTGGTGCTCTACACCTGTCTCACCACAAAACTCTCAAAGTAGGAATTCTTGAACTCGGTGCCATTATCAGGGCGAATTGCTCGTAATGCACCTGGGAGCTCAACGAAAGCCTACCAAAAGACCACGAAAAGAGTAAACGTCTCATCCTTCGAGGCTAAGAAAAACACCCAAGAATACCTCGAGAAGTCATCGACCACGACAAGTACGTACCACTTCCTCCTCATCGACCGCACTCTATTGGTCCCATTGTGTCCATATGGGCGATTGACCGGTGCATCTGTCATAGTCATCAGAATCGAGGATGTGAAGCGGCAACCATTTTGCGCGTGCGGCAAGGAGCACAAACAAGATCCTTGACCATTTTGAGTTTCGGCAAACCACGAATGAGATCGTGGCCGCTAACTCGGGTCAGATGATCAAATCCAATATGACCAAGTCTCCCATGCCAGAAAGTCAAATCACGGATTGAAGCAATTAAACATCGGAGAGGATCACGGAAGATCGAGAAAAATCAGCACGAAAGATCCTCCCATATCGAGAGATCCCATAAACTAGACTACAGAAGAATCAAGAATTTTGCAATTGTTTTTCTTAAAGCTAACCTCGAAACCGTCATCGGAAGTCGAGAGGCAAAGCGATTATCTGCAGACTTACTTACTAAGGCAACATCTTTTAAAATAAAAGAATCATTAATGCTCACAGTACCTTTAGCGATGACGCGCCCAAATGAAGCATCTCGAAGGTGATCGTCTCATCACAGGAGCACGGGCTAGGAAGAAAACCAACGAGAATCTCCGGTCATATGACGTGAACAACCGAGTCTACAATCCGGACCTTTCCCTTCCCAAACCGCGACCACGAGTCAAAGAGAGTAAAGTCTCGATCGGGTGAATCAGCGATGATTTTGGCACCCAATCTTGAGTAACACGGCGAAATGATGAAGTAGTCAAGCAAGACCGACCTCTATCTACCCTACGCTCTCTGTCACTCAACAAGTCAAAAGATCTCACCATTCTTTGGATCCGATCGCTATGGAAGAAGCGAGTCGAAGTGCGATAACATCTTGATCTCGCCATGGTAGCTATCTCGAAGGAAAACGAGATCTACCCTCGGGACGGCGGAGATTACGACCAAAGGGAGCATGAGGACGAAAATCGAAAACTCGGAGAAACCAAGTCCTCGATCTTGCCCAAAATCATCAGATGGAACAAACCTAGACCTCGTGTTGGTCTTAGGTGCACTCAAGATCTGGGGCTGACCCTGAATGTGCCTAAGAGACTCAACACGGTCTCTACGCGCGATCTTGGCGCGCTTGAAGCAATGATCAACTAAATGTCCATCTTTCTGACTGAAGGTGCAATGATACTTCGCCTATACGAGAGGCCAAGCTGCAGTGGAATCACCTTGCTGTCAGAAATCCTTTGAACAAAACCCGCTGACTTAAAATTGACTTTCTCGATCCCGGCTTAGTTTTGATCACACAGTGCTATGGTTTTGAGCACGACGGTGGATGCTTCCTCATATCCTCCCGGATATCATATCCTAGACCACGATTAAATCGCAAATTTTAGATTTGTCTAGAATGAGATTGAGCTTCTTCTTGCCTCCTACAAACCTCTCGAGAGTGTTCATAAGATCACGACACTCCAGAAGAGAGAGGTGCAAGAAGAGCGAGGGGAAGAAGGAATGCGAGAAGGTAAGGAGGCGAAGAAGAACCAACAACAGAGGAAAGATTGGCTTGTGCATGCACAGCCGACTTTGGGGGGACAGTCCTACTGCTAGCAGATTGGTTCACGTTGCTAGGCGTCTCTACCAAACCCTTAGACTTCTTCCCAGCACACACAATACAAGCAGATGATTGTGTCTCTAGAAGGTCCTTAGTTAGCTTCACACATTTTTCATCCAAAACAATCAAATCACATTTTAGTTTATTACATTGCTTGCATGGTGAGCTAACAAGGTCCTTAGAAGCATCTTGAGCCAATTTATTCTTGTGATCAATCATTTCTTGAAACCGCTTAGAATCTGATTCTAGTTGTGATTAACTTAGGACAGCTTTAAACAAGAAACAAAAGGCTCTAGTAGCGACTTGAATTCAACAATTTTGTGATCGCCTGCTTTAGGTTCATCTTGAGATTATTACAATTTTCACAAGTTTGAGTGAGATCAAGCAACATGGTATAAAGACCTCTAAGCGAATTGTCCTTAACCTCACATGAGGTGCAAGCAGTAGCCTCAATAGTAGTGGATGAAGGAGGTGCTACCCTACTCATCTCTAATTCAGCAAGAAGGCTAATGTTCTCTACCTTAATCATGTCAAGTTCAGAGGACACACTATCATGCAAGGTCCTTAGTTTTCCATGTCATCAAGCAAAGCACAACAAGTGTCACAATCATCACGGGAGGGAGCGGATGTAAGTAAAGTAAGCTCCGTGATAGTCTAGCTACTTCCTTCTCCAACACGAACACTTAGCCCTAGACTTAGCATGAAATCTACCTAGCTTAAGAAAGGCATCATTAAGCTGGTCATAAGTGGGACTAACCTCATCCGAGTCGAGGAGTGACACCATTGTCGCTCGATTCGCCCGAGGGCCATGAAGCACATTAGGAGAAGTTGCCGTCGTCCTTGGGATCATGATCGTCCTTCCCATCATCGTCACTCCACCCCTCCACCTCGTTTGGTGTCCGGTGCCGATCGAGGCGGTGAGGACAGCGATGGAACAACTTCTTTGCCTTCCCAAAGTTGCGGAACTTCTTCTTGCCTTGATCAGTCTTTGAGGGCTTCGTGTTGCGGTTCTTGTCGATGTAGTCGTTCTTGCTTGGACCGCCATAGTCACCTTTGCCCTTCCCAAGCTTGGGACGGTTGCTCGGATGTGGTTGGGGCCACCACACTCGAAACAAATCACAGACCTCCTCTTTTACCATCCCTCCTCCTCTTGTAAGCATGGGAAAACTTCCGAGCTAGGAGGGCTAGCTGCTCATCCTCAAGTCGCTCTAGCGATCATCGTTATGTCACAAAGAGCAGCTAGGGAGAACCCACGTATCGACTCAGAAGAAGATCCAGAAGTGGGATCAGTGACTAAAGCCATCGACTGTGACTTCGACCTTCGAGAGACAATGTCAATCTCGTGAGTCTTGAGGCGAGTAAAGCGCATCAAGAGTCGGTCGAGAGGTCCGTGCTATCTTTGATGGTAGTCACTTTCATCTCCCAAACACGAAGATCAAGTCGTAAAGCATCATCGGCGTTATCCGAGTCGGGTATGTAAGACCGACCGCTCGGAGGTTGCTCAAGATCTTGTGAAAACGCGAAAAGCACTCGTCTAAAGATTCACTAGCAAGCATTTCAAATTTACTGTACTCACGCTTGAACTGGTCTTGTCGAACCGTCTTAATCTGAGTGGTGCCCTCATGGTATGCATCGAGGGTCACCCAGATGTCGTAAGCAGAAATCAAATGAGAAATACGATCAAACTCATACGCTTAAACCACGAATGATAATGTTCCTTGCCTTAGCATTTGCCTCAACATCGACCATATTTCCCACATTGATGTTCTCATCGGCAGAGGAAAGACAAACGACTTTCACCTTTCTCGGATGGCATACCCCTGAGCCTGGATATATGTTTCCATTCGGCTCTTCCAGAAGGGGTAATCCAGACCATCAAAGACTGGAGGCTTGGTGGAATACTTGTCCGTTGCCATGGCTCTGAAGACCGGTTAAGATCTATAAAGAAGAGCTAACCGGCTCTGATACCAATTGAAGGACCGAAATGGCAGCGAGAGGGGGTGAATGGTGCTTTAAAATTAATAACTCCCTTTGCTGTAATTAAACAAGACCTACAAAGTCCTCTGGATATCTCAAGAAGAGTGAAGCAAAATCGAGAACAGAAAAGTTTCAGATCGCTCAGAAATCGGAAGTTCGATTCTACCGTGATAGTTCCGCACTCCGGAAGTTCGGGGTTCGATCTGGAAGTTCCGCTCATGATAATTCGCCGTGGACAATCGGAAGTTCCGATTGTCGACGAAGAACAACAGCGCGGGTTTTTCCTAAAATCCAAATCCTAAATCTTGAATGCTCTTCTCGGGTCAAGTTTCACGGACATCATCCTAAACAATATCTTGACCTCATGGAGAAGAATCGCAAACAAAGATTTAAAGATCAAGCCAAAACGGATTTCTTGAAGAAGGGCAAGAAAGACCAAAACTCACAATAAGAGAGATTCTCAGATTCTTAGCTCATGAAACTTTGAGGATGCATTAGTAATAGCAAAACGACTCTAGATATCAAGTTTCATGCTGTTTCATAAGATGAATCAAAAGATACATCAAAACCCTAAACATTCAATATGAACGAGAAAGAGAATAGAGAAAGGCATAAGCAAGTAATCAAAACCTCAGAGATTCATTAATAGAAATCAAAAGATTACAAAGGAAATACAGAGGAATGATTACAAGATTTTCAGTTCATTCTCTCTCAACTCAACAAACTCTCAAAAAGGCAACACACACCCTTTTTAGAGCTAACCTAATTTTCTATCAAAAGGTCTAACTCTAACTCCAGGGTTCTCCCCTATTTATAGCCTTGGCTAATGGGCCTCCAACCCATTAAGCCCGCTACACCCAACGGAACCGCCTCCACTTTTGCCGCTTTGCGAAAAAGACCCTTCGCCCCTTGCGCACCTTCCGAAGCCTCCGTACACCTTGTTGTGCACGCCTGCAACCGCTTCAAGATTCACGCCGTCTTGACACATCCCGACCGTTCGACCTCAACGCCTCCGGCGCCTAGTCCGGTCCACGTGTCTCGCCACGACTCCATCTTGATGCCCCGCGATCAACACAGCATAAAAACACATCACATAGCATTGCACAATATCATAGCATCAAAATATGTATAAGACTCAAACTCATACAATATCAAAATCACAATTTAACCTTCTCTGCACAGTTCTGGACAGAATCGGAAGTTCCGCACTTACCACAGCGGAAGTTCCGATTTCCGGAACATCCGCACTTGTCAGAATTATCGGAAGTTCCGTGCTTACCACTGCGGAACTTCCGATCTTCGGAACATCCGCACGTCCGAAAATTCTATTCCGATTTTCGTCTCAGAGGAACCTCAATACCAGTATAATCGGACACTCCGCTACCCCATGTGCGGAAGTTCCGATTCTCTTCAGCCGAAACCAAAACCCAGGTAAATCGGAAGTTCCTTTTTCCAACACCGGTAGTTCGATTAATGAACTTCGCTCCATACACACGGTAGTTCCGATTTCACTGACTTCGACCGAAGCAGTCCAAGCGAAAACCTCAACTCTCAATCTAATCAACACACTTGTCAAATACTCATCACTCAGAGTGGAGGACCTCTCACATGGTCTCTCAGAGTGGTTTCTCTTTCGGCTTGTGAGGTGTTTATTTGTAAATTGCCTACTGGAAAAGTGGAACAGATTTCATGATGAATCTTAAGCTTTTGAGTTCGATCCTTTTGGATAAAGTTGCCATTTTGTGATTGTGATGAGGATCCGCTATTTTCGATTGGGTTACGGTTATAAAAGAGTTGTTTAAAGCAAGTTACATTGTGTGATCTGGTTAAAGGATGTGCTCATTGTTAAGATGAAAAGGTTGATCGAGAGTTGGAGCCGAGTCCCATGTGTTATGTGTAGAGTGTGCGGTTTGGTACCACAGGAAGCTTAGCCCAAGATCGTCGGACCGTTCCGATTATGGCTAGGATTGGGAAGTTAGCCTATCGCTGGACCTTCGAGTCCATGCGAGAGTCCTAACGTGTTTCACGTTTCGATCTTTGAGAAGTTTTGAAAGACCCGAGCATAAGATTTCATTAGAACCAGCGACAATTGAGCAAGACCTCTTTGTTGAGTCTCGACCGGTCGTATTTCGGAAAGGTCGAGGCGAGTCTTTGAGGCACAAAACGTTGGTATTTGTCAAAGTATTGTGGACACACTAAACGGAGAGGGAAGCCACTTGGGAGTTGGAATCTCGTATGCGTGAGCAATTTCCAGAATTATTTACCACATGTACGTGATACTATGGTTTTAGTAGCTTCTGCTCTGGCGTGTTAACCTTGGTAGAATTCGGGGTCGAATTCTGTTTAAGGGGGGTAGAATGTAATACCCTGGAAATCGAATCGGTAAATCACAGATTTAGCCGAGAGGAGAAAAGGGAATAAGAGGAATAGTAAAATATGGAACGACAGGGGCTCATTTGATATTTTTCGCCAACACTGGCACTGGGCGCGGCCAGAGAGGCCTCCTTGTGGCCGGCCAAGAGAAGTGCCCACCCCCAAAACCCAAGTGCCCCACCCCTTTCCCCCTTTTTCCCCCTTTTTCCCCCTTTCCTCCCCCTAGCAGCCGCCGGCTCTCCCCACCCTCCCCCTGCGCCAGATTGGTTCGTTAGATTTTGGTAAGTTCCGTACATTTGCTGATCTATCCACCTTTTAGAAAGTTGTAGCCCTTGATCTTAGCTTTCTTTTGGCACTGAGATCACCTGGTTTGGAGTTATGGTTTAGGAGATATGTCCATTTTTGTGCGACTGGTTATGAGAGCTGACGAGATTTGGCAGTCTGCATGTCTAGTCAGATTGTATTTTTGTGAGCCCAAATCTGAAGAGTCACCCAAAACTAAAGTGGAAGCCATTCCAGTAAGCTTTCAGGATTGATAAAGAACATATTTTTTAGAGGTGTGAATCAAAAGTTATTGAATTTTTACCGTCGCTGCTGTCTGATTGTCAGACTAAGGGAACAGCAAACTTCATCAGAACATTAGGATTATTAGAAGGCTGAATCAGGAGTCTTACCCAACTAGGTTATTGTAGCCTGTTTAATAATATTTCCAAATTGATAAATATCATCTCAATTGGATCTGTAGAGTGAAAGTTATGCCATGTTATTTACTGCTGTGCTGTATTCTGGACAGATGTCTGTCAATGGTTTTCAACAGTTGTTTAGACCACTAGTTTGGCCGAATCAAAGAACCCCACCAACTAGAGTTTCGTAGCCTGTTACGTTAAGAGTATTTGAGCACTAGTTTCAAGTCATTCGGAGTTACAGATATTTAATTACGATTTTTCTCGTACTGCTGTCCCAGAAAGCATTATGCTAGACTGCCGGGAAATTTGGGTAGAACCTCTCTTTGAGTCATAGATCTTGAGGAGTTGGATTAAGGGGTGTAAACGGAGTCTAGCATTCATCGTATTTATTGTTACCTCTATGCTTGTGTAGGAGGCGGAGTTCCAGAGTAGAGACACCAATTTTGCTTCCTCGTGTGCCGTAGCGGGAAAAAAAGAAACAGGCAAGTGCACATATAATGTGGTTGTTATGTGATTGTTCTATATGATGAATCATGGTAACATATACTTGTTTCAATGTACTGATTTATGGTGATATGTATTTGTTCAGGATGGCTAGATTATTAAAATTCGATTACTATCATTTTATTGTTCATCATGTGCACTCATGAATGCAAGTTGTGGACTTACGACACCCACGGGAGTGGGTGTGATTGTAAGACCCACCATTCCAAAGTGGGCATTGTGGATCCCCGGTTGACTTGTTCTCAAACGGGCTTTGGATCCCCGCGTGTTGTAGAACGCGGGCATAAGTGAACACCGACGGGTGTTCACTCGCTATACCGGTATGAGCAAAAGAGAAGCGCATGTGCATTCATTCATTCATATGTTGATTTGATTCATGATGTTGATACACTGTTGGATAATGAATGATGTTGTTATGTTTTGTATCATTGCACTTACTGAGTCTTGGACTCACCCTTGCCGTGTTGTTTTTTTTAGGTACATCGGTTGTGGTCGGCATGCATGGGCGGGAGTAGAAATTATCACGGTTGCAAACTGGCACTAATAAAGTGAATAAAACATTTAAGTGATAACTTGGACTTTGAATAGCTTTATGTGAGGTTTACTTCCTTACGTTCTAAGTCGTGGACAACCACTATTGGAGATTGATAGCGTTTTATGGTCGTTTCTTTCATGAACATGTTTAGTACGCGCGTTTGGATATTTGCTTATTATTGTTGTTATTTGCGCGAATGTCTAGATAGTTTGATTTACAAAGGAGACTCTGCCGAAATTTAGAAAGAAATGTCTTAGTTTCATTTGTAGACTTGTTACGGTAGTAGCATTCCAGGCTCAGGTTGGGCTGGGGTGTTACATGAGCCCCATCGAGTATCCCCAGGTCTTGCTAGATTAGTTTCTTGATTTTTCCCTATTCCTGTAAAAAAATTCACCAGTCTCCAATTTGTTCACAAGATTGTTGTGGTGTTCTTGGGCCAATTGATCGTGTCTCTTGCAAGAAGCATTAACAGTGTTGACAATCAAAGTGGTGTAGTTAAAGAAATCCAAGACAGAAGAGCAACACTTGCCAACAGAAACAACCACTAATTGCAACTGATGAGCAAAGCAATGTATATAAAAAACATATGGATTTTCATTCAATACCCGTCTTTGCAGTCCATGGAATTCCGCTCTCACGTTTGATGCTCCATCTTATCTTTACCCTCGCAATCTATAGATAGATAAGCCATGACTAGCAAACATAGCATCTAGGGCTACCTTCAATGAAGATGATGTCGTGTCAGAAACATGCTAAATCCCAAGAAATCTCTCAATCACCTTCCCTTGATTGTTAACATATCTACATGGGACAAGAAGCATATTTAATATGGTCGGTTTTTTAATAAAAAAGCAATACAAAATTCCAAACAACACATACTAACCTTAAAATCACAGCCATTTGCTCCTTGATAGATGCATCTCGAGACTCATCAACAAGGACAGTGAATTGTTTATCCCCAATATCATCCACAATGGCTTCAGTGGTCTCTTCTGCACCAGCTTTGCACAAATGCTTTTGTATTTCTAATGAAGTCATTAAATAGTTCCCAGGAGCATTATCAAACAATCTTTTACCATGTTTATCCTTCTCTTTATACCATTTCAACATCTTTAAAAAGTTCCCTTATTATTTGATGTAAAAGATTTATCATGTCCACAAAAAGCACGAGATTGCAATAAAAAAACCTTACAACACCTAAAATAATAGTAATACGACCCAAATATTTTTCCTCCTCCTTGGTTACACCTAGCCCAAACATGTGTCACACTTTGCCTCTGATTTTTAAAAGTGTCACAATGATTTCTAGCTTTATTGTGAGTACTATCAACTTTACCAACATGCTCGTTAAAAGATTGAACTGCATTCTTCCAATAACTAAATCCCACATTTGTATATGCGTCAACACCAAAGTCGTCAGGTCTCCTTGAAGAGATAACAAATAAAAACAAAAGGCAACATCTTTAGCAACACTGTATTCCAACCAATCATACCTTTTGAACCATTCTTCATGAAAGCTTCTTATTTTACTTCCTATCATTTTCCTTGGAAATTTATGGCCACTCGGTCGGCATGGTCCCAATAGCAAATACTCCCTTCTAGCGGCATCCCTAATGCCCACATCCTGCTCCTCAATCGGTTTCCAAAGCCCGGGATCGGCAACAATGTCATCCAGATTAAGCATAACACGGGGATTGTTTTGTAGGGTGTTATTACCTCCAATTCCTATTATTTCTGGAGTTTGATTGGATTGCGATGGAAAATAAGATGCCAATGTCTTGGTCCTCTTCATCATGTATTTCTAATTCTAGTACATCAAATATTCAAATAGAAAGTTAATAGATTGTACACCTACACTAATCTGTAACCCATCTGCTTCAGCACATTTGTAGGGAGGGCCTTGGACAATATCTGAAGATTCTTCTTTCAGGCCAGCGCATTCATATCTCCATTCTTCTGAATCTTTAGCCCCTCCCATCTTGCTCCACATCTTGGCAAGCCGCGTGGAGTCTCTAACACATCGAACTCAACATCCTTTGGGACTCTGGCGGTGGATGTGGAGGCTGGCGAGCGAGCAAGGGATGTCATTTGTGGGCACATGGCGTGTGGTCGTCTTGGTCTTGGTGGGAAAGCGTGGGAGCTTGGCAGCGCCACGGCGGAGAGGAGGCGGGGTGGCGTGGGAGCTGGGCGTCTGCATGGCGAGAGGAGCCGGGCGGCGGTGTCTTGTTCTTGTGCTGTCTTTGAGACACGAGGAGGCGGGCGGCGCCCGACCTGCCAGACTCCGAGTGAGAGGAGGCGATGTGTAATACCCCGGAACCGGATCGGTAAATTAAAGAATTAGTTGGGAGGAGAAAAGGGATTAAGTGGAATAGTAATACCTGAAAAGAAAGGGGGTTATCTGCTTTTATTCGACAACATGGGCCGCGGGCCACGGTCCAGGGGAGGCCTTTTGGTCGGACGGCCAAGGGGGGCTTCCCACCACCCCCAAACCTTAAACTCCCCACCCCTCTCCCCTTCCCCCATTGAGCCGCCACCCCCCCCCCTGTCGTGCGCCACCCCCACATTTCCCCTGCACCACCATCTCCACCAAAGCACCACCTCCCTCCCGGGCGAAGCTCCTTGCTGTAGTCCATTGAGGGAAGGCGAGGCGACGACTGTTGGAGGGCCGGCCAAGAGGAGGAACATGAAGAAGGAAGAGAAGGGAAGAAGGAAGAAGGACGGGGAGGGAAGAGGAGAGCCCCTGCACGCGGCGACACTTCGTTCCCTAGTGATTCTTCAAGGGTAACTTCGATCCCCGATAGATCGGTAGTATTTTCAATTCGCATTAGTGCTGTCAGTAGCAGATCTGTTTTGTACAGTACCGTTGCTCGTCTATTTTTGGTAGATTGCGTATGTTTTTAGACCTGTCCGCCTCTTAGAAAGTCGTAGGGATCGTCCTTATCTTTCTTTTAGCACCAAGATCACCTGATTTGGACTTATGGTTTAGGAGTTATGCTAGTTTTTACTGCGACTGTCCAGGAGAGCTGACGAGAATTGGCAGTTGTCTTGTCTAGCCATTTTGAATTATTTACAGGCCGAATCAGAAAGTCCACCCCAGATGAATGTTGTAGAGAATTCAGTAAAATTTACAAGTTGATAAAGAACACAATTTTTAGAGTTGGCAATCAAAAGTTATGGAATTTTTACCACCGCTGTTTCCTGACTGTCAGACTTGCAGAGACAGAAACATTACCTGAACACAGGAATTAGTAGGATGCCGAATCAGGGGACTTGTCCAACTAGGTTTTCGTATACGGTTTTGTCGTGGTTCCAGATAGACCAAGATCACCCTATTCCGAGTTTCGTAGTGAAAGTTATGATTCTTTTATTACTACTGTCCTGGGAAGTTCTATGCTAGACTACCGGTGGAATTGGGTAGAACCTTTATTCGAGCCCTAGATCTCGAGGATTTGGGTTGAGGGACGTAATCGGAGTATTTATTTTTATTAGTGTATTTATTGTTAGCCCAATTCTTGTGTAGGAGGCGGAGTTCCGGAGTAGAGGCACCATCCCTGCGTCTTCGCGCCTCGTAGCGGAAAAAGGCAAGTACAGTTAGTGGTAGACTATTTATGAGTGATTGTTCATGCTGCTATATTATGAGTATTTTGCGTTATTCATGGAAGCTAGAAAACTATGAATGTCAATGGTCATGAATGCTAGAGGTACAAGTAATTCTTATTTCTGTATGATGATTTAAAGTTCTGCACATGTGCATCCTGTCATCATATTGGAGGCTTGGTCACGTAGTGACCAAGCATTGATTGAGGTCCCCATCATGAATATGACAGGCTTTTGGTCCCCATACTTGTGGAGTATGGGCTGTGATCCCTGTGCTAGAAGGCACATGCATGGGTATGCATCGACGGATGCATACTCCGCAATACTGGTATATGCAAAAGAGAAAAAGAAAAGTGCATTTAAATAGCATTGCATCGCATAAGCATGTGGCATGTCTATTATTGAGAATTGTGGATGGATGTTGATGGTTACAGTTGCATATGTTTTTTTTGTCTTACTAATTGTACTTTGCTGAGTCTTAGACTCACTCTTGCTGATGTTGTGTTTTTAGGTACTTCGATTGTGGACGGCATGCATGGGAGGGAGTAGACTTAAGCTTGGTCGCACATTGGCACGAATAATATCTCCATCGAATAAACAAATTTAATGATAGTCTAGAACTTGAGTAAACTACTTGAGATTTGGTTTATTGTGTTTTACAACGTGGAATTCTTCTGTTAGGGTTGAGCAGTATACTTTGGATGATTATTTCGTATGGTTATGTTTTAGACTGTGCAACTGATTAATAATGATAATTGTGCATACCTCCGGTGTGGTTAACTATTCAAGGAAGTTCTGTCGAACTATTTGCAAAATGGGTTAATTTAGTTATAAAAATGTTTGTGTGGTAGCATTCCTTGCTCCGGTTGGGCTGGGGTGTTACAGTTGGTATCAGAGCGGGCTTTAGGTCCGTGGTGAATAGGTTAGTAACTTAAGTAACTTGGTTTGCTAAAATCTGTTAATGGTTAATTAACTTAAAACTTGACACACTATGCACAGTAGGTGGGAGCGGGAAAAGTCATTGCATCTGCGATTCTGATGAAAACAATCTTATTGTGTTGTCGTGTTGACTTGATATGAAATTCTTGTTTTGATTTCTAAAATTTTAAGTGGGTAGCTTATTATCTTTGTTACTCAGAATGGCGAGAGGTAAGGGACGTGGGTGTGGTGCTAGCCGTGGTCGTGGTCGTCGACGTGGCTCGGTTGCGTCCTCACCCCCGGCCGAAGAGGCCGTTGGCGGGGTGGCTGAGGAGGTTGCATCCGCCGCTCGTCCAGTCGCGGATGCCGAGCGCGTCGATCGCCGCTTCAGAACTTCAGAGAGAGGTTGGCAGCCGTCCAGCAGTGCGGCGGCTCATACGCTATGGGTGCACGTGTTGCTGCTCCGATTGCTGCACCAACTCCTCCTGAAGCTAGAATGAGCCTCCGGGAGTGGATGTCCCTTCGTCTTGATACCTTTGACGGAGCAGGTACTCCGGTGCAGGCAGCTAACTAGCTTCGGTACATGGAGAGGTAGTTTGGAGCATTGGAGATGACTTCAGCGTAAAAGGCGCATTTTGTGGCCTTTCAACTTAAGGGCTAGGCAGATATTTGGTGGGAAGGAGTTCTATCAGCCAGGACTCCACTACAAGGACCAGTCTCTTAGGAGTATTTCTTGGAGCAGTTCAGGGCTAAGTTTTACCCTGATTCCTTCCTGGAGAGGATGGAATATTCCTTGACAACCTTTGTTCAGGGAAAGCTGTCTGTGGTGGACTATGAGGCTAGATTCAACAACTTAGTTCGCTTTGTGCCAGCTGTGGCTGGTAATGATCGAGAGAAAGCCAAGAGATTCCGTAGAGGACTGAATCCAGAGTACCGCCACGTACAAGGGGCGACCAGCCTTCTTGACTTCAACAGTGTGGTTGATCAGGCCAAGGGTATGGAGCTGGAGCGGAAACTTACTAGAGAGAGGCAGACTCCTAGCAGCTTTGCTCCAACTGGGGGATCAGTCAGTGGGTACAAGAGGAGCTTCGATGGTGGAGGTGGGTCTTTTCAGCGACCCGCTTCCAAGAGATTTCAGGGAGGTCAGCGCTCTCAGCCGCTGCTCGCGTTACGGCAGAGGCATGTCGCTTCTCCCGCCTTGACATACTACGCCGCTAACTGCGCCCGATTCGAGCCGAGGAATGATACGCTTCAAGTGTGGTGACAATCACCGTGCCTCTGAGTGTTCCTTCACAGGGAATTGTCGCCATTGTGGCCAGTCAGGCCACAAGATGATAGTGTGCAGGAAGAACCCAGCGTGCATCATCAAATGGGAGTCTGCTCCTGCAGCATCTTCAGCCGTAACTCATCAGGGTTCAGTCCAGATACTGATAGCAGCTCCCACACCCCAGTACTCTTCTGGTTGGGTTTCTCCTACAGCGTTTTCGCCAGTGCCACCACCAGGGTTCTACTGGAACTCCGCACCGCCTGCGACACCGTCATTTGCTCCACCAACGGCAGTTCCTGCTCATCCTTCGTCAAGTGTTGGGGTATCTTCTGCACCGGTGCCACAGGGAGTCTACGCCATGCCCACCCCTGCTACTGCAGGCCGTCCTGACGTGGTGACAGGTACTCTACTAGTCGATTCCCTTGAGGCTTTTGTCCTTTTTTATTCGGGAGCTACCTATTCGTTTGTCTCTACGGCGTTTCCTAGAAGGGCGAATTTGAGTATGCAGTGGATTTCTCAGTCAGTGTTGGTTAGTTCTCCTAGGGGTATGATTGCGAGTTCAACTGTTTGTCTTGGGTGTTCTATTGTTATTGATGGGGAGAAGTTATTTTGGGTATGAATTGGTTGCATGCTTACCGAGCAGTGATAACCTGTTTCAATGGAACAGTCTCTGTGCAGACCCCGTCCGGGAAGACTTTGACCTTTCAGGGGAGTGCGCCTCTGCGCTCCCTTTCAATGCTTGTTGGGTTGTTCCTGGGTCAGCGTGCTGTGAAGACTGGACTTTTCTTAGCTCTTGCTGGGAAAGCGAGCACGACTTCGCGGATTGAGGAGATCCCAGTGGTGAGAGATTACCCAGATGTGTTCCCGGATGAACTTTCGGGCTTGCCACCTGCGCGGGGCGTGGAGTTTCGCATCGACCTTGTTCCGGGTACTCGGCCCATCTCGATGTCTCCATATCGTCTAGCACGTCCATTTCAGGACGAGTTGGATGAATTGTTGGCTAAGAGTTTGATCAGGCGTAGTGTATCGCCATGGGGAGCTCCTGTTCTGTTCACAAAAAGAAGGATGGGAGTTGGCGCATGTGTATTGATTACCGTACACTTAATGCAGTTACGATCAAGAACAAATATCGTCTACCCTGCATTAAGGATTTGTTTGATCGGTTGAAGGGACCCCAGGTGTTTTCCAAGATCGATCTCCAGTCTGGATATAATCAATCCGGGTGCGTGAACAGGATATAGAAAAGACTGCATTCTCCACCAGGTATGGGCATTATGAATATACAGTCATGTCGTTTGGATTGACTAATGCACCAGCTATCTTTATGGAGACCATGAACAGCATGCTACACGAGTACCTGGATGATTTCGTAGTGGTGTTCATCGACGATATCCTTATCTATTCCAAGACTCATGAGGATCATGATCGTCAGTTGAGGTTGGTCCTAGAGACCTTGAGAGAACACAAGTTCTCATGGCGAAGAAATGTGAATTTTGGATTTCAGAGGTAAGCTTTCTGGGTCACGTAATTAATCCTCAGGGAGTTGCTATTGATCCTAGCAAGGTCTCGACAGTGGTGGACTGGAAGAGGCCGACCAATGTGAAGGAGGTGAGGAGTTTTCTGGGCTTGGCGGGGTATTACCGGCGTTTTGTGCAAGATTTCTCCATTATTGCCAAGCTGATGTCCCAGCTTACGCAGAAAGGGGTAAAGTTTCAGTGGACTGATGATTGTGAGCGTAGTTTTTGCACACTAAAGGAGAAATTGGTGACCTCTCCTATTCTCACTCTTCTGTCTATTCTGATGCATCTCGAGTGGGTCTGGACTATGTGCTTATACAAGATGGTAAAGTGATTGACTATGTGCTTATACAAGATGGTAAAGTGATTGCCTATGCATCGAGACAGTTGAAGAAGCATGAACAGAACTATCCCACTCATGACTTGGAGTTGGCTGCGGTTGTCTTCGCCCTCAAGATCTGGAGGTATTATTTGTATGGAGAATCGTGTGACATCTTCACATATCACAAGAGTCTCAAGTACGTCTTCACCCAGAAGGATCTGAATTTGAGGCAGAGAAGGTGGTTGGAGTTGATAAAGGACTATGATCTGACTATTTAGTATCATCCAGGCAGGGCTAATGTGGTCGCGAATGCTCTCAGTCGTAAGGCGACTCCCGCTACTTTGGATTGCCTCATCGCTGATTTTGATTGCATGGGGATATCATATTGTTATGCGGGCACAGCGCAAGTTGAGACTCAGTTGATCCTTGATCGGCTATCCTGCACCGCAAAGCGGAAGCACAGCGAGAGGACCGGTTACTACAGAGGGTCAGACAGCGATTGGATGAGGGCAAAGAAGGGGATTTCAGTATGGATACTTTGGGTGCCTTGTGGTTTAAAGGCCGTTTGTGTGTGCCACAAAAGGCGGAGGTCAAGGATGATATCTTGAGGGAGGCACATCGCACTCTGTACACCGTTCATCCTGGTGAGATTAAAATGTACCGAGACCTGAAACAACACTTCTGGTGGAAGAGGATGAAGGTGGACATTACTAATTATGTAGCTTCTTGCGGTGTTTGCCAACAAGTGAAAGCTGAGCACAAACGACCCGCGGGGTTGTTGCAGCCGTTGGAAGTCCCCCTGTGACCCTGGGATGATATCTCGATGGATTTTGTAGTGGCATTACCTCGTTCGCCGCGAGGGAAGGATGCAATTTGGGTAGTGGTGGATCGGTTCAGTAAATCCGCACACTTCATTCCTGTTCGCACAACCAGTTCAGCGAGTGATCTAGCTCCTATCTATGTGCGAGAAATAGTGAGACTGCATGGGGTGAAAAAGACTATTATCTCGGACAGAGATGCCAAATCCGTGTCCAAGTTTTGGGAGAGTCTGCAGAGTGCTTTGGGCACACAGCTTCGTCTTAGTACATCGTTCCACCCCCAGACAGATGGACAGCAGAGTACAATTCAGACTTTGGAAGACATGTTGCGTGCCTACGCCTTGTCATGGAAGGGCAGTTGGGAGGATCAGTTGCCACTTGCAGAGTTTGCCTACAACAACAACTTCCATTCCAGCATTAGAGCTGCACCGTTCGAAGTTCTATATGGGCGGAAATGCAGATTGCCCCTCTGTTGGGATGCAGTGGGTGAGAAGGCAGTCTTGGGACCGGACTGGATTCAGAAGACAGTTGAGCGTGTGGCCATGGTGAGACAGAATCTGCTAGCAGCGCAGAGCAGGCAGAAAAGTTATGCAGATGTGAGAAGATGTGATTTGGAGTTCGCGGTGGGAGACTAGGTGCTTTTGAGAGTGTCCCCCACCAAAGGCATTGTCTGATTCGGTACTAAAGGGAAGCTTAGTCCGAGATATGTTGGACTTTTCCCGATTATTACGAGAATTGGAAAGTTAGCCTACCGTCTGGTCCTTCCAGAGTCCATGCGGGGAGTTCATAACGTGTTTCACGTCTCGATGCTGAGAAATTTTTTGAAGGACCCAGAGCATAAGATTTCATTGCAGCCAATGACTCACAGTTGAGTCACGACCTGTGCATATTCTGGAAAGGTCAGAGCGAGTGCTGAGGCACAAGACGTTGATATATGTCAAAGTATTGTGGACACACAATCAGAGAGGGAAGCCACATGGGAGTTGGAATCTCGCATACGCGAGCAATTTCTGGAATAATTTACCACAGGTACGTGATACTATGGTTTTAGTAGATTCTGATCTGGTGTGTTAACCATGGTAGAATTCAGGGTCGAATTCTGTTTAAGGGTGGTAGAATGTAATACCCCAGAATTGGAACAGTAAATTAAAGAATTAGTCGGGAGGAGAAAAGGGATTAAGAGGAATAGTGTGGATATCATGGGGATATACTCCAGATCTTATGATGATGTGACAATTGGCAATGGCATTTAAGGTTTTTCGTTTCACGTGTTTTCGACAAAGTTTCAGAACTGTCGGGCTTTCTGGACAGGGGCGGTCCAACCGGCCATGGCATGGCGGTCCGACCGGTCCCAAATCGGTCGGACCGGCCATGTGCGGCGGTCAGACCGGCCGTGACAAAAAAAATGGTCAGAACAGGCTGGGCCAAAAATAGAGGGTGTAGGCAAGTGAGGGGATCCCAATGCACTTGGTCTCATGATTTTTGGAGTCTCCAGTAAAAAGTTATTCGAGATATAAAATTCCAGTAGGGTGCAGGATTTGAGGGCCAAAATTTGGCTAAGTCCCATTGGCGGTGGCGACCGCTCTGAGTGCGGCGCCGGCCGCAGGTGGTGATCGACCGCCCCAGGGGCGATCCGACGGTTGTCACTTAAATGTCGGCCTTCGTGGCGGCGTTGTTCGTTGGTTAGGTCAAAGTCATGAGTTTCAGTGCATATGTGTTGTATGATGCATGTTTTGACTAACGTGGGTCAAGTTATGAAGAACTTGTTCCCGGATTCGATTTGCTTGTCTATTGTTGTGCAGGTAGCTTGGTGGTCAACGACGGTCAACGGCGAGGATGATCGGGACTAGGCTTGGAGAGCGAGGTCCGAACGATCGGCGATGCGGGTGAGTCAATGAACTCAAGTGTGGTGCGAGAATAGACAATGATGACCGAACGGACGGTTGGTGCGACTGGTTTGATCAAGCAGGGCGGGAGTCGGTGCAAGTGCCATGGTGGTTTCGGTGGGAGCCGGATGGGAGAGACTTGCCGACACGGAGAGAGCAGTTGATCAACCTACACGTGGCGGAGCAGGAGAAGTGCTTCGCGCAGATGGACTCGGTCTTCAGAGAAGGACCGAGAAGGGGTATTTTGGTAATCTTACCAAATACCACCTTGGTGACCTTTTGCCTACCCGCGGTGCAAGACGACGCAAGAGAAGCGGTTTAGGTCAAGAGGTGTTGAAGACGGCGCTTTAAAATGCGTGCGTGTGTGACCCGTTTGTGTTGGGCCTTAACGGGAGCTCATTTAAGTTAAACTTCTAGAAGGTCTAAGTCTCCACTATAAATAGAGGAGGAGGTGGCTGCACTTCCCCCAACCCTTTCATTATTGTTGAAACCCTAGTTTGGCTTAGTGAGATGATTAGTGGAGGTTAGGGTTCTAGAGAGTTTTGATTTGATTTCGTGCTCTTGGATTGAGCTTTGTCCTTCATTGATGGAGTGGCTGTAAACCCAAACCCTATCAAATCAATCCAAAGAAAGTTTGATCAAAAATGTGTCTCTTTGCCTTTCTTCTCTCTATTTGGTGATTTTGAGTCTTTCTTTGATTCGCATATTTTTGATTGATTTCTTTACATGATATAGCTTGCTGTGACATGTGGGAACACATCTAGGATCATCTTGATCATCAATCACCCACGAGCAAGTTTTTGGATCTAGTTTTCGTTTTGACTCAGTTTTGAACCATCCACCTCTCAAACTGAAAAAGGTCTGAACTTTTCCAAGGATCTTCATGATCTTCGATTGGAATAGATTCCTGACATCCTAGAGAAGGTGTGTACCAAGTTTCATCAAGTTTGGAGTTGTAGATCAAAAGTTACATCTATTTGTAACTTTATTTTTTGGGCTGATTTTACTATTCATCAGACTGGAGGTCAGACCGCCCCTGGTGACCGGTCCGACCGCCATTAACACAGAGGTCAGACCGCCCAACACTTAGAATTTTAGCCTGTGTTGATTTCGGTTGTTTTGCTTCGGGGTTTAGATTGGATTCAATACTAGTCTTCCGCTGTACTGGTATATTGATCTTCATAGCTTCCATAGTTATTGGAGTGAAATTTGTATTGGATCAGATCTTGGTTGAAAAAGTGAGCGTGCTCCTATTCACCCCCCTCTAGTCGCCTTTTCGGTCCAACAAGTGGTATCGAGCCGGTTAGTTCAATCTTGATCTTAACAGGTCTTTGAACTGGCGATGGATAAGTACTCCACCAAGCCGCATATCTTCGATGGGCACGACTATGCCTATTGGAAGAATCGCATGCGAGTCTTCCTTGAGAGCGAATGACAAGCTATATGGGAGGTTATTCGAGCCCCGCTCGTTCTTCCCGGAAGTTATTCGGCCAACGACCCTCTTGGCTAACAACAATAAGGCAAAGAACCTCTTATATGGTGGGCTTGGTAGACAGGAGTATGATCGAATTTGTAATCTTGAGACTGCGCACGAGATTTGAAACACCCTCGAAACCTACCATGAGGGTTCGTCCCAAATCAAGAAAGTAGGCCAGACAGTCTATAAGCGTGAATATAACAAATTCGAGATGCGTCCTGGAGAGAGCATCGATGACATTTTCAGTCGCTTTAACAAAGTGATTAATCAGATGAAAGCTGTTGGAATTGAATATTCTCAGTCTGAAAATGCCACCCACATCTTGGCTGCAATCAACACCAAGGAGTGGGAGATAAAGGCTACCGCCATTGAGGAGAACGTCAACCTCTCTGATCTGACTTTGGAGCTGCTCTATAGCAAGCTCAAGACTCATGAGATCAAGAGGATTGATCATCCCAAGAAGGAAAATATGGCCTTGGTAGCAGACCCACTCAAGAGAGCTTCTGATGGGTCTTCTGAGTCTTCTTGTGGATTTTCGCTTGCTGGTTTATCTGCAATCCATGAAGAGGAGTTTGAGAGTCTTCCTGAGGCCGAGTTAGCCCTCATAGTCAGAAAAGCCACACGGGCCTATAACAATATGAGAAACAAAAAGAGAGGAGGTCCCGTGACTTGCTATGAGTGTGGTGAGCTTAATCATATCCGGGCAAACTGCCCCAAGTTGAAAGGAAAGAGCAACCACAAGGAAGGAAGCCAGCTTTGAAGAAGCCTCAATGGAACAAATCAAGATTTGATGCTGCCAAGCTGACAAAGGCAACTCACCGGGTTATTGCCGCTTTTGGAGAACAATCCTTAAGCGATGTGGACTCCGGGAGCGAGGATGACAAGGAGGAGGAGATCCCTCAAGATAAGAAGAAGGGGAAGGCCAAGGACTTCACCGGTGTTTGCTTCATGGCCGACTCCGATGACGTCGACGACGATGAGGTACCTCTCTCCTATGATGTCCTTTCTGATAGATGAGAAACTATCTTTGAGCAACTCATGAGTCAGGATAAGGCTTTAGAGTATATCATGGCTAGGAACAAGGACTTAGAGTCTCAAGTAGATAATTTGACTTTAGAACTTGCAAATACTAAGACTCTTGAATCTGATGAATGCTCTTCCTGCCATGCTCTACACTCAGAATTTGCTAAACTGCAATCTGCTCATGATACTGCTTTGCAACAATTTGAAAATACTAGGACTGAGCTAGTTGAGCTTAAATCTGCTCCTTGTGAAAAATGCTTAGATTCTAGCAAGTTGGTTGCTTCTGGTGTGGTTCATTCTAGCCTTTGCTCTTTTTGCATTGAACGAGAACATGAAATACAAGACGTAGTAAATGCAGTTAGAGCTAAATTTGCTAAGCTTAAGGATAGAATTGATTCTGCTTCTTGTATCTCTTGCGAAACTCTTAAACTTGAAGCTACCTTATATAAGGAGAGATATGCTAGAGCTATTAAGGGCAAAACTTGTGAATCATGTGTTAATCTTGAAAAAAAAATGCTTATCTTAAGGATATCTTAGAAAAATTTTCTAAAGGTAAGAAACAATTAAACATGATTCTGGACAAGTCTAAAACTCCTTATAAGAAGCAAGGATTAGGATACAACTCTGTCCAAGATAATTCTAAGCCAATAGTTACTCAAGTCTTGGAAAATGGGTTAATTGAATTTAAAACCCAACCTGCAAAAACTATTTTTAAATCTGCGGGTTTTGCCCAACCATCTGTTAAGTCAAAGGGTGCTTCTCCCAGTGGTATCAAGTACCATTGCACCTATTGCAAGAAGGATGGGCATTTGGTTGAGTTCTGTTAGCGTAGGTTGAAAAATGATAAAAAAACTTTTGCTAGAATTTCACCCAATCAACCTAGAGCTTTTACGAGACATGATAACGTAGAAAAGAAGAAACCTGATTTAGGATTTGTGTCACATGCTCATCATCATGCTCCTAGACATGATAACTCTCATATTAGAGTAACCATTGCTCATAACAGAACTTCAAATTTAATCAAGGATAACACTTCTGCTTTGCATACTACTCGCAGACGTGTGTCTCAGTACTGGGTTCCCAAGTCTTGTTTAACTAACCCCAGTATTGAGACACATCGTTCTTCTATGCCTTGATTTTCAGGATTACCGCGGAAAGAGGAAGAACACGTGGTTAAATCGACTCGCTTTCACGCCACATGACCGGAGACTCAAGATGGTTCACCTCCTTCACGCGGTCGACGGGTGATGAATTCATCACCTTTGGAGATGATAGGCAAGGGTGGATTGAAGGAACGGATCGATCGGGGTGAGCGACAAGTTCATCCTCAAGGACGCGCCTTGTGGATAAGCTAAGGTTTAATTTGCTTTCGTCTCTCAACTTCCTTACGGTTGCTATGAGACTAGATTTAAGAAAAATACTTGTCGGGTGCTTGATTCAACTGGTGAGCTTGTTTTTGGGATTACTAGAGTTGTTAGGATCTTTGGAGCTGATTTTTCTGAATCTCTTGCTGGTTCTATCAAGTGCTTGATTTCACCTTCTTCTTCTGAGTTCTGGCTTTGGCACCGTCGTTTGGGGCACATTGGTTTTGATCATCTGACGCGAGTTAGCAACCTTGAGCTCATGAGATGTTTGCCCAAACTCAAAGCCGTCAAGGATGATGTGTGTGCGCCCTGTAGGCATGGCAAGCAAGTTGCCGCCTCACACCCTTCAGTGACTATGGTCATGACTGACGGACCGGGACAGTTGCTTCATATGGATATTGTTGGTCCCGCTAGGGTTCGGTCAGTTGGTGGAAAATGGTACATTCTTGTCATAGTCGATGATTTTTCTAGATACACTTGGGTGTTCTTTCTTGCTTCGAAGGATGAAGCTTTTGATCATTATCATGATCTTGTTCTTCGTTTGGCTTCTGAACTTCCGAGTGCCTTGAGAGCGATCCGCAGTGATAATGGCACGGAATTCAAGAATGCCTCTTTTGCTTCCTTTTGTGCTGAGCGTGGAATTGAGCATCAGTTCTCCTCTCCACACGTCCCTCAACAAAATGGCGTTGTGGAAAGGAAGAACATGACCCTAGTCGAGATGGCTAGGATGATGCTAGATGAGTATAGCACTCCGAGGAGGTTTTGGGCCGAAGCTATTTCTACTGCTTGCCTTATTGCAAATCGTGTCTTTTTGAGACCGTCTTTGGGCAAGACTCCTTATGAGCTTTGGTTTTGTAGAAAACCCTCTGTCTCGCACTTTCGAGTCTTTGGATCCAAATGTTTTATTCTCAAGACAGGAAATCTAGATAAATTTGAGTCAAGAACTTTTGATGGTTTATTTCTGGGTTATCCTGCGCATTCAAGGGGTTTTCGTGTTTTTAATGTTGAAACTAACCTGGTTCAGGAGACATGCAATGTCTCTTTTGATGAGACTAGCCCTGGAGTTAGATCAGATATTTCGGGTGATACACAGGTGACAGGGAGTATATTTGTAGAGGAAGATGATGATGGACTCGATGATGCTCTTCCACTGCGCCGTTGACGCCCTCTTCCAAAGACAAGAACTCAGCAGACTACTTCGCCTTGGTTGAGGCACTCACGATCTTCATCATCGCAGACTGTGGAGGTCGAAGAGGTATTTTCCTCTCTGGGTGCGCCACTTCACATTCAAAAGCAGCATCCTCCGGATCAGATGATAGGTAATCTTCATGAGCGAGTCACTCGCTCCAGGTATCATGATCCAAACCTCTATTCTCATTCTGCTTTTGTAGCTTCTTTTGAACCTCGCGATATATCACATGCTTTATCTGATTCTAGTTGGGTCAATGCCATGCATGAGGAGTTAGAGAATTTTGAGAGGAATAAGGTCTGGAACCTAGTAGAACCTCCTAGTGGTCATAATGTCATAGGAACTCGCTGGGTTTTCAAAAACAAACAAAATGAGGATGGTTCTGTGATTAGAAACAAGGCTAGGTTGGTAGCTCAGGGGTTTAGCCAAGTTGAGGGGTTAGATTTTGATAAGACCTTTGCTCCTGTTGCTGGACTAGAAGACATTCGCATTCTACTTGCATTTACTGCATCTAAGGGCTTTAGATTATATCATATGGATGTTAAGATTGCCTTTTTGAATGGTTTCATAGAGGAGGAGGTTTATGTTAGGCAACCCCCAGGCTTTGAAAATCCCAAGAACCCACATCATGTCTTCAAGCTGTCCAAAGCCTTGTATGGTCTTAAACAAGCCCCTAGAGCCTGGTATGATAGGCTTAAGACCTTCTTGCTTAAGAATGATTTTGAGATGGGTAAGGTAAACAAGACCTTGTTCATTCTTAGGCGTGGCAATGACTTCCTACTTGCTCAGATTTACGTTGATGATATTATCTTTGGTGGTTCTTCTCATGCTCTTGTTTCCAGTTTTTCTGAGACTATGTCCAGGGAATTTCAGATGAGCATGATGGGAGAGCTCAATTACTTTCTGGGGCTTCAAATCAAGCAATGTAAGGAAGGGATCTTCATCCATCAGACGAAGTATACTAAGGATCCGCCAAACGCTTCGACATGGGTGATCGCAGCGATCGCCACTCCCATGGCGACTTCGATCGCTGGATCCAGATGAGGAAGGAGAAGCCGTGGATCAACGCGAGTACCGCAAGAGATGATCGGCTCCCTCTCTGCACTGACGGCCCAAGGCGGACATCCACTTCACATCTGCCTCGTGCGAGGTTTGAGCATCTCCGAGAGCTTCCCATAGCCAAGGTTGTTAAGCGCATATTAGTATTTACACTCTACCCTCAAAGATGGCATTTGGTACTCTGCTCTTCTTCTTTGTCCATTCGGGGTTTTTTCGATTCGATTTTATGGTCGTCTTCTTGATAGGAAGAGTACCTCAGGCATTTGTCACTTCCTAGGCACTTCTCTTGTTTCTTGGTCTTCTAGGAAGCAGTCCTCTGTTGCACAATCTACTGCTGAAGCTGAATATGTAGCTGCTACTAGTTGTTGTAGTCAGTTTTTGTGGATGGTATCCACTCTTAAGGACTATGGCTTAAATTTTGCTAGTGTTCCTCTTTTCTGTGATAACACTTCTGCTATTAACATTGCTAAGAACCCTGTGCAACACTCTAGGACCAAGCACATAGACATTCGCTATCACTTCCTTAGAGACCATGTCGAGAAGGGTGATATTGTACTGCACTTCGTGGAGTCCGAGGCTCAACTGGCTGATATCCTCACCAAACCTTTAGACCCAACTAGGTTTGCCACCTTGAGAAGCGAGTTAGGGGTAATTTATCCCTATGGGTTGGTTTGAGGGGGAGTTCGATCTTTTCTGATCTTACCTTGTTCTTTTGATCTTTTATTGTTCTTTTTCTGAACTTAGTGATCTTTTTGAAATTTTTAGGTTTTTAGGCTTTTTATTGCATCTCATTGTATCATATTGCATTCATATAAAAAATACATCAAGTGGTATGAAAAATACATTCATATAAATTAAAGAATTAGTCGGGAGGAGAAAAGGGATTAAGAGGAATAGTGTGGATATCATGGGGATATGCTCCAGATCTTAGGATGATGTGACAATTGGCAATGGCATTTATGGTTTATCGTTTCACGTATTTTCGACAAAGTTTCAGAACTGTCAGGCTTTCTGGACAGGGGCGGTCCGACCGGCCATGGCATGGCGGTCCGACCGGTCCCAAATCGGTCGGATCGCCATGTCTTGGCGATCGGACCTACCGTGACTAAAATGGTCGTAATGTGCTATGCCAAAATAAAGGGTGTAGGCAAGTGAGGGGATCCCAATGCACTTGGTCTCATGATTTTTGGAGTCTCCAGTAAAATGTTATTCGAGATATAAAATTCCAGTAGGGTCTGGGATTTGAGGGGCCAAAATTTGGCTAAGTCCCATTGGTTGGTCGACGGCCAGAACTGTAGGCGCGATCGGGCCGGTAGGGTGGCGGTCGAGCCGCCCCGAGGGGCGGTTCGACCGATTGTCACTTGAACGTCGGCCTTCGTGGCGGCGTTGTTCGTTAGTTAGGTCAAAGTCATGAGTTTGATGCATATGTGTTGCATGATGCATGTTTTGATTAACGGGTCAAGTTGTGAAGAACTTGTTCCGGATTCGATTTGCTTGTCTATTGTTGTGCGGAGTTGCTTGGTGGTCAACGACGGTCAACGGCGAGAATGATCGGGACTAGGCTTGAGAGCCGAGGTCCGTAACGATCGACGATGCAAAGTGAGGTCAATGAACTCAAGCGTAGTGCGAGAATAGACAAGGATGACCGAACAGACGATTCGGTGCGCGATCGGTTTGATCAAGCGGCGCGGAGTCGATTGCAAGTGCCATGGTGGTTTCGGTGGGGCCGGATGGGAGAGACTTGCCGACACGGAGAGAGCCGTTGATCAACCTACACGCATGAAAGCGGCGGCAAGCCACAGCGAGATGGACTCGGTCTTCTGAGAAGGACCGAGAAGGGTATTTTGGTAATCTTACCAAATACCACCTTGGTGACCTTTGCCTACCATGGCGCAAGGCAAGACGACGCAAGAGAAGCGGTTTAGGTCAAGAGGTGTTGAAGACGGCGCTTTAAAATGCGTGCGTGCAGGTGACCCGCTTGTGTTGGGCCTTAACGGAGCCCATTTAAGTTAAACTTCTAGAAGGTCTAAGTCTCCACTATAAATAGAGGAGGAGGTGGCTGCACTTCCCCCAACCCTTTCATTATTGTTGAAACCCTAGTTTGGCTTAGGGAGAGAATTAGTGGAGGTTAGAGTTCTAGAGAGTTTTGATTTGATTTCGTGCTCTTGGATTGAGCTTTGTCCTCCATTGATGGAGTGGCTGTAAACCCAAACCCTATCAAATCAATCCAAAGAAAGTTTGATCAAAGATGTGTCTCTTTGCCTTTCTTCTCTCTATTTGGTGATTTTGAGTCTTTCTTTGATTCGCATATTTTTTATTGATTTCTTTACATGATATAGCTTGCTGTGACATGTGGGAACACATCTAGGATCATCTTGATCATCAATCACCCACGAGCAAGTTTTTGGATCTAGTTTTCGTTTTGACTCGGTTTTGAACCATCCACCTCTCAAACAGAAAAAGGTCTGAACCGTTCCAAGGATCTTCACGATCTTCGATTGGAATAGGTTCCTGACATCCTAGAAAAGGTGTGTACCAAGTTTCATCAAGTTTGGAGTTGTAGATCAAAAGTTACATCTATTTGTAACTTCATTTTTTGGGCTAATTTTACTATTCATCAGACTAGAGGTCCGACCGCCCCTGGTGACCGGTCCGACCGCCATTAACACAGAGGTCAGACCGCCCAACACTTAGAATTTTAGCCCGTGTTGATTTCAGTTGTTTTGCTTCGGGGTTTAGATTGGATTCAATACTAGTCTTCCGCTGTACTGGTATATTGATCTTCATAGCTTCCATAGTTATTAGAGTGAAATTTGTATTGGATCTGATCTTGATTGAAAAAGTGAGCGTGCTCCTATTCACCCCTCTAGTCGCCTTTTCGGTCCAACAAATAGTAATACTTGAAAAGAAAGGAGGTTATCTTCTTTTATTCAACAACTGGGCCGCGGGCCGCGGGCCAGGGGAGGCCTTTTGGTGGCCAGCCAAGGGTGGTTCCCACCCCCCAAACACTAAACTCCCCCACCCCTCTCCCCTTCCCCCATTGAGCCGCCACCCCCCCCCTCTCCCTACCGTGCTCCAGCCCCACCTTTCCCCTGCACCACCATCTCCACCACAGCACCACCTCCCTCCCCGGCGAAGTTCCTTGCTGTAGTCCATTGGAGGGAAGGCGAGGCGACGACTGTTGGAGGGCCGGCCAAGAGGAGGAACAGGAAGAAGGAAGAGAAGGGAAGAAGGAAGAAGGAAGGGGAGGGAACGAGAGGAGGAGAGCCCCTACACGCGGCGATGCTTCGTTCCCTAGCGATTCTTCAAGGGTAACTTCGATCCCCGATAGATCGGTAGTATTTTCAATTCGCATTAGTGCTGTCAGTAGCAGATCTGTTTGGTAAAGTACCGTTTCTCGTCTATTTTGGGTAGATTGCGTATGTTTTCTGAGAGACCATGTGAGAGGTCCTTCACTCTGAGTGATGAGTATTTGACAAGTGTGTTGATTAGATTGAGAGTTGAGTTTTTGGTTTGGGACTGCTTACGGCCGAGTCAGGAAATCGGAACTACATTTGTGTATGGAGCGGAAGTTCGATAAATCGAACTACGGTGTTGGAAATAGGAACTTCCGATTTTCCGGTTTTGAGTTGGTGAAGGAAATCGGAACTTCCGCACAAGGGGTAGCGAGTGTCCGATAATACCGACATTGAGTGTTCTCTCGAGGTACCAAATCGGAATCAAATATCCGAAAGTCGGTTGTTCAGATATCGAAAGTACCGCAGATGTTGAGTCGCGGAACTTCCGATAATCTCGACGAGTCGCGGATAAATTTGTAAATCGGAACTCCATTGTAGTAAGTCGGAACTTCCGATTGTGTCGAATCGTGCGAGAGAAGAATATTTTGATTTTTGATTTTGTATGAGTTTGAGTCTTATACAAATATTGATGCTATGATATTGTGCAATGCTATGTGATGTGTTTTTATCTGTGTTGGTTGCGGGGCATCAAGATGGAGTCGTGGCGAGACACGTGGAGACCGGACTAGCGCAGGAGGCGTTGAGGTCGAACGGTCAAGGTGTGTCGAAGGCGGCGTGAATCTCGAAGCGGTTGTAGTCGTGGACAACAAGGTGTACGGAGGCTTCGGAAAGAGCGCGAGGCGAAAGGGTCTTTTCGCAAGCGGCAAAAGTGGAGGCGGATCCGTTAGGGTTTAGCGGGCTTAATGGGTTGGAGGCCCATTAGCAAAGGCTATAAATAGAGGAGAACCCTCGGTTGTTTTGGTTAGACTTTTGGGAGAGAGGATTAGGGTTAGCTTTTTCTAGAAAAGGATTTGTTTTGCTTTTGGCTTTAGTTGTTGAGATGGAGAGTATGAACTGAAATCTATTGTAATCATTCCTCTGTGTTTGCCTCTGTAATCCATGTTTCAAGAAATGAAATCTCGATGTTTGTTTATTTGATTTTGCCTCTTTCTCTCTCTCTGCTCATGTTGAATATCTAGGGTTTTGGCAGAACTCTTGATTTCTTTATGAGATAGCATGAAACTTCATATCTAGAATCTTGTGGATATTGCTATTACTTCCTCAAAGTTTCATAAGCTAAGAATCTAAGAATCTTGCTTATCATTGGTTTTGGTCTTCTTGCCAAATCTTCAAGAAATCCGATTTTGCTTTGATTATTGAATCTTTGGTTGCGATTCTTCTCAATGAGGTCAAGATGGTGTTTAGGATGATGTCATGTGAGACTTGACCCGAGAAGAGTAGCAAGATTAAGTAGTTTGGATTTTTGGAAATTTCGAGCGTCTTTGTTCTTCATGTCGAATAATCGAACTTCCGATTTTATGCGGCGAACTATCGCGCGGAACTTCCGCGATATAAAACCGGAACTTCCGGCGCGGAACTTCCGCGAGGATAATCGGAACTTCCGATTACCAAGAACGACCAAATTTCTTTTTGTTATTAGCTTTGGTTCATTTACTTTCTCTTGATTATCTTCGAGGTATTGTTTATCGGTTTTAAATACTTAAGAAGGGAAGATCTTAATTTTAAGGCACCATTCACCCCCTCTGTTGACATTTCGGTCCTTCAATTGGTATCGAGCGGTTAGCTCTTCTCGATAGATCTTAACCGGTCGGTTGAGCCATGGCAACGGATAAGTATTCCACCAAGCCTCCGTCTTTGATGGCTGGATTACCCTTTACGGAAGAGCCGAATGGAAACATACATCTAGGCTCGTGGGTATGCCATCCGGAGAAAGGTGAAGGTCGATTCATTGTTCTGCCGATGAAAACATCGATGTGAGAAACATGCCCGATGTTGAGGCAAATGCTAAGGCAAGGAACATTATAATCCAAGGGTTGAGCGAAGTGAGTTTGATCGCATCTCTCATTCGATTTCGGCTTACGACATCCGGGTGACCTCGGCGCATACCATGAGGGTACCACCAGATCAAGACGATTCGACAAGACCGTTCAAGCGTGAGTACAACAAGTTTGAAATGCTTTTGGTGAGTCTCTTGATGAGTGCTTGCGGCGTTTTCACAAGATTTTGAGTAACCTCCGAGCGGTCGGTCTTACATACCCGACTCGGACAATGCTCGACGGATGCTCGCGCTCTTGATCTTCGTGTTTGGGAGATGAAGGTGACTACCATCAAAGATACCACGGACCTCTCGACTTTGACTCTTGATGCGCTTTACTCGCGCCTCAAGACTCACGAGATTGGCATAGTCTCTCGAAGGTCGAAGTCACGATCGATGGCTTTAGTCACCGATCCCACTTCGGATCTTCTTACGAGTTGCACGCGGTTTCTCCTAGTCGCTCTCGTGACATAAGCGATGATCGGTTAGAGCGACTTGAGGATGAGCAATTAGCCCTCCTAGCTCGGAAGTTTTCCCATGCTTTCAAGAGGAGGAGGAATGGAAAAGAGGAGGACCTGTGATTTGTTTCGAGTGTGGTGGCCCCAACCACATCCGAGCAACCGTCCCAAGCTTGGGAAGGGCAAAGGTGACTATGGCGGTCCAAGCAAGAACAACTACATCGACAAGAACCGCAACATGAAGCCCTCAAAGACTGATCAAGGCAAGAAGAAGTTCGCAACTTTGGGAAGGCAAAGAATCTCTTCCATCGCGTCCTCACCGCCTCGACGACCGGACACCAGCGATGTGGAGGGATGGAGTGACGATGATGGCAAGGATGATCATGATCCCAAGGACGGTGGCGACTTCATCGGCATGTGCTTCATGGCCCTCGGGACCGATGTCGAGCGACAATGAGCTCTGACGACTCGATGAGGTAGGTCCCACTTATGACCCGCTCAATGATGCATTTCTTAAGCTTGGAAAGCTTTATGCTAGATCTAGAGCTAGGGTTGGTGATCTTGAGAAAGAAGTAGATAGACTATCACGGAGCTTACTTCACTTAGATCTGCTCCCTCCGTGATGATTGTGATACATCTTGTATCTTGATTGATGATATGGAGAAATTAAGGACCTTACATGATAGTGTGTCCTCCGAGTTTGATAAACTTAAGGTAGAGAATGCTAGCCTTCTTGCTGAACTAGAAATGAGTAGGGTAGCACCTACTTCATCGACTATTGTAGAGACTACTTCTTGCACCTCATGTGAGAATAAGGACAATACTTTTAAAGGTCTTTATACCATGTTGCTTGATCTGCCCGAGATTTGTGAAAGCTGTAATAATCTGAAGATGAACCTAAAACGGACAGACCATAAAATTACTGAATTACAAGCATTCTTACTTGAGCCTATTGCTTCATGTGTGAATTGTCTCAAACTTACTGCTGAACTTGAATCTGTCTCCAAACAGTTTCAAGAACTAGTTGATGAAAATACCAAATTGGCCAAATTTGCTTCTAAGGACCCTGTTAGCTCACCATGTGATCATTGTAACAAACTAAAATATGAATTGATTGCTCTAGATGAAAAATGTGTGAAGCTAACTAAGGACCTTCTAGAGAAGCAACCATCTGCTTGTAATGTGTGTGCTGGGAAGAAGCATAAGGGTTTGGTAGAGACGCCTAGCGACGTTAACCAACTGGCTAGTAGTAGGATTGTTTCCTCAGAGTCGGATGTGCATGCACAAGCCAATCTTTCCTCTGCTGTTGGTTCTTCTTCTGCTCCCTTATCCTCTGCTGTTCCTTCTTCCCCCTGCTCTTCTTGCACCTCTCTCTTTCGGGAGTGTCAGTATCTTATGAACACTCTCGAGAGGTTTGTAGGAGGCAAGAAGAAGCTCAACCTCATTCTAGACCAATCTAAGATTTGCAGATTTAATCAGGGTCTAGGATACGATTTCCATGAGGACATGAGAAACATCCACCTGTCGTGCTCAGAACCATAGCACCAGGTGTGATCAAGACTAAGCCCAGAACTAAGAAAGACAATTTTAAATCAGCGGGTTTTGTTCAAAGGATCTCTGACAGCAAGGTGATTCCACCTGCAGCTTCGGCCTCTCAGAAGGCGAAGTATCATTGCACCTTCTGTCAGAAGGATGGACACTTGTTTGATCATTGCTTCAGGCGCGCCAAGATCGCGCGTAGAGACCATGTTGAGTCTTTTAGGCGCATTCAGGGTCAGCCCCAGACCATGAGTGCACCTAAGACCAACACGAGGTCTAGGCTTGCTCCAGCTGATGATTTTGGGCAGCATCGAGGACTTGGTTTTTCTGAGTTTTCTGGTTTTCGTCCTCATGCTCCCTTTAGTCGTGACCTCCGTTGTTTTGAGGGTAGATCTCGGTTTCCCTTTTGAGATGGCTACCCGCGGCGAGATCAGCATGTTGCCAGCATTCCGACTCGCTCTTCCATAGCAGTCGGATTCAAAGAACGTCGAGATCTTTGACTTCCGGCGTTGAGTGATAGAGGCGTAGGGTAGATAGAGGTCGGTCTTTCTTGACTACTTCATCATTCGACATGTTACTCAAGATTGGGTGCCAAAATCATCGTTGATTCACCCGAGATTGAAACTTTACTCTGCTTGACTCGTGCTCGCCGGCGGGGAAGGGAAAGGTTTGGATTGTAGACTCTGGTTGTTCTGGTCATATGACCAGAGATTCTCGTTGGTTTTCTTCCCTAGCCCGTGCTCCAAGTGATGAGACGATCATCTTCGGAGATGCTTCATTTGGACGCGTCATCGCTAAAGGTACTGTGCGCATTAATGATTTATTTATTCTGAAAGATGTTGCCTTAGTGAGTAAGCCGCAGTATAATCGCTTTCGGTTTCTCACCACCGATGATGATTTGAGGTGAGCTTTAAGAAAAACAATTACAAAATTTTTATTCTTCTGTAGTCGGTTTATGGATTTCGTTATGGGAGGATCTTTCGTGCTGATTTTCCGAGTCTTCGGTGATCTTCTCGGTGTTTAATTGCTTCTGAATCCCGTGATTTGACCTTCTGGCATAGGAGACTTGGTCATATAGGATTTGATCATTTGACCCGAGTTAGCGGCCACGATCTCATTCGTGGTTTGCCGAAACTCAAGATGGTCAAGGATCTTGTTTGCGCTCCATGCCGGCACGGCAAGATGGTTGCCGCTTCTCATTCTCGATCCTGATGACAATGACCGATGCACTGGGTCAATCGCTCCACATGGATACAGTTGGCCCGGCTAGAGTGCAGTCAGCAGGAGGGAAGTGGTATGTTCTTGTTGTGGTCGATGACTTCTCGAGGTACTCTTGGGTGTTTTTCTTAGCCTCGAAGGATGAGACGTTTACATATTTTCGTGGTCTTCTTAGTAGGCTTTCTGTTGAGCTCCCAGATGCATTACGAGCAATTCGCAGTGATAATGGCACGGAGTTCAAGAATTCCTACTTTGAGAGTTTCTGTGGTGAGACAGTGTAGAACACCGTTCTCTTCTCCATACGTCCCCAACAAAATGGTGTTGTGGAGAGGAAGAACCGTACCTTGGTCGAGATGGCCAGGACGATGCTAAATGAATATTCTACACCTAGGAAGTTTTGGGCTGAGGCTATTGCCACTGCATGCCATGTTTCAAATAGAGTTTTTCTTAGAGCACTCTTGCATCGCACTTCTTATGAATTGAGATATGGGCGAAAGCCCAGTGTCTCGCATTTTCGTGTGTTTGGTTGCAAGTGTTTTATTCTGAAGTCTGGGAACCTAGATAGTCACGATCTTGTGATAGGATCTTTCTGGGTTACTCGACTTCTTCTCATGCCTATAGAGTCTGGAACTGCGAGTCTAGCAAAATGGTAGAAACCTGTGAGGTGACCTTCGATGAGGCCGGTCGGGACTAGGCCGATATCTCGTGTTCTCTAGAGCGAATCGAGTCCATCTTTGTGGATGATGAGGAGGACTGAGATGAGGGTTGTCTACCTGATCCAGTTCTTTCTCCTCCTCTTGAGGTGCCTTCTTCCACCGCACCTCGAGGAGATCAGCCTTTGCCTTCTGCTTCTTCTGAAGCTAGTGGCTCTGTTCCTATCTCATCTGTTCATGAGATAGAGGCCACTTCTTCATCTCATCCTGGACCTCCTAGACACATTCAAAAGGACCATCCTTCAGAGCAAATCATTGGAGATCATTTTGAACGAGTCACTCGTTCAAAATCTGGCATGTCTCTTTTCTGTCCATTCTGCCTTTGTTGCCTCATTTGAGCCCAAAGACGTTTGGCATGCTCTTTCTGATGAGTCATGGATTAATGCCATGCATGAGGAATTAGAAAACTTTGAAAGAAACAAGGTCTAGTCGCTTGTTGAGCCCCCTCGAGGTCACAATATCATTGGGACCAAGTGGGTTTTCAAAAACAAGCAAAGCGAAGATGGGGTAGTCATTCGAAACAAGGCTAGACTGGTAGCTCAGGGCTTCTCCCAGGTTGAGGGTCTCGATTTTGAGGAGACTTTTGCCCTCAGAGCTAGACTTGAAGCTATTAGAATCTTGCTTGCCTTTGCAGCTTCTAAGGGCTTCAAGCTTTACCAGATGGACGTCAAGAGTGCCTTCCTCAATGGACTTATTGAGGAAGAAGTCTATGTCAGACAGCCTCCAGATTTCGAGAACCCTAAGTACCCTAATCATGTCTACAAGCTTTCCAAAGCTCTGTATGGACTTAAGCAAGCTCCTAGAGCCTGGTATGAAAGGCTTAAGTCTTATCTGTTGAGTCATGATTTTTAGATAGGTATAATAGACAAGACCTTGTTCATCCGCCGTCATGGCACTGATCTTCCGTCGTCGGATTTATGTGGATGACATCATCTTTGGCGGCTCCTCGCATGCTCTTGTTTCTCCAGTTTTCCGATGTCATGAACTCGGAGTTTGAAATGAGCATGATGGGCGAGTTGAGTTTCTTCCTTGGCTTCCAAATCAAACAGACTCGGGAAGGTACTTTTCTGCATCAAGGCAAGTACACTCGTGATCTCCTGAGACGCTTTGACATGAGTGATGGCAAGCCAGTGTCAACTCCAATGGCTTCTACAGCCTCACTTGACCCAGATGAAGACGGCGAGCCAGTTGATCAAAAGGAGTTCAGAAGCATGATAGGCTCTCTCTTGTACCTCACAGCCTCGAGACCAGACATACATTTCTCCGTGTGTCTTTGTGCTCGGTTTCAGGCTTCTCCTCGCGTATCTCACCGCCAGGCGGTGAAGCGCATCTTTCGGTACCTTCGAGCTACCATTGACTATGGTATCTGGTACTCTTCCTCTTCTTGTCTATCTCTTAGAGCCTACTCCGATGCAGATTTTGCTGGCTGTAGGATAGATAGGAAGAGCACTTCTGGCACTTGCCAATTCATTGGCACTTCTCTCGTCTCCTGGTCTTCGAGGAAGCAGTCCGGGGTTGCACAATCCACCGCAGAGGCCGAGTACGTTGCTGCAGCCAGTTGCTGTAGCCAAGTGCTTTGGATGGTCTCGACCCTGCGGGACTTTGGGTTAGTGATCGACCGTGTTCCACTCTTTTGTGATAACACGTCTGCGATTAGCATTGCCAAGAACCCAGTGCAGCATTCTCGGACCAAGCATATTGATATCAGATATCACTTTCTTCGAGACCATGTAGAGAAGGGTGACATCGTGCTCCAGTTTGTGGAGAGTGACCATCAGTTGGCTGATATCTTCACCAAGCCTTTGGATAGCTCCCGGTTTTCAGCTCTGCGGGGAGAGCTTGGGGTAGTTTGTCCTTATGGACTGTTGTGAGGGTGAGTTTGTGTTTTACTGCTGTATTATATTTTATTATGCTCTTACTCCTTTCTGGTTGCATTGCATTTGGGTGCATTGGGTCTAGTTCTTCCAGCATATGTTAGAATGGTTCTCTTGCCGAGTTGCTTAGACTGCTTGTTCTTATCTTGTGCTTCTAGGATGCTGCTTATTAGCTGTTTCTCTTCTCACTAGGTTGAGCTTACTCACTTCTTATAGGTTCTAGCGAGGGTCGGGCCACCCTTGGGTAGACAGGGATAGTGTTTGCTCCTTAGTGTGTTAATTGACCAGCTGATAGTCCTGAAATCATATGGGGTAGATGAGATTCAGTTTGAGCCATAGTATCCTCTATATCTTATATATGCTCTAAGTACTGTCTTTTCTGTTTCTCTTGTCAGTTTCTCATTTTTTTCCTTTGGTTTAGGGGGAGTTCATCTTGGTTCTTCTAGTTCTTAAACTTGTCATAACTCAACCTGAATTAAAAGTGCATCTCATTCTGAAGGGGATCTGGATTTTCTTGCATTTCCTTCTGCATTGTAATATAATTACATGGAGCCTTGTTTATTATCCCTTATGATCTGTTTTCACTGTCTTACTTCTTGCCATGATTTGTGCTAAACTGCTAGATTTATCATGACCTTTTATGTGTAGTCTAGTCTTTGCTATGATAAGGTGACTAAAAATGCTCAACTTAATTTAAAATCTTGTCATGATAGCTCTTGAGACTAGTGTGTTATAAGTTATCCCTTTATGATTCTCGCCATATCAAGTAGGCTGAGTGGAGTCTTGAATCTCTTTTGTGCTTTAGATTGGGTTATGTCAGTTCATTAAGAAGCATGACTTGTCATTAAATTTTTGGTCTAAATCATCAAAAGCAAAAATGATCTCTTTTGTGCGAAAAAACTGATCTCACCAATTCTTTCTCATGAGACTACTTGCCATTGCACTAGGCATGAACTCAGGGGGAGTCTTGGTTGACCTAAGATCACTTCCTTAAGTCTGTTGCTTGGAGTGATCGCATAAGGCTTGGGATCTAACACATGGTTAAGATTTGAAAAATGGTTGAAGCTTAGGAGGCAGTTGTGGATGGCACCTAGTCCAGGACTTGCTGTACTAAGATAAAGCCATAAATAATTTTCAGAAAAAGAAAAATGTGCTAATTTTGCTCCTCTTCAAACAGACCGAGTTCTTTATCCAATGAGTCTTTCTTATAGCTGATAACTATCTAAACTGTTCAATATTTGCTTCCTGGTTCCACTTAGAGTATTTGACATGGCTTGTATCATCCTTGGATACCTTTAGCTAGACTATAATCTTGATTGATTTGACATGCTAAGAAATTGGACCAATTCTCAGATTCTGACTTCCTTGGTTTAGCTTCTCTATGCATCAATTGTCATGATCTTGATAGCATTCTTATGTGTTATGGCTTGGTGTAATACTCTAATAGTCATTTTGGATAATCTTCATGGCTCCAAATGCTCAAAATGAATAACATATAGTCATTTTCTCTCTTTTATACATCTTGATGTGTTTATTGCCAAAAGGGAGAGAATTTTGGGGAGAAAAAGTCTTCTGGAGCTTTACAAGAAAAATTTGCTATTTTATTTCTAGCTCCAGTCTTTCTCTTTTGTCAAACCTTGTCTTGAGCTTTCTTGATATCTAGTTAAGACCGTGTTTGATCATCATCACAATCTCATCTTTATGCTTTTTCGTGTTTGTCAATATACTCATCAAGGAGGAGATTGAGAGACCATGTGAGAGGTGTCCCCAAGTGAGTGATGAGTATTTGACACTTTTGTCGACAAGTTTGTGATTTGGTTCACTTTTTGTTGTCTTCTTGCCTTTACGATTCTGAGGAAATCGGAACTTCCGCCCTGGAAGATCGGAAGTACCGATCATCGGAACTTCCGCACTGGGAAAACGGAACTTCCGATTATCCCGAAAGTTTTGAGTTGTGTTTTGGCAAGCGGCGGAACTTCCGCACAAGGGGAATGCGAAGTACCGATCATCGACATTGAGTGACCGGGAAAGCGGAACTTCGATTGACCGAAAGGTGTTGTGATTCGAAGTATTGTTCGCGGAGCTTCCGATAACTCGGTATGCGGAAGTACCGATCTTCGGAACTTCCACCTTGGAGAAATCGGAACTTCCGTTTGTGCGCAGAACTGTGCAGAGAGTGCATAATTTTGATTTTGGGTTGTGTATGAGTTTGAGTTAAATGCAAATGATGATTCTATTATCTCGAGCAATGTTATGTTATGTGTTTCTTGTCTGTGCTGGTTGCAGGGCATCGAGGCAGAGTCGTGGCGAGACACGTGGAGACCGGACTAGACGCAGGCGGCGTTGAGGTCAGAACGGTCAAGGTGTGTCGAAGACGGGGTGCACTCGAGGCGGTTGCGAGTCGTGGACAACAAGGAATGCGGGACCTTCCAGAAGGTGCACGAGGGGGCGAAAGGGTAATTTCGCAAGGCGGCACAAGTGGAAGCGGGATCCGTTAGGGTTTAGCCGGCGTAAAGGGTTGGAGACCCGTTAGCCAAGGGCTATAAATAGAGGTGAACCCCTGGTTGTTTTGGTGACTTTTTGAGAGAGAGGATTAGGGTTAGCTTTTTCTAAAGAGCCTTTGGAGAGGTAGTTTTGCTTTGTGGCTTTAGTTGTTGAGATGGAGAGGATGAACTGAACTTCTTGTAATCATTCCTCTGTGTTTGCCTCTGTAATCTTTGATTCCGAGAAATGAAATCTCTGATGTCTGTTTCTTTGAGTATGCCTCTTTTCTTCTCTCTGTTCTTGTGTTGAATATCTAGGGTTTTGGTAGAACTCTTGATTTCTCTTGTGAGATGGTATGAAACTTGATATCTAGAATCTTGTGGATATTGCGAACATATCCCCAAAGTTTCATAAGCCAAGAATCTAAGAATCTTGCGAATTTTGGTTTTTGGTCTCTCTTGCCAAATATTCAAGAAATCCGATTTTGCTTTGATTAATGGATCTTTGTCTGCGATTCCTTCTCAATGAGGTCAAGGTGTTGTTTAGGATGATGTCCTGTGAGACTTGACCCGAGAAGAGTAGCAATTTTTGAGTATTTCGGATTTTTAGAAATTTCGAGACGTCTTTGTTCTTTTTGTCCGGAACAATCGGAACTTCCGTGCATGAACTTCCATGTGACCGAAGAGGCGCGGTTGAGTGCATAATGGATGATTTTTTCTTATGGTTATGTTTTAGACTGCATTTCTTTTAGGCTTTGGTTCATTTCTCTTCTCTTGATTATCTGTGGGTATTGTTTATCCTCGTGAGTCCATTCACCTTCAAATATTCCTCTCGCGCCCGAGGGAAACGCTTCGATTTCACGAGTTGAGTGCATGTAGGTGGCAAACGTGAGTCCATTCACCTTCTCGGATGCGAGCAACCAAACAACATCTCAAAGATGGCCCGGCCCATCCCAGAAAACGGTCAGCAACCCAATAGTAAACAGCAACTAAACAACTCATCGTTACATCTACTCAGCCTGCTTAGATTCAGCCTGAATGACACATACAGACCAGAATAGGAACATACATGCAACCAAACACACCCATAGTGTGCATTTGGTTGGGTGAACCTGGGTTAGTGGGATGGGATGGTACAGGATGGATAGGATAATCCTGGATGAGATGATACAAGTATGTTGTTTGATTGGTAGGATAGGATAATACAAGATTTTGTTTGATTGCTTGGATATGATGATCCTGAATGGTTCAAGATGGTGTTTAGTTTGAAATTTTAAGAAAATTATATAAAGATTTAATAAAATATTTTAAAATTTAATTGAAGTTTATTTTATTCATTTAAAATATTTGGATTCTATACAAAAACAAAAACAACATTGAGAAAAATATAAAAATTCAAAGTGCTCAAAAATGCATGAATTTTCTACAGTAGCTAGATAATGATTTTAGATGAATTTAGGTGAAAGAATTATTCCATTTGGAGTTAGCAAGTGAAAGTTGTTGTAGTTAGCAAAACAGCTGAACCACGTGGTTCGACCTTTTATCCAATGAAATAGTACATAATAAAAATAGAATATTCTCATCTTGTGTCGTTTGATTCCATTCATCCAACCTAAGCGCGAAGATAACCTCATATCCTAAACGAAGTCATTCCGTTCAACCTCGTACCACGAACCAAACGCATCCATATATAACTGAGTAGTACTTGTTGTCTAGTTGATCCTGTAACATTACATGGAAATATTACCAGCAGAGAACAAAAAGGATTTGCAAGACTGAACAATTCACAAAGCATTTTGCAAGGTACCGAATGATCCACAAATATCTCAAACATGCAAAATGACGGGCAAAAAGAATAATGCGTTAAAATACGCCCACCAACCAAAAAAAAAAGGTTTGAGTTGAAAATTACAGTTGATCAAAATAATTTAGAAGAACCAATAACCACAAATACAGCACAACACTATGACCAGCCAGATCTTCCTGGCATTGAGATAAGGCAGTAAATACAAAATTACAAATGAAATACAATCAGAAGACTCCACTTCCGATGGCGGCGCAGGTGCGTACCAGCAGATGACCTCGGCATCTGATTTGCATAATATGATCTGATAGTATCTTTGCAATGCATAGACACACACACATCAGTTACATTCCTGCTGAATAGCATACAGCTTGCATCTAGAGAAGCCTGAGATGTGCAGTATCATTCAGCCTCTTTATTTGCCATCCGGTTCTTAGCGAATGTTCAAGAACTGTGACTGAGGAATCGTCTATACATATTCTGTGAGACATCGTAGGATTGCAGTCCAGTAGGCCGGCAATGAGACATCGAATGGGGGTTGCATGGCTGAAAATCGCAATGGAGGTCACCGAGCTCCCCAGATTTGCTTCGTGAAGGAGATGCCTCTGATTTATTTCTTTAGGGGAGAAGTCATCCTCAGTCTCGTTCTCCCCTGAGGTAACAAACTGGAGCCGGCTTTTCCCAGATTTCTTTCTTTGGAGGCTATGCCGATTGAGCCTGTAAAGCAAATCCCAAGGAGGGCCATCTTGGACGGAATTGGTGGAGCTCTGCCGAGAGAACCCCTTTGGCTCATTTTGTTGTGATAGTGTGTCCCCCATTGCTACCTTTTCTGGTAACCTTATGACTGTCCGGTTCAGGAATTCCATCATCCTAAACTGCACCTGCCTGAGTGACTCTCCGGAGGGCGCTGAGAAATCAGGCTGGGTGCTATCCATCAGGTTGATCATTTCTGGAGTATAAATTTCTGATTTTGGACAGCCTTCCCACTGACCCTGACTCATCTCAGTCAGAGCATCCGATATTTGGATCTGCTCCTCCGGGAAATCAAGTTCCTGCATGTTAGCATTGTCAAATGTCACAAACTTTAGAGTTCAAGATCAATCAAAAGCAAAGTGAAATATATGACACTTTAGAAGCTGAAGGTCATTGGCTATTAGAGCAAAAAGGAAGCTCTTTGACAGCTTATGAGGCATGATAACATGCGCACATAGTACGAATAATCAAATCATATACGATGGAACATCCCAAGTTCCCAACAATGTCCAAAATATTTTCTAACAGATTTGTTTTACCGTTAAACAAGAAACAAAACTAGCATATAACGCACCAAGGCAGAGTTAAAGGCTTTTGAAGACTAGAGGGGCACCCATTCCCATCATCATGTTTTGAGCACATTTTAGGCAACACATCGTAGTGTTCACCATCTATAAGCATGTCAAATGCATTTAGGAGTGCCATTTTTAAGTATACACATCATCAGGTCCACAATGGTGTCAAAGCAAAATCCCATGATAGCCCACCAACATTTGCATCGACACATCTATGTTGGTCAAGTCCCTGAGCACTCTCCAAGCAACAATCAAGTGGCAAGCATAGCACCAGTTCCTTCGGTTCCTATCCAAAGTTTTGATTTTCCCGAACAATAAGCATCAGTGCATCTGCAGAACACCCTCCAAAAGTTTGTAAATTAGTTCCAATTGCAAAGAAATGATTAACTCAATGTCTCTACATGTACATATTTTGACAGAACCTCCATCCCAAACTCTCTTATGTATAATTCAGTATGATGGCTCTTATGTAAACTCAGGGGGTGTGCTCCAGTTCCCCAGAACAGCTTGCCCACATGGTTGTCACCAAAAAAGGAAACACTTTCAAAGCAAACAAGGTAACCGATGATCATAACTCAGAGCACTCCTTGTTAGGGTCAATCAATATCATTATACATGAATAATGAGCACTCCTTGTTAGGGTCAATCAATATCATTATACATGCATAACGAATGACATTCTTTCTAATGCCAAAGGACAGTTCTTTACAATGAACTGTTCCATTGTAAGAAAAGGCAACTATCTCCCTCTAAGAAACAAGTACTCACACGTAAATGAGCATGATGGAGTCACAAATCACGTGTAGAGTTAAGGACCACATAAGCAGGCAGATGCTCTGGGAGAACAACATCATGTGCACAAGCAGAACCGCTCACATCATCACCAAGAAGCACCCCCCTCTTTTTTTCCCCATGCAGAGCATCTATAAGTGAATATTTTGTACTACTTCTATGTTGTCATTATCCGTAAGATATTGCTTTCTTTGCATGAATGCTATCCTGTTGGTCAACAATATGGAGAGTACATCGATCATGGGATAATAGCCCCCTTCTGCATTTATGACATCATCCCTATTTATTTGGGTGTAATTTAGCTGTCATTCAGCCACATACAGGAAACAAGAAATGCTTAAAAGATGCTAAACATCTGTCCAGTGCAGATTACACCGCGTAGGGCACAATACTAAATATTCGGAAGGAAAGATGCTCGTCATCTAGATCTCATTTATGCTAATGTCATGTGAAACACTTCCATTGTTCCTTATCATTTGCACAGGTACATCTATATTGTTGCAGATTTGCAACCCCTGTGCACTCCCTTCAGAGGAATATCAAGAACCAGGTTACAGTCAAGTGACTCCTTCCTGGTTTCTTCAAACGTTTATATTTTTATGTCTGTTCTACCTATGGTATATGTCAAAATGTCAGGTCCTGTACTATCCATAAGTAAGGCCATTATAAGTGCTAAAATACTTCACTGCCAAGCTTATCCAACTGCCAGGATAAACACGTCCCCAAAGGACTGTTCCTTTACCTAATTTCAGCAGTAAAGGTTGCAACTCATCCATTGGAAATCTACCTATTGCAGACAGAACCCCAATATCAGATCTAATAGCTGCTTTTGTACATAATGACAAGGAAGCATTCAATGTCAAAAACTAAGTAAAGCAAACTTACAAACACCTGTCCAACTTCACCGCGACCGGCGACTCAGTGGAAGCCTCCCAAGATTAACAAGAGTTCTGATCTTCCCATGGAAATATACTACATGTAATTAATTCACAACACAAAAATGACAATCTCATGAACACTAACGGAAAATGACACGAAATAAACAACTTAAAAGCATAAAAGCTCCAAAAATGCTTGACTACCCTACAAATCACATGCAACTATATTAAGTAGTTCCAAGTTAACCACACAAGACAAAAGGTTTGCATGGAATTGTCAGTGCCAAAGACAGCAGTTCCAACTTTAAACGGAACCTCTTACATAGTGCTATAAAAGATTACTCCATTCAGCAGCATTTTTCTTATGTCCCCTGCACCCACAGCAGATGGGCTATCCATGTTGAGGCCAAATTGCATAAAACAAGCAATGGATAATTTTGTGACAATCGTATCACAAACATCCAACACTAAATCTACAATATAGCATGAAACATATACAATGCATAGCCACTAGCTCACCAGATGCCAAGGATCACTCTTTTACCACTAATTTCAACAACATTACATGGTACAGCCTCCAAATTGCAACAAATGGAGACAAGACACAACAATGTCAAAGAGACTACCCCTTTCAACTAATCTCCTCTACAAAAGCATGCATTCTTTGTCCTAAAAACTGGTCTTTTAATACAACAGTGAGGTATATCCCATGACAAGATCGCCGAAATGCATCAACAAGCACAATGCAGAACCCTAAATGATTAAGGTTGCTTTCCTCAGGGGTGGAGCCCAGTAAGCCCACCCGGTGTCACGGGACACCGGGTCCAAAAAACATTTTAGTGGGTATCAGTCCACATATACAATATGTGAACCCCCGTGGCCCAAATCTTGTAACCCCGGAGTAGGCTGATACCATTTCTTGCGGCCCAAATAGACAACCAGCAGCCCAACTAGACGACCAGTCCACCAAGTCTCACACCCACGGCCGGACGACCCAAATGAAGCATGTAGTCCGCAGGGTCCACCCCAAACAACTTCCTCAGGTGCCTGGCATCACTCAACACTAGTAAATACACCCACGCAAGCACCGCCAGTGAGAGGCCACGTGGCCCATGTCCACGCGCGGACGCGCCCCGGCAGCCATGCCCACATCCACTCGGCCAGGCGGCCATGCCCAGACGCCCACGAGGCCCATGTCCACACAGCCAGGAGGCGACGCCCATGTGACACAAGACGCCGAGCGTGATCCTTCCACGAAGTTGCGCCTAGCCCTTCGCTCCTCGCTCGCATCAGTAGCTGCAGCCTGTAGCGCTAGACGTGAAGCCACCAAAGGAAAGGAGAATGGAGGGAGAGGGAGGGAGTCTGCATCGCACGAAAACGCCCCTCCGTGCGTGGCTCTCCTGGCCACCGCCGCTGGTTGCCGGAGGGCCAGAGAACTTGCCCCGTTGCCCGCCAGACTGCCATGGCACCACCTCAACGGCAGTGGAGTGGCCACTCAATCGAGTCGAGACTTCAATCTGCATGGAGTATCGCTTGTTTGTTCTATTGTCTCCCATTTCTTCCGGGTTTTTTTTCCAAGAAAAGGGACTTCTCAATTTGATGAGTGTTGCTTTTCCATCAAATTTTAGGGTTATGACTTAGGGTTTCAAATTGGGTTTTGGTACTTTTGGAAATACAGGCCAAGTTGCAGATCGGATTATCAGAGCCGAGAATTGAACGTGATCGTGACCACTGACCCGTGTGCTCAGCTTCTCATCTTTGACTACAATTTCAAGTAAGCAAAGCTTCTATAGTCTGCCCGTATGTTTTATGTTTCTACTCTATTGTTCTTGTTCTTGAGCATGGCAATTGGCAACATGTAATAAAATTTTCGAATACTCGGCAAATGGCAGGTAAATTTATGGAAAATTTTCTGAAAAGGAAAGCATCAGGTAGTGTTACTAATGCTAGGACTTCACCTCCAGAAGATATCAATTGGGAAGAGGAGATTCAATTTGATCCAGGCAAAAGGAAAGCAGCAGAAGACTACCATCTTAATCAGAAAGATGGAGAAACAAGAAATGAAGAAAGTTACTAATGATGTTGTGGTTCATCGCTTCATGAACTTGAAAGAACGTAAATACTAAAAGGTAATGTATTTGTTTAACTACATTCATTTGATGATTCTACTATTTTTTTTGCTTGAGAATTTTAAGTCATTCTGTTCTCTTGTTTTTGGGCCATTGAGGTCGGATGATGTATTTTGCCAACATCGACGATCTTCTGTTTGTGGTTCCATACTTAGTAGTTAGTTCCTTCGCCTTCCTACAATTAACAAATATTATTAGTGGGTTTCTTCATTTTGGTAAGCATTTTGATGATTTGAACGCTATTTTCTTTATCATTGTACATTGTCGTCAGTTATGTCGAATTATTGATGCCAAAAATAGCCGAACACATTACTATTTAGTACAATGTTGCTTAAAATTTTTATATATTGTCATATGCATGGTAAAGTGATGAACCCCGGTCATTTTCGCTCTTGTTCCGCCCGTGGCTTTCCTATAGTAGGTTATGGCATTAAAATCTTTGACCTTTCAATCCCATAGTGCTCTCTCACCGCATAATTCAGGTGTATTAGAACTAAAAAATTGGACGGTAAATAAGCACAATGCAGGAGTAGCAATGTGCTAGGGAAGCCAAGAAGTGCTCACCCGGCAGACGAGTGCGGCGGTGGCGCGGGCGCGGTCGAGCGGAGACGCGTACGCGGCGGCGATCCTCGAGCCGCGGGAGCGCAGGAACACGGCAAGCGCGCGCGCCTGCCGCTCCCCGCGCGCCGTGAGGGCCGCCGCCGGCCACCGTCCGCCGACCAGGTCCGGCCGCATCGCGGCGGCGCAGTCCCCGTGGCTGACGACGACCACCTCCACCGGCGCCTCGACCCTCCCCTGCTGCTGCAGCTGCTGCGGGTGGTGCTGGTGCGGCGGCGGCGGGGGGAGGAGCACATGGCAGGGATCCCAGACCTTGATGGTGGGGCCGAGGAGGCGTGGGGTGCCCGCGGCGGAGGGCTGCGGCGAGAGCGGAGAGTCGGCGGCGCGGCAGGGGAGCACCTCGGGCTCCTGCTCCAGCACCTTGGACGCGGACGCCGGGGGAGCTGGCGCCGGCGCGGGCGGGGGCGGGGCCGCGGGCGCCGCAGCGGAGGCGGCAGAGGGCTCGTATTCGTCGTCATCGTCGAGGTCGGCCGCGGTGGAGACGGAGGAGTGGGAGGAATGGGCGGAGCCCATGGCGGTGGTGGTGGGCGGCGAGATCTGACTTCGAGGTGGGGTGAACGCGAGCTCGGGGAGTGAAGAGGACGAAATGGTTTGGTCTGTTTCCTTCACAGGGAATGCTGTGCGCGCTGAGATGCGCGCTCGATCGCTGATCCGCTTGTTTGGGGGATTTTTTTTAAAAAAAAATATTCATCTTTTTGCCGCTGGCCCGCCCGCGCGGAGGCAGGGGCAACGTCAGAGGCGACGATGGGTGGTAGATGGGAGGCCCTTTATGGTGACTAGGATGAAAACGGATACGGGTGGATAATTATTCTCCTATATTTATTTTTATATTTTTTTCTAGATACGGATACCCCTGATATGAATACGGATATGAATAATATCGAATACTGAATGCAGAATGAATACGAATCGAAAATAATACGATCACAGCTATTTTTTTCAGAATATGAAAACCCCTTAAATTGCATGGTATAAATTAATAAAACATATAACTATTTTGTTTGATGCGAATATTCATGAATTGTTCATATTTTCAGCAGTCACACATAACATTGGCAGTTTGGCACTATCAAAGTAACAAGGTGCATTAATTAATTCATCACAAACATAACACTTAATGTACCACATTTAGCTCATAAGTCATAAGACTCATAACTCACAAGTTAATATACATAAAGCTTAGTTCATCATAAAACTTAGCTCATCACATCCATAAAACATAGTTTAATGCCAACAATCCAAGATACCATATCTTAAAAAGTAGTAGGCCAGTAGCATCTCGCTATGTCTTTATAAGCCTCCAAGTCTCCAACTTCGGCCCTGGAAAATGCATGAGACGAATCAGATGTCATCTTTTCCTTCTTCTTTTATTGTTATGCAAAAGAATAAAATATCTAGCAAAGATGATATGTCAGTTAAAGTATTATATTAAATGCATGGAATTTTTGGCAAATCTATCATACAAAAAGAACTACCTCCATTGTTAATACAAAACATCAAGTACTCCAACAAGTGAATGGAATTTCCACACTAACCATGATTCTACAATTCTAAAGTAAGTGATATGGAGATTTACCTAGTGATTGGTCATTCATCCATGTCCTCCAACACGTCCTCCAAATCATCCATATCCTCGTGCTCCTCCAACTACAAGTTGTAAATCAATAAGTATCATTTATCAAGGTGACATTTAATTAAGCCAATGAGTTAGATAGTCCACCATGACAAAACATCACGCGCAAGTCGGGAGAGAATAGGGAGCTCAGCTTGCTTGAGCTTCCACCATGACAAAACATCAAATAAGATTTTGTCTTTTGTTTTCCATTCCACTAGTGGTTGTTCCATGTACACTTTCAACTCAATTTTGGTACCTTGACCTACAGCACTACTGCCATACAAGAACCTTTCAAGATCTGCATCAAGATCATCATCACTCTCCTCATCCTCAACCTCTTGGTCTCATGGTTGAGAATCAACTGTTTGCACATTTGCAGTTGTTATCTTCTTCGAAGTTACAAGTGGACTGGACACATAAGCCTGGAACAACTGGTTAATAACACTCATGAATCTACCAACTTCTTCTAGAGCATTGTCATTGTAAATCTTATCTGCAAAATTCCCAATACTTATTATACTTAATTTGCATGGAATGAGCTATAGAAGATATAATAGGTTCAGGGCTATCACACCAGTCTGCAATGGCAAGCTTAATCTTGCAAAAAAATATTGAAAAATAGATTTGATGTTGGATATTTAGTGCCAGAGAAGATCTCAGTAGCATCATAAAATATCTTCAAACATGTACATAAAGATTTTGCCATAGTCCAATTTTCAGTAGTCGGTGCACATCTCACATATTTACTTCTATGTCGAAGGAAAAGCCTACAAAAAGTATGCCTATATTAAATAGCTTACTTCAACATAAGATATGTGGAGTTCCACCTTGTTGGAACATCCAATGGGAGACCATTTGTCACATCTAAGTCACATTCTGATGCACACTTCATAAATTCCTCATACTGCAATGGAGAGTTCTTCACAATTACAATTGTATTTTTGATATTTGCAATAGCTGGTGCAATTTGCTTCAAACCGTCTTGGGCAACAAGGTTCAAAATATGATTCAAGCATCTCACATGAAAAAAGATACCATCACAAATCAAGGGAGCTGACTTATTGCGTTTTAGTACTACCCTCTTAGCACATACATCATTGGCTGATGCATTATCCAAAGTAAGGGCAAGCAATTTCCTATCAAGATTCCAATCCACTACACTATCATGAAACCGTGCGCACAGGTTTCTTCCCGAATGGTGTCCTTCTACATGCATAAACTTAATAATTCTTTTATGCATGTTCCAATTGTCATGTATCCAATGCACAGTGATACACATGTAACCTTTATTTTGGTTTGAGGTCCACATGTCCATAGTTGTACTAAAGCGACATGCAAGTGTTTTGAAGTAATCATACAACTTCTTCTTTTCTTCTACAAAGATATTCAATATATCTTTTCTGACAGTAATGCAGCTCTTAATTGGAAAACTAAGCGGACCAGAGTCGGTACGCCCTCTCCCCTGCTGGCATCGACACCTGCCGAGTCCGGATGCCCCAATGCAACAAGGCATATGCGCTGGCAACCACTGTCGCTCGGCCATTAATCGCCATCGCTCAAACCATCACATCGCTGCACTGTGCTGCTGACTCTGTCAAGATCGCCAACCACTCCTTAGTACTGCGTAGCGCCGGATGCAACGTATACTCTCGGATGACCTCCACCCCTGCGGCTATAAATAGCAGCCACAAGCCCCCTCGTTGTTGTTTCACTCCACGAGGGCTAGTTTCCCCACACTCCTAAAGAAAGTTCGAGCTCCAGGTAAGCCTTGAGCTCTCGCTTCGGCCAAGCGCCTCCACGACGTCGCCAGCAACATTGACGCCATCAGTGAAGCTCCTTCCTTCTTGAATATGTCAGCTCACATTCCGTGACCCCAAAGGCGGTTCCCCTTTATTTGATTCCACTCTGTATTCACAGGAGCTGCCGCCAACCTCGTTCTTCCTCCCCTTCGACCAGAGTAGCCCAGGCAGTCGGATCGACCTCATCGGCCATCACCATCGCTTGGAGCCTCTCCCGCCATTGCAAACCATCGTTGCCAGACAATCTCCAACTAGCTCGCATCCTCCGTATCCTATCGGTACGTTCCTAGTGGCCACTAGATGCTTATTTTCACTCTAGATGCACGAAGCTTTGTCGGGACAACGAATGCATTGTAGACCTAAGTTGTAGTCGAATCTCCAGGTGGTCGAACCTCCTCCTACTTGTAATGTAGGCGGACCTCATTCTAACCAGGTAGTCGTACACCCTTCCGCCTGGGATATAGTCGAACCTTCACGTAGTTGAACCCTCCCCCACCTAGTGTGTGTGGTCGAACTTCCTTCCGACCAGATGGTCGAAACTCCCTTCGACTAGATGGTAGAAGCTCCTTCCAACCAGATAGATGAAACTCTTACCAGACAGACGAAACACCTTCTGAGCAGATGGACGAAACTCCTTTCGACCGGATGGTCGAAACTCGCTTCGACCGGGTGGTCGAAACTCCTTTTTTGCCAGATGGTTGAAACCCCCTTCGACCATATAGTCGGAACTCGTCTCGACCAGTTAAGTCGAAACCTCCTTTCGACAGATTGTCAAAACTTCTTCGACCAAATAGTCGAAAACCTCTTTCAACTAATAGTTGAAACACCTTCATCTTCACCAATACTCGAAACATCTTCGACCACACAGTCGAAGCTCCTTCGACTAGTTAGTCGAAAACCTCCCTTCGACTAATAGTCGAACATCCTTTGACTAGTTAGTCGAAAACCCCCCTTCGACCAATAGTCGAAACTTCTTCGACTAATAGTCGAACCTCCTTCAACCAATTAGTCAAAACCTCTTTTCGACCAGATTGTCGAAACCTCCTCGACCAGATAGTCGAAAACCCCTTTCAACTAATAGTTGAAACACCTTCGACCAATAGTCAAAACATCTTCGACCAGACAGTCGAAGCTCCTTCGACTAGTTAGTCAAAACCCTTTCGACTAATAGTCGAAACTCATTCGACTAATAGTCAAGGTAGTTAGGTTCGAGATCCTAAGTTGGATTTATTTGCCTCGGTAGGATCAAATCGTAGAATCAGCGACTCTATGGAATTGTAAAAATACACATATTTAACATCTATACTATAAGTTTATATGATTCTTATAGGGTTTACCACTTACTTATAATCGAAAAATGGACAAAGCACTTTTTATCGCACAACAAAAAAGCATAATGGTACTGACATGATGGGTGATATAGTTCTTAACTATAAGAGAACAACCCATGACCATGACTAGTTTACTACAATTACATGAGAAATGTTCACAACTTTTGTAAATCAATATCTAATTACAACACTTGCATGTTCCTTAAAAGCAGCTAGACATACTCCAGGAATAAAAATAGACATACTCCAGAAATAAAAATAGCTTATCATTATCAAGCTCAAGATTGTTCATGTCATAATATAAATATTTGTACTAGCATTACCACGCTGATATAATATTTTGCATGATCCTTGTCTATTTATAGTTTCATTCTCAGAAATTAATATCAATAAATTTTGCTTCAAAACAAAATATCAGCAAACCCTGCCCTCTAAAAAAATTCAAAAAAATTGTATTTTTTTGCCCAAACGACTTTACCATGATTCTACTCTGCGATTCTACACGAATATACACGATCCTACTCTTTGGATCGCGACTCTACCACAATTATACCTGATTCCGATTCACAGTGCGTTTTGGATCGACACACTATCTTGGGTTTGTAGAATCGTAAGACTCTAAGAGTAGGATCACGATTCTAACCACCTTGTTAATAGTCGACACTCCTTAGACCAGTTAGTTGAAACCCCTTCAACCAGTTAGTCGCAACCCCTTTCAACCAGATTGTTGAAACTCCTTCGACCAAAAGTCAAAACACCTTCGACCAAACAACCGAAACTTCCTTCGACCAGTTGGTCGAAACTCCTTCGACTAACTAGTCAAAACTCTTTTGACCAATAAGTCGAAACAATGAACGGTAGTCGAAACAATGAATAATAGTTGAAACAATAAATAGTAGTCAAAACAAAGAGCAGTACTCACAACCATGAACAATACTCAAAACCTTCTCAACTAAGTATTCGAAACCCATCCCAACCAAGTGGTTGAAACTATGAACAGAACTCAAAAGCCCTCTCGACCAGGTATTTGAAACCCATTTCTGACCAGGTGGTCGAAACCATGAATAGTACTCAAAACAATAAATAGTACTCAAAACCCCCTTCATTCCAGGTAGTCAAAACCCCCTCTGACCAGGTGGTTGAAACACCGAACAATACTCGAAACCGAGAACTCATATACGGGCTAGCCACTGTCTCAGAAACAGCTTACGATGCCTACTCGGATGCTATGTCCAACACCGACTGCAGTAATAAGAACTGGAGACTACCTAAAGCTACTCAACTAAACCGAAGACGCCCCCATTTGGAGTTCATTTGGATTTTTGAATGCAAGCCAAATTCATTTGGGCTTATTTGAATTTTTTATTGGATTTTGCGTATAGAACATGAAGCTCCCGAAGACCCTCTACCCGACCACGAGCAGGAGCAGCTGTAACTCGGCCAAGACGAGTCAATACTTTGATCATATTGCACCTAGTCTTTGCAAATTATGTTGTTTTAAATTATGAAATTGCATTGCTATGATTTATACAATTATATTGGCCTAGTTCACAATTAATATCTTAATAACAATTGAGTATAAACTTTCAATCCTTGAACTTTGACATTATCATTTGTCACCCTAGAATTAATGGCTTACATACTAGTTAATAAGTTTATATCTAAGTGTCATGTTTAGCCTTGCTTAGATACATTATCATACAGACATTAAATTGCTCGACACCAATCTTCCAAGACATGAAAATTGGATTTGGGCAGTCAAAGCTGGGAGCCTGGCTGGTATGTTGCACTAAAGGTTATTTTCAAAACAAACCAAAACCTGAAAAACTGATTTTGACTTAGGCGAATGGAAAGAGTAGCTGGTGCTGGTGATGCACGTTAGTGGGGTATGTGGAAGCACCGCCTAAGTCAATAAAGGACCGAGTTCTTGTGATAACCTCTCGTGTAAAAATAGTATGACTACAAATCTATAATGGGTACGACCTAGCTAACTAATTTGTTCGCCCCCTTACAACCTCACCATTGGTGGATATGTGGCGTGCATATGGGTAGGAGGCACAAGAAAACCACACAACGCAAATGGAGACCCCCGAGGGTATGGCCCAAGGGGTAATGCCTAGCGGTGTGGGGTTGCATTGGGGAGGGCATTGTAAAGGCCTTGTGATAATCAACTTAGTCGCACACCATCGGAAGTGCGTATGAGACATTATAAGTTGAATATCTCTTGTGAGTAAATTGTACGAACTCTGCAGAGTAAAAAAAAACTATCTAGATAGCCGTGCTCGCGGTTAAGAGTGGTGTCGAGAACTCGCTTGGACTAGCTTTCATTTTTATAAAACCATTTGTGTGTGGGTGTGAAATGAAAAGCTGGGGTGAGACCCCAGGGATTTGAGAAAACCTGGTCGGGGACCAGTGATAAACATGGGTTAGCTTGAGCATTCGGTGAATGGAGCCACTCGATGGTATAGGAGATGTAATCTCAACTATTACCTTACAAATAAAACTTAATTTATAAAATCTGTTGTTAAAAATGCTAAGTCTCAAGATGTTCTACTACTCGATCTAATTCAAACTTGACTTTATGTAAATAAAAGAACTCTGAACTTTCCCTTGATTAGCATTGCATCTATAATAAACTGCATTATGTGGTGACTCGCGAGTACGATTGCGTACTCAGACTCGTTCAATATAATCTTTCAGAGCCACTCGACCAGGACCCCTACGACTACTACGTGACAGCTGGACTAGACAGTGGCGAGGATGATGAAGCTTAGGCCGGGACCCCTAGTCGCTTGCCTATGGGCAGAATGAATGGATCCACTACTACTTGTTTTGCTTCCGCACTTATCCCTTAGTACTATGAATTTTGTAATATTGTGGCATGTGATCTTTTTGTAAAAATGAGCCGTACGGTCGGTTATGTAATATATTTTGACTGTGTATGCGATGTATGTGATTTATCAAAGAATATATCTTTATTTGTTATCTACTGATTTAAAAAATAGCACACATTAATACAGTAGAGTCTAAATTACAAATTTAGCATCCGACACATGCGTCTTTGCTTGGAGTAGTTTGTTTACCTTCCAGATCCGACGCTACCCGGTCCATGTCCACATGAGCCGACCTTCATTGACATCTCTTACTCTTAGCATCCTTCTCCTTAATTACTCACAAATCACCTCTCTCTCTCTCTCTCTCTCTAGCATACACACAGGACAACTCTCCGGTAAGCCGGCGAAGCGGGCCGCGCTGTCGAGGACGCTGCACGGGCACACATGGACTGGCGGCGGGCAGGGAGCCCGACGTACGGCCGCCGGCGCTCCCCGGCGGGGATCTACTCGGCGCCGGCGTCCCCGGTGCACCCCCTCGGCCCGCCCACGTCGTCGTCGCCTTTGCACCCGCTGGCGGCGCGGTCCAAAGCGCGGGCCGCGTCTGCGCTGGCGCAGGCCATGGCTCGCCCGGGCGCGCGAGGCGCCGCCGGCGACGACGACTACGAGGACGACGGCGACGACTTCGGAGAGGTGGCCTCCGCCGCCGGCACCGGCGTCGCCAACGGGGGGTACTACGGTGGTGGTGTCCGGAGCCCCTTGAACGGCGGCCGGAGCGGCGGCGCCGGCGGAGGCGGCGTGAAGAACAAGTACTTCGGTTTCGCTCTGCCCAAGGTATTTACTGCTAATCTCACCATTAGCCTTTCCTTTTTCTCATAATAGCTCGGTTATTTTTCTCCAGTAAATTTTGCTCTCGTGATCGGTTTTGGCCTTTTCCCGGGCCGTTCTCGCTTGGGTGCATGCGTTTCGATTGCCTCTGAAACCATTCTCTTGTTATTTCCCTACTAATAACAAACGGAAATCCTAGGAGCTAGCAGTTTGCATATAATGCTCATGAGAGGTTGAAATAGTGTTTCTTTTGTTTGGGGGAAGGCAGTACGTAGATACACTGGAGCAGTACAAATAGCGTGTTAGTGCAGCAGAAATTCGTTTCCTAAAACCGTGCTTATACTTTTGGAAAACAACAACTAGTACAACTCCTAGTAGGACGAGACAACTAATAACAGTTTGTTACTTGCCATTTAGTAATTAACTTCTTCTCAGTGAGTCGCACTTCTGGTAAAATTTCGTTTGAAGGAAGAATTTCAAGGTAACTCCGCTGTACTTACGAAATTTCTGTGAAATTCACGTCGTTCCAAAGAGATCTAATATATAATATAATCTAGGTCAGGCAGACAACCCAGGAACATGGTGAACATGATTTAAGCTTAAGCGCAACATGTTTAATTGGGTAAAACTTTTTATGGTGTGTCAATTTACTTTTTTAATTAGAGTAAAATGCTTAGATTAGGAAACTGAAAGGTTAATTTACTGGGAATCCCGAGGCGGTCCGGTCGACGCCACGCACGCACCCCCTGCACTGCATCTGCATGCACAACCAACCCATGCATGAGCGTTCAACGCGGCCCATTAATGCGTGCCTCGTTTCGCGCTGACCCCAAAACCTTTCTTTAATCGGCATCGATCGGGCCGACCTATATCGGCGATGGCTCTCACACTCGCACCGCACGTGCGCGCCACCGCGATGCCCAGCCGTCCGATGGGGATCGAGCGGCCGGTCCAGGCCGCGGCACGCTGCATTGCCCCGGCCGCCTGGAGCAATTTAATGTAGGTCTCGGTGGTCAAAGAGGTTACAAACCGGTCAAACCTAAATGCAAGGAGTTGGAACGTACTATGTGGGGAAAAAAGGTTATATTGTGTATGATAGGGAGTAGCAACACCCCATTAATACTAGTAATTACAGAGACAACACGATTAATGAACCCCTTTAAGATGGAATTCAATTTACTTAACTTAAAGAGTATCTATAATAGTTTATTTCTTAGCTTCTAACTAAGATGAGAGAGACAAGTCTTCCAATGAATTGTTTCTTTAACTTGTATCTAAGATTTTAATTGCTACCTACAAAATAAGTTTTTAGGTAACAAGTAAGTATCCAGTAACTATTTTATTATTTTTATGTTTTGGTATCAACAACTCTTTATTTAGAAATAAGCTCACATTCTTTCCTTCGTATCACATAAATACTGATATGTTTATTTGTTAGTAACAAATGATATGAACTATTGTAGATGCTCTAAGTTGGCCATTGTGTGTTTAATTATTGGTTCGCATTTCTCTCTTTAATAAATGGGTAGAGCTTCGGCTGTCGTTAGTCAGAAAAAAACTACTAATACAATGTTTCCTTTATAGCAAACTTACTCGCTACCATCACAATCATTTACGATTTGTAAAAATACAATAGCGAAGATATGTAACTTAAAAATGCCATCGTAAAGACAAGAAATATTAGAGAATGCCATCGCCGTTAGCTTTTCCATCCATGGCCGCCGCTAACATCCAATTAGGAGACGGCAAAATTCAGAAATGACGCTACTGCCCTGCTACCTTCTTCTTCGCTTCTACTCTTCCTTTCTATCTCCCATCTCTCTGGCCAACGCCCCAACGACCACCACTTTGATTTCTCCTCTTCCTCCCCAATATATCCCATTTCCACACCGTTTCAAACCCCATGAGAGCGCGAAAACCCAATCGAGTCCTCGGCCCCACGAGAACTTTGGACGGAGGTGGCTGGCAATAGAAGGCAACAACCCCGGCGGGTGGATCTCGACGGTTAGGGGCTATGGCTGTGGTTCGGTTTGGGCTAGAGCAGGGCAGGATGGTTCGGAACGGATGATCAGAGAGGCGGGACGCAGGGCGTAGCCAGCCTCTAGCTGGGTCTCAGACCTGGTCAGGAGAAATAAGGATGATACGGTAGGTCAGTTTAACCGAAATAACTAGTCTGCAAGTAATTTTAAGTTGGGCTTTGGGCCATTGTCCGGTGGCCCGATGCCCAGTTCGCCACTGGCGGGACGGAATGGCAAGGGTATGCTGGTGGTGCGGCTCGACGAAGATGGGCCTTCCGACGATGAGAGCGACGAAGAAAGGTCTCAATGAGGTCGTAAGGGAGTGAGGAAGATGAGTAGGGCGAGAAAAGGGCAGCGGTTCGCCGGAGGTGGGAAAGAAGATTAGGATGAGGCTAGCAAGCACCTAGACGACCCGAGGCAACGACCATACGTTGGAGTAGAGCTGGGACATAGGCTGTGTTTTTTCGGACCGGTTTGAAGCCCTGGTCGGTATGATACGGTTTAAACATGACACGACATGATACGTTGTGGGCCGGGCTGATACGGCACGAACGGCGGGCTAGACTGAGCCTGAGAATGTGGCCCGTTGGGCGGCACGGCATGACACGGCTAGTTGGGACGTGCTTGGGCCGGCATGGCACGAAATAGGCATAACCTTCCCGTTATAGCCTAATCCCTCCCTCAGCTTGGCCCAAATCACTCTCTCACATCGGTCTGGCCCAACCAATCACTCCTTTTTGTCATCCGATCTGACTCAACATCCCTCCCAACCTCCCCTAACCCTTTCCCCCGAGTCCAAACTCTAAAATTCTCAATCCTTAATCACATCCGCTGATTCCCCTCCCTCCAGCTCCAACCGCCTCCTCCCCACGCTCTGCCGATCGCCGCCCTTCCTCCCCACGCACCGCTGGCCGCCCCTTCCCTCCCTCTCCCTCTCCATCCTCACGTGTCGCCGCCCTCCACCATCCCTCCAGCCACCTCTTCGTCGTCGTCCTTCTCACCCCTTTCGCAAGCGCGGTGCGGTCGAGATGAGAGGAGTTCTCATCGGTGTCCAAGAGGAGGAGGGGGCTATGGCAAAGGGGAGCAGACTAGATAGCGTATTGGTGTCTTTGTTTTCCTGGGCGACGGCAACGGTTGTCGTCTTCGCAGACGTCTATAGTTACTTAGAGTTGGACTTGGCCGGCATGGCACGATCCCGACACGGTGGGTTTTGGGTCGTGCCTAGGCCTGATCGAAGGCAAGGTGAACCGATACGGCACGGCGGAGTGGTCGGACCGAGTCAGCACGACACAGCCTGAAGTACGACGGGTCTGTGTTGTGTAGTGCCCACCACTACGTTGGAGGCTGATGAGCAGAGGAATAAGAAAAGAATTTATCCAGTTTCTTCCGTCCGGCCGATCTTTCCTTTTCCTTTTGCCCTTCCCTCCAATTCGTTCTTCGGCTCTAGTCGCTGCTCGCTCCTATTCCTGGGTGAATTTACTACCTCTAAAAATTTATAAATTTGTTATTTAGGAATAGAGGGTGCAATTTCATGTAATTTTTGTTTGGAAGATTGCTTTGCCAAGTCATTTGCGTGGTTACATGGAGATACTTTTCGAGTTGATCAATTCCACTCCACGTCGAAGCCACTTTCCAAAGTCTTCCCCTTGACGTGTCAAACATAATTAAAGATGGGCCCCACTTACCATCTCACTTGTCCCGTGCATAACTGACTTACTTGGTCACCGACAAATGGGACTACTGTGTTAGCAGAACGAGTGTTTTCTCTGTGGACGCGGATCCTCTCACACGGCTATGCGCTATGGTGTTATAACATTTGTACGTGGCCGTTCCATTAAAAAATAATGGTAAATATTGTATATGGTATTATAATATTGTAAAAATACGGTAGTAAAATACTATAATTGATACTGCAGCGACTAATCTGGTCCTTTCTGAATTGGATGATTCAGATCGTCGCAATATCATAACACTGTTGCTCTCTGTAATTTTCTTGCAATGTCAGAGCATCTGAATCCTTACTCCTTACGTTTAAATCCCCCTTTTGGCACGGCGGTGCCTGACCTTTTGCCGTTTTGGTAATTTATTGAAGCGAGGATACTACAAAGTTTTATTTTGAAAAACACGTGTTGCAGGATACAAAGTCAATTCTTATACGTCCCAAAGTGAAATACCGAAATCTGTTAGAGCTCCCGGATGTTCCAGGAGAGTTGCTTCGAAATTCCAATCAGCTAGCACAACATTTGGACCACAAAATTCGTAGAATAACCTCGAGAATTTATACCAAAAAAATGGTGTAAAGTGCAACAGCAAAAAAAAAAAAACAAAAAGGATTTAGAAAATAAAGGGACTTGAGTGCAAATAGACGCACACCTTCTTACCATATTTAGTGTATTGAATCGACATCGATTCAAAGAGATGCCACATAAGTATTCAATGAACTGAATTTGTTTTTCTCGAATGTATTGATCTAATTTTTACTAATATTTGATACTTATATTACATTAAAAAATCACAAAAAATATCATCTCTTAACCACACTATCTTTCCTTCATAAATGAACTCATATGGGTTGTTTAATGTTTAAGTCTGATTTAAAAAAAATTATATTAGAATAAAGCCATCTAATATATTAAATCAATTTAATTCGCTCCACCTTTAAACCGGTTAAAACAATGTATTTGAGATGGTCTCAGTCCTACCTGGCTACCTCACCTTTCCATCCTTTTCTCTCCGCAGCCTTCCTCGAAACGCCAAATTCCCACCTCCCCTTCCGACCCAAACGAGAGAGAGAGAGGGAGGGAGAAGAGCAAAAGTCAAATCAAAAGTCAAAGCGGCAGCATCCACGCACCCCCGATGCCAATGGACGCCGTCCGCGGCGGCGCGCGGCGGCCGAGCTCCGCCGCGGCAGCGGCTCGCGAGGCGATGGCGCGCATGGAGGAGGTGATGCTCGCCCACGCGGGCGCCGCCGGCGAGTTCAGCATCATCCTCGACGCCCCACTCCCCTCCCTCCAGCGCTACCGCCGCAACCCCACGCCTCCGACAGGCGCCTCGGGCTCGTCCCCGCTGCGGCGCGGCGGGCCCCAGGGCGCCGGCGCAAGGGACGAGGTGATCCGCGCTCAGTTGAGGCGCGAGGGGAGCGTCCACGACGCCATCGGCGACGCGAACGACGCGGGGTCCCGCCGCGGCGCGGACGCGGGCGCGCGGAGGGCGCGACCTGCTGGCGCGCACGGCGGAGTACGCGGTGAGGATGAAGAGGTGGAGGCGCCGGTGCGGCTGGGTGATCCGCGGAGCATGCGGAGGGCGAGCGGCCACGGCAACGCGCCTCCTGCGAGGGCCGCCGAGGTGAAACCGGAGGTGCCAGCGGAGGAGGAGGATATGCCGCTGCAGCTGCTGGCGCGGGGCGGGCGGAGTTCGAGCGCGACAAGGCGCGTGGAAGCGCCACAGGAGGTGGGGGCGGTGGCGGCGAGGCCGTCGAGCCGGCGGTCGAGGCGGGAGGGCGGTCGGGACGCCGGTGTAAAGGCTGTTGTGGCTGAGCCGGCGGTGGAGGTGGAGGTGGAGGCCGAGGTGGAGAGCGTCGGGTGGCGGAGCAGCCGCGGGAGCGAGGATGGAGTGGAGGAGGCGGTGGTATTGCCAAAGCCGCTCGCGGCGGTCGTCACCAGAGGCCGGAGCAGGAGCAACTCGCCGGCGATAAGTAATGTCAAAGATGATAGCTTCCTTTTGTTATCTAAAGTAATTCGTTAGAAACTAGTAGAATTTAGCCTGAACAAATTTACTCAAATTTGATCAAAATTTGCGCTACTTCTGAATCCTGATCTCTGTTTTGTACTTTGTTGGTTCTGAAATGAGCGGATTCTTTTTAAAAGGGTCCTTTTTAAAAGAAAACAATTGAGGCAAATGTTCACCATGGCGTACGTGGACATGCAGTTGGAGTTTTCAGAAACTGGATTAGAAGTTAAGTAGTGGCCTAGTGGGTGTTGACGAATCGTCTTGGAGTTACACTGTTGTTCATTGTCGAACTTTTTTGTTATCGATAACATGAGCTATAGTTTGTAAGTTGTTTTCATGGTGGTGCTGGATTTCATACTTCTTGTTCGTATAATTTGACTTGTGCTGAATGATGAAAAAGAAAATGGATAATAAATTTGGTCTGAATTTCTGTTGTCTTACAGACGTATTGCTGCATGTGGATGATTATTTTACATTTATGTTGTTGAAGCTAGCATATTCTTTTCAAATAATGATGTGGTTTTCAGTTTTCAGTTCTATGAAATGGTGCGGCTTATTTTATTTGTCCTTGTTTACCTAGTTAGGTCGGAACGGTGTGGACTCAGGTGCAGCAAATCGCCCACCGTCAGCAGGAAGATCAACTTTTGCACCTCCTGTTGGGGCTAACGTGAGGCCTCTACAAGCTGCGGAAATGCCCAATGGGACACCTAGGGAAAGAAGGTGAGTGACCAAGCTTTTTGAGATAATTTGGTTTTCTTGGCATTGCAGTGTCGTATTGCCAACACCACTTCTCAAATCATGGGTGACTGGGTGTCACTGTCATTCTATTTATGATTTGTGCCTAATGCAATTTCTTTAATAACGCACAACTTGGTACCCTGTAGATGCACTGCTGTACCCTGTCCCAGTTCCACAGTTGATGATCTTGGTTTTAGTTAGTTCTTGTAATAGAAAAGCATACAGTTCATTTGATTTATGGAGATTTCAAATTATTTTTATGAAATTCAAGTTAGTTCACAGCTGCAAGGCATGACATACAAGTACAACTATAGTGGCACTGTGGTCGGCAATTCTAGCACCAATGTAGTAAGATGAAGAATTTCCTGTAGAAATGACCTTTCCTTTGGCTTCTAGAATATCACAAGTGTTGAATGACATTCCGGAAATGTAAATGAATTGAATAATTCATTCTATGTTGCACAGAACTTAAAACTAGGCAGCATTCCTGTCAGAGCCCTAAAGTAGGGAAGAGTAACACAACATATAAATACATGTAACACTCTCCCCTCAAACTCATGGTGGAGCAACGACACTGAGTTTGGAGAGGAAAAAGTTGTGCTGAGCTCGTGTCTGGGCCTTTGTGAAGAAGTCTGCTAGCTGAAGCTCCGAAGGCACGTACTGAAGAGCCACGACCTGTGTCTACGTGTGCGATTTCATATAGGAAGCATTAACTCCAATATGCTTGGCGAGTTCATGCTTCACTGGATCTCACGCAATACTGATCGCACCAGTGCTGTCAGACAAAAATGGGGTCAGTGTCGTAACAGAGACACCAAAATCCTGAAGGAGCTACCGTAACCAAGTGACCTCAGCTGTCAACGACGCCATAGCCCTCAACTCAGCCTCAGTACTCGAACGGGAAACTGTTGTCTGCTTTTTATTCTTCCAGGCAATCAGAGTGGATCGAAGGAAAGCACAGTGGGCAGAAAGAGATCGACGATCAGAGTGATCACTAGCCCAAGTCGTATCAAAGTACACCTTGAGCTGCAAGGAGCTGGAGCGAGAAAAGAAAAGGTGACAAGAAATGGCACCACAAAGATATCCAAGGACACGCAGAAGGTGACTGTAATGAAGCTGAGTGGGAGTCGAAACAAACTGACTCAGAATGTGAACAAGATAAGAGATGTCAGGTCGAGTGATCCCAAGATAGATGAAGACTACCAACAAGGTGACAATAGCGAGTGGGATCCTTAAGGGCTCTCCATCAGTGAGTCAAAGGTGAACTCCAAGCTCCATGGGAGTATCCACTGTACGCTGATCAGTGAGATAAGCGCGAACAAAAAGGTCCTAAATGTACTTCTCCTGGGAGAGGTAGTAGCCCTTAGGCGTAGAAGTGACCTCAATCCCAAGAAAGTAGTGAAGTGGACCCATATCAGACATCAAGAATTTATCACTGAGATGCTTCTTCACAAAGTCGATGTACTGAGGATCATCACCTGTGATGATCATATCATCAACATACAGAAGAAGAGTTCGACCACGAGGAGATGTGTGAACAAAAAGAGCAGCGTCATGATCATTGACGGTGAAATCGGCCTCAGTGACAACAGAGGAGAAGCGCTCAAATCAGGCTCGAGGAGCTTGCTTGAGACTGTAGAGAGAGCGACGAAGACGACACACCATGCCATCAGGGACAGAATACCCAGGAGGCGGCTGCATGTAGCCTTCCTTACGCAACTTGCCATTGAGGAAGGCATTCTTGACGTCCAGCTGAGAAATGGACCACTAGCGAACAGAAGCAAGAAAACGACGAAGTGAAGTGAAGAGATATTCACCAGCGGAATCTGCACAGAAAATATGAATGGTCGACTCAAACTGAGTGCGAACCATGGTGGTAAATTGCTGGTAAATGGAAAGAAGTTGACTGCGAGAAGACATAAGATAGGACCAAGTATATCTCGAATAATAATCATCAATAAAGATCACATAATAGGTATGACCCCCTTTCGAAGTGAAGGGAGCCGGTCCCCAAACATCAGAGTGAATCAAATCAAAAGGACGCTGAGACTCAGAATCACTAGAGGGATAAGGGAGTTGTAGCTGCTTGCCAAGCTTGCAACCCGTACAATGTAAATTAGTGTCACCAGAAACAGAACCTAGAACACCACTCCCGACTAGTGACGAAAGACGAGAACCACTAATGTGACCTAACCGATAGTGCCACTAGACAAAAGTGGTGGTGGAAGAAGCAGTGGAAGCTGAGGCGGTGGTACTGGCTGACTGGCTGGTGGAGGTAGTGGAAGGAAGGTGCAACCATTTGAGCTCCCAAAGACGCTGAGAATCATGACACCTAGGATCAGTCCCAACTAGAAGCCCCATACCATGATTCTGAACACAACAAGAGTCAGAATCAAGAATGATACGACAGCCATGATCAGTGATCTAACCAGCTAACGTAAGCTGCATAGTAAGACTAGAAACATGAGATACAATAGGAATACGAAAAGATGAAGTGGAAAAAGTGCCTCATCACAGGAAGAGATGTCCCATCCGCAGTCTGAACTGTGAGAGGAAGATCAGGTGGTCTCACAGAGGAAAGATGAGTAGAGTCCGGTGTCATGTGGAAAGAGGCATCGGAATCCAGAATCCAAGGAGATGATATACCTGAAGGAGGTGGTGGCGCAGGACCAGAAGACCGAGTAGAAGAACCTGGTGCAAGAGCAGAAGCCGCAAGGCGTCAAACCAACGTGAGCATCTCCTGGTGCGTCTGCTCCAAGGAACTTTGGCGTGAACCTGACTGGGAGGAGCCAGCTCCCCCCTCGATGGGTGGCCACTCCGACGTACCTTCTGCTTGTGGCGACAGTACTGGACAGTGTGCCCAGAACGGTCACAGTGAAGGCCGATGGGAGTAGCAGCAGCAGCCACAGGGGTAGAGGCCGGCGTAAGCACTGGTACTGGGGTGTGAACAACCAAGGCTAGAGAGGGTTGCTGGAGAATCCATGCCGTGCGAAGATGAGCCCCCTCAGCCTGAATAGCAGCGAGGGCCTCCAATGTGGAGGGAAGGGGCTGTCTCATCAGCAACTGAGAGCGAGCCACCTCATACTCCAGGCGAAGGCAGGTGAGGAACTCCCGGAGGTGACGAGTCTCCAAGTGAGCCTACTGACGGACACAGCAGGTGCAGGACCGACAGACATCTGGCCCCAAAGAGTCAAGTTGATGCCAAACCGCGACCAACTGTTGGTAGAAGGTGTCCACGGTGGCGTCCTGCTGCTGGAGAGATTGCTCCTCCCGAAGAGCGGAAAGGTACAAGGCCTCGCTTTTCGGCTCGTAGTGGGCACGAAGACGATCCCACATCTCCTTGACCGTAGACAAACCAAGCACATCGGACGCGTGCTCAGGCTCAATGCTGGCCACCATGATGGCAGAGGCCTTAGCATCCCTATCGTTCCACACCTCGTAGGCGTGGAGCTGTGTCTGGTACTCCTCGAGCGCATCCTCAAAGGTGGCAACCGCAGCCCGCTGAACATCCTTAGTAGCATCAGCAGCGAAAACAGGCTCAGTTGGCGGGATGGGGCGGGGTGGGCAAGGTCACTCGCCAGTGAGGTAGATCCACAAGCGCTGTCCCCATAGGTGAATCCTCATATGCTGGACAAACTCGCAGTAGTTGATGTCGTTGAAGGTGACCGGCGGCTTCGGAACCGAGACAGTGCCCATACTCGAGGTTCCGGAGGGTGCCATCTTGGGTGATGGCCGTTGCACGCCGGAGTGACGCGATGCCATCCACAGCACGCGCGGTAGTAGCCGGGAAAGACATTGACCCCTCGCCGGTCCCGGCAGAGTGTCGGAGCGGGGTGGGTCGGCGGCGGCGCCATGAGCAAAGGTACGGCGGGCCGGACCGAGTGGAGCGGCTTCGGGGCGGCGTCAGCGATTCGTGGCGGCGGTGACCGGACCTGAGGTGGAACAACTTAGGACGGTGTCGGCGGCTTAGGGGGCGGCTGACCGAGTGGGCGGAGCTCGGGGCGGCCGGGTGACGTCGGGGAGGAGTCGCGAGCAGAGGAGCTCAGCGTCGGGAAGGTAGAGCCGGGCGAGAGACGCAGCCGGTGTGCGAGCTTGGGCTGTGGCAGCTCGAGGGAAGGGAGCGCAGGCGGCGTCGGGGGGCCGGATCCAGGCAGGAGGGTGTCGGATCAAGACGGGAGAGGGCTCTGGACGGCTCTAGGCGACGTTGTGGAGCTGAATCTGGGTAGGAGAAGGCTCGGGGAGGCGCTGGGCGACGTCGAGGGGCTGGATTCGGGCGGGAGAAGGCTCGGGGAGGTGGCTGGTGACGTCAGGGAAGAAGGTGTAGCAAGGATAGACTCGGCGGCGCCTCGGGGAAACATGATAGGGGCGCTGCACGAAAGAAAAGGGGAGAGGCGGCGAGAATCAGGAGTTGGGTAGGAGAAATCCTAACTCTAGCCTGTCTGATGCCATGTTGGGAATAGACTTGTATTGCAAAGGGCCAATGAGCTTATATATACAAGTACACAGCAGGTATAATATGCAGAAAACACCCTAAAGTAGGGAAAAATAACACAACATATAAATACATCTAACAATATATAAGATTTTGACTTTTGACGCCTGCAGGAAATGTCCAACTATTTCTGGTTTTCAAAACACGGTGATGGCATGTTAAATTGTACCTATGTGTTTGGCACAGGATAAAAAAAGGAACTATAATTTATCTCTAATTTACTGATTTGATTTTTTCTGTTCTTTTAATTTAGTTAATTGTTGATTTTCATACATTGTACAAGAGAGTAAAATGTTAGAATCTACAAAAATGTTGTCTGGTGCCACTTTATTGTCAGTTCCTTATTGGATATAAAATTCATGTTTAAGTATTGCTTTGTAGTTTCCGGCACGAGCGTACTGCATGCATTGACCCTACATTGCTCCAATCATCACACCTGCAACACCTTTTTCTTCACATATAATGTTACAAATCGCAATATGCCTCACTGATAGTACTCTAAATTTAGGACTCCATGTTATTAAATGTTCTAATATTAAATACATTTGTGGTTTTTTATTATATATTTTTAGATAAAGTGCAAATCATTTGATGTGGTTATATCGGAATAACTATTACTAATGTTGATGTTCATCATAACGTTGCTTCTTTTTTTCCTCATACAGGAAATTGATCTTACTTCATTCCTTGTCAACATCCTTCATTACTGAATAATTTTAGTTATACTTTTCAATATAAAGTAACAACAAGATTGTTGGGATTAAAGTTATTAAATTTGTATTGAAATATGCTGTAGGACAATCTATCCAGATCCCACTTTTGCACAGTCCACACGATCACGGGACTCACACGACAGTTCAACACTAACAGAAGAGGTTTGTCCTCAATTTTATTGATTTATCCTCGTATGTTATTAGGTTTTGTAGAGGCTTTTCTGAAGAATTATTAGTGAAATAATATAAAATGTTCATCAATAATATTGAAGTAGGATAATTTGATGAAGAGAGCTGATTACAGTTGCCTTTATTTTTCAGCTTGAGATGCTAAAAGATGAGAATGTAAATATTTTGGAGAAGGTGTGTCATAATTCTTGCATGTATTGTGATCAATTCCATGAAAAAAGTATGGCTAATGATAATACTCTTTTTTCAAATTCAGCTTGGAATAACAGAAGAAAAATTTAGACAATCTGAAGCCCGGGCAAGGGAGCTTGAGAAACAGGTAACTTGTTTTGTAATTCTTGCATGTACTGTGGCATTATCAAGATGATATGTTTGCTACTTCCTTAACATATATAAATATAAGGTTGAATGAGAAGTAGTATGACAAATGTGATTGGATAACATAATTATGAGAGCATATTATATCCATCCCATATCTTTGTTGTCTTCAATATGCTCAGGTTGCTAATCTTGGTGATGGGTTATCTATGGAAGTTAAGCTTATGAAAAGGTAGTCCTCCTAAGTACAATTTGGGTCCTCTTGCATGTTGGTTTTCCTTTCACATTATTAATGATTTTCGACTTCAATGTAGGAGGGAGGAGATGCTTGTAAGGAAGGAGGTACAGTTTTAACTTTGTGTACTTACATATTCTAATTATTTTTTCTAGAAAATTTTCAAAATTGTTAAACAACATTGGCATCCGTACTGCAAATGGGATGAATGATGTACTATAATTGCTTTCTTTCATTGGATAAATAGACATGATAATATTGTATTGGATCAATGGTTTTTTTTAGAGAAATGCATTGGTATATGTACATGTACCCGCATACACTTCGGTTGGGATATCAGAAATGCACTCTTTTTGTTAGAATCGTTGCTACACTAGGCAGTTTCTTTACCCGCTGGGTGTTATGGACGGACATGAATACATGATATTGACCTGATATCTCCCCTACCTTATATTGATAACATATGTTTTCTTGAAATAAAATCAGCAAGAAATACGAAAGGCTCTTATATCCAAGAATGGTAAAAGTGAGGAAATCACCACACTTCAACAACAGCTACAGGTAAGGTACTAGCCTACAATTAGAAGCATTATTAGTTCAACCGTCGGTGGGCATAATTGTTGTTTTCTGTTCTAGTCTGCAAGAGAAGAGGCAGCTGCTGCATTAAAGAAACTCAAAGAAGCTGAATATGAAGCAAAATCGTTATGCACAATGACACAAAGGATGATCTTAAGCAAAGAAGAAATGGTCAATTTCCTTTTCCTTTTTTTCGTTTTCCTTTTCTTCCAAAGATGTAATCAAACAGAGGTCCATTTGCTTGTGGAAATGCTGATTTCAAATGCATTACTTTTGTACAGGAAGAAGTTGTTATGAAGAGGTGTTGGCTTGCTCGTTATTGGGGCTTGGCTGTTCAATATGGTAATTCATTTCTAGGGCCTTACAATTTTTTTTTTGGATAAAGATTAACATTCAAAAGAAGTTGGCTCTGTATGACTGTTACCGGACTGAATCCCGGCAGGGGGGTAGGAACGGTAACCGGCTGGTTACTGGTTTTCCCGGGAAAAACCCGGCTGAATTTCGTTTGAATTTGCTTAAAAACCAACTGAAATTCAAAATTCAAAATTTGAAATGGCAAAACCCAGAAAAACCGGCCGGAATTTTGGATCCTAGATCCCGGACCGGTTACCGGCAGGGAATTTTATCTCTGTTCGTGGGGACTCGTAAACATCAAACTTTTTATAACACCTGTCCTTATTGTACTCACGCACTTGTTCTCTGTCCTTCATTTCCTGAGTTTCTTAACTCCCATCAGAAAGAAGTAACCTGATTCTTCATTTTTAGCATAATTTACCAATTGATTTATTTGATTTTTAAGTTGATTCTTGCAATTCTCCAGGCATCTATCCAGATATCTCTCTGTCTAAACATGAATACTGGTCTTCATTTGCTCCTCTTCCCTTTGAGTATGTAACATCTGCTGGACAGAGAGCCAAGGATGGATCTCATCATAGTGGCAAGTTATCAACCTTTTTACTGTTCAAAATCAAAAGTTTAAGATATTAAATTGATTCCCATTATATTGTGAAACAGGAAGTAATGGTTTGGAAGACACAGACAAGCTTGTTCATGATTTGACTGTTACAGCTGGAGAAGGCAACATAGAAACCATGCTTTCTGCTGATAAAGGACTTAAAGAACTAGCTTTCTTGAAGGTGCTTATGTTTTTTACTTGGATTTCATCCACAAATATTATGTAATAAATCTTCAACAATTATCAGCACCTCAGCTAATCCGATCCTGAAGAAGGTTTTTTTTTGTTGTTGTCAAAGTTTGCACTTGCTCTTTCTTGTCGTTGGTTCTTTTGACACTGTTTCCTAACTATTTGAAGGTTGAGGATGCTGTACTCATTGCTCTTGCCCAACATTACCGTCCTAATGTTGCTGAGCCAGCAGATCCAGGTCTTTCTCACTTGCCATTTATTTTTTCTGTTTGTTATTGATAATGTAAATTACTGAAATTATCAAGAATACTTTTTACAAAATAATTATACTGAGGATTCATTCTTAAATCGTTATTCATTGATTGATCATACTTCCTTGCACATCAGAGAAGCTAACACATGTTTATGTTTCTATGTTTTCCATTTGCAGATATTAAATCATCTGGTGATGAAAAATTCACTGAAGCATTTGGTACAATCATCTATATCTTTATTTTCTGTTATCCATGTTACAAATAATTGGCTATATGAGAATGCTGTTCTTTCTGCACTAGTTAGCAGTAGCACAGTAGCACTATGATATGCGATCCTTATTCTGCGGGGGAAACCTACAAATTACTTATCAATACCTTAATCTGGTTCTGCAGACCTAAGCAAGGAGGAAGAGGAAGATGTATTATTCAAGAAGGTACCTCTTGACCTAGTTTTTTTTTTCTTTTGTTCTTGACTTATAACATGCATGGGTGATTTGGTTAATTATGTGCCAAAAATGTTAATATTGCTCCCTTATGAACATGTCATCAGTACATTTGGTTCCCCTTCTGTGTTTGCAGTCATCTGCCTCTATACTGCTTTGCATATGTGTAGCAAGACTGTTTGACGTAGAAGAACCATTTTCTAATGCTATTCATTACACGAATGGTCCTAACTCCCAACACATGTTGGTAGAATTTCAGTGTTCATACATTTAAGTAAAATTGCATATTGTAAATACATATAGGGTAAAATTATGGGACTCATAAACTGAAGAAGTTGAATCAAGCCCCTAATTTTTACAATAACTTGATCAAGCTTCTAAAATTGCTTCACTGTGTTAATTTTGCCCCTTCCATTAATTTATACAAGAGACAATTCTGTGTGGCATGCCATGTCGATAGACTTGTTAGTGCATTCTACTGATGTACCAGCTGTCAGTGTAGGGTTCAAATGATTTAAAATACTTTAGGTTTATGATGTAGCAATTTTAATGATGGGTAGCTTAATTCAACTCTCAAGTTGATGAACCTTTCCTATAGTTTTTCCAACTTAATATCACATTTACTGTAAAAGTACCTAAAGTCTTGATATATAATCAAAATGGTGCAGTTGGTCAAGAAGTTATCACACTCGGAACTAGCATTCCAGAAAATCTGGAATGGTACCTTGTACTGATAATTGTTTTGAACAATGGAGAAGCTAGATTGTTTGATTTGATTTTGACCAAGCAACATCAAGTTACCTATGATAAACATATCTGCTGACATCTCCATAGTGTATCATTTTCTTTTTATTTTAGTAAAATTCCATGTTCATCAGAGCTTTTGTATTGTTTTTCAGTTTTTGGTTGTTGACCTAAAGGTATTAACAAAAGGAAACAGTGAACCATTACAGTAATCCGATTCTGGATAGATCTTGATTACAATTAGATATGCAGGAAAGAAAAGCCAACTCCATGAGTATGCACAATGCGAGTTAACTTGCATCATGAGAAAAGGAGCATCTTTTTCCCTGGTGGATCAAATTTGTAAAAATTGATTGTTACACTCTCATTTATTGTTCCCTATTTAAGTTACCCTTTACTTTGGTGTTACCCAGGCTTGGCTCATCTATTTCTGGAGAAGGGCTAAAACCCATAACGTGGAAGAAGATATTGCTGAGGAGCGATTGCAGATGTGGAGTGATCGACATGGCCAGCAACCGACTTCACATGATGCTGTAGATGGTATGTGCTTAACTGCATTACATTGCTCACACACAAGCTAAATTTTTTTTTGTGTCATTTTCATTTGCTAAAAAATGATGCAAGCTGGCAGAAGTAATGCTGATCCAACTGCTATACGCCTATACCTGGAGTCATGTGGCTTGAATATATGTGTTTGAATGAAGCCATACGATATTTATACAGTTCAGTGCATATTTTTATTCTTGAAAATCTTCAGCCATAGGGTGCCAGAAACGCTCATTATCTTAAAATCATAACTCAAACCTGCCTTGCCATAAGTTAACGGGAATGAACAGTAGCAGCGGAATGCACCTTTAGGGTAACAAACTTTATATTATTCTTTTTCTTGAAATTAAATTTTCTTGATGTGGAAGGTTAACCGTTTATTGGGTGGAAAAGTTTACGTTGGAATTGGTAATGTTGTCTCGCTTCATACTGATAGTGTTCATTTTGATTCAATTCGTCGACCCATATATTTAGCCGTCAGTAGCCTGAAATGACCAGCTTGGCTCTTTGAACACAATAATCCCTGGTCTAAAATATTAAAGATTTGCAGTGAACAAACATTTTAACACGAATTGAGGCACATACTTTTTGAGATCATGTTCAGAATACTTGAAATCTTGGTAGGTAATGTACTTTTTAAAATCCTACTTACGCAGATAAAGGCTTTTGACAGTGGTTTTCATCGTTATGATCTTGTCTTCATATGTATTTGTTTCTTCAGTAATCAATATGGCATCTGTTGATGATTTATTTAAGACTTCAGACTGGCGCCATACCTGATATCAGCATATCGCTGACTTCAACTGAGCACATCAATATTGTTATGCTGATTTATCATGAAAATAAATCTAGACACATTCTGTTTTGCCCACTCTTGAAGAAATGCATTTTGTTACAGTTGAGCAAGGCTTGCACGAGCTGAGGAAGCTGGGAATCGAACAATTACTATGGGAGTTCTCCCGCCAGGAGGTGAACACCGCCAAAGGCGAATCGTCCGATGTTGAGGATCTGACCTAGCGGCCTCAACAAGTGACGACCATCGCTTGCATTCAGCTCAGTTATTCCTGTGTACTACACAGCAACTGTAGAACATTACAAAAAAAAAATGTTTCTGGTTTTGGCTTTGAGTTTTGACAAACAGTTCATTGATTTTTTGTGCACATAACTTGCATCCAACAGTGTTACTACAGCAGCTTGAAGGGTAGCGTTGTACTTTCCATAGGCCTAACATAGCAGATGCAACTAATACCTAGAAAATCATCATATCTGCTGTCATTTGTTCCTGAATCCAGTGCCTTTTTGCCGTTCTATTCGATCTAGCCTAGGGGTGAAATCGGGTGGATACAGGTGGATATTACTTTTTTCATATCCTAACCCATATTTTTACCCCAGTTCAGACTCGGATACAGATACGAATATATGTTTTTCGGTATACAGGCACAGGGTGGATGCAGATCGGATTAAAATCGGTCATAGATAACTTGACGGATTATGTACATAGAAAGAAAAGATATTACTTCACAAATGAAAGTGTTAAATTATACTACGTATTAAAGAATTATTTATCCTACTTAACAATATAAATATAATCAAATGTAAATTCATATTAATTATATATTAGTCAATGACTAAAAAGCCATAGAGAATATTAAGGGATATTAATATTTATCGGATATCCTATAAAATTTGGATCAGATATTGCTTTTCCGTATCCTAACCCAGATTTTCCGGATCCGGATAGTATCGGATGCGGATCGGGATTAAAAAATGATACACCTAATGGATATTTTTCGGATACAGCATCGGACCGGGTGGAAATTATCCACCCCGTTTTCACCCCCTAAACTAGCCGAATTAGCAGTAAGCTAAGCCTTCAATCCTGTGACTGCCTCGTGACAGTTTACTAGATTGTATGTTTGTGTAGCCGGCCAACATCTAGCATCAATGCTTGGGCTCCCCTAGTCCTTACTTTTGGCTGGAAATTTAATTTGTTTATTCCCATCCATTCTGAAAATGTGATGCTCTTGTTTGATAATTATTCTGAAAGTTGGATCAACATTAGGGACTGTTTTTTTTTAAATGTTTCTTGTTGGGACTTTGTTGTTTTTTCATGAGGAATTGTATATGTTTGGGGCATCATGAATCCATAATTCATCAGTCTGCTGTTGCTGTGAGGATGGTGATGATTAGCATGGATCATCGGGACCACATGATCCCCATCCAAGGGTCTCAAGTGCTCTCTGCGGTGGTCATCGGGACCACATGACCAATCAGAGCTGATCGTATTGAGGTGAATTTGGCTCCTTTTTTATTTCCAATTTTGAATAGCTTTAAATGAAGAGATCTTGTGAAAGCTCTTTCAACTTAGTTCTTGAAGAGGTTAGAACATCATGAGGAGCCTTTTGATGTGTTTTCTTTCCCTGTGAATTGAACCCTTCTGGCATTTGCATTTGCATTTGCATTATCATATCTGTATGTGGGTTATGCAGTACCTGCATGTGTCTCGTGTCATGGTTGATGGTCACAAGGAGGATCTGTGTCACTAACAGGTGGGCCCCTGATGACAGAGAGGGCCCACTGGCCAGTGACACACCTGCAGTTCGATTATGCTTCTGGGCCGGCAAACATCCTTCAGCTGGCGTGTGCCCGACGAACAAACATACGCATCTAGCATGATCTACTGACTCGCTGACGTGGCAAGAATGTGATGATGACTCACATGCGACCGGGACCACGAGATCCCGATCCGACGGTCGCGTGTACGTACGTCCTCCGAGGCAGCAGCCACAGACTCACGTGATGGATGATTTGTCTGTCCATTGTTGCTGTAGATATTACATTGTCTTAATTTGTTTCCTGCTTCCGTTCTATTAATATAATAGGCAGTCTTTTCTACGAGTTTCTTAAAAAAGATACGAAAGGAGGGGAAAAAAGAGATTTCGACAGCTGTTCATCTCCTCTTCTTGCATTTCTTGCTGCTGCCAAGGAGATCAGATTAGATTGGAGGCTCAGGCTGGGCTGGCTGCTACTGCTTTGGTTGGTTGCATGCAGCAGGAACGACAGAATATATAGCCCTACCTTATGGAACCAACTCACATGCTAGGGTTAATCCTGTTGGTCCAAAACTTATGGATCAAAAGGTGGTGGCAGCAGCTGCAGCTGCAATGCTAACATCTAACGCTCTCTCAAAGTCAGCAGTGCTACGGGGGGGCACTACTGCGCGCTGCATGCTGTCGGGCCCACCTTCAGTGGCTGCCGGGGTCCACGCAAGCAAACAAAAAGAGGGCGGATAAAGCGTCGAGCTGCAGTCCGCAGCAAATCATTACATCCACCCAAGGTGCGTGCCGGTGTGCCGTGGCGTGGGGTTTCCGAGTTAGATATAGTCGGTTAATTTGCTCTTAATTTGGATTTATGTAGACCAATATATATATATATTTAATCATCTGAAATGCTACATAAGTAAAGGCAAGGTTTAGTTTTATGTATTATTTGCGAATAAAATGGGTACAAACTGTGAGGTGGCTATGATTAGAAGAAGAAAAAGGTTGTCCGTTACCAATGCATTATCTCGTTGTGGTTATTCTAAAAATTACTGCATGGTATTTTCTTCATAGCATAGTTGCTCCTCGGTAAATAAAATATCAGCTATAAACTAATGCATTTACACATCACTTGTTAATTACTTCGTTATACATAATATCTGTCGAGTTATAACTACCATCTTATCTTACTGTACGAACCCCCCAGAGGCAGGAATCATTACTAACCTGACAAAATAATCACATGGGAGGCAAAAGGTAGGAAAAGCCAATGAACAGATGGGTGCACACAAATCACAAATTTCTTTTTTGGCCCAAGCTACCACTCACTGACCCCCACCATACACCATCTTAGTTACTTAATTTCTAAGGTAATGACACTTTGGATATGCCAAGGCTCTGTTTGGAACGAGGAATTTCTTTTCTAGTTTTATGTGGAAGTTGAACTGTTTTTTTTTATTTCTATAATGTACTAATATCTGAATCGGCCCTAATCAACTAGGATAGTCTCATGTATAAAAATTAGCGGTAGATCATCGTGGTTAAGAAGAAGAAGATGAGGCAATGAGAGAAATTAGGGGACTTGCTATAGTGCTTGGTATATAACTGCACACTTTGGAGAGTGCAAGCACTTTTTGGAGCTGTATAGGGATCTTGAGATTGATTTTTTTTTTGTTATATCTGGTGGAGTAAAAATGTAAATTCCCACGTATATATATGTAGCTTGGCAGATACTCTACATCTCTGAACTTGATCTTTTGGAGCATGAAACATTATGAATCTGTCTCCAAAGCTATGTAGAAGAAAGCCACTGCACCTTTCACCTTCTCAAGAAAGTAAAATACAGAGAGAGTGCATCTTTTTACTTCTCAACAAAGGGAAGCACTGAAGAATTAATATAGGTGAAACAAACCCAGAGAGAGAGAGAGAGAGAGAGAGAGAGAGAGAGAGAGAGAGGGGATTGAAAGGGGACAAAGAGAACAAAGAGGGGGTAGTAGGACAGGAAAGCCACACCACGGCGCAGTTTGGTCGCATGATCGCTACATGGAAAGGAGAAGGTGCACGGGAGAGAAACCCTCCGCAAGTACCAGCCAAAAACCAAAATTTCGATACGTAGTACATGAGATGAGATAGTGTGTAGAAGAGAGAGATTATAGAGAATTGGGTTATCTCTCATGCAGTAGTATAAATAAGATACATTGTATATAGATGTGCTATCTATAGAGACATATGAAAAGACAACCTATTATAAAATATATTTTTGTGTTATCTATAGATGATATAGATGTATATTATAGACAATAGTTATCTATAATATTGTACATGCCTTAACTAGTGTGTAACATACCTTAGCTAGCGTGTGGCATCGGTTTTCGAGCTAATTGTCAAAGTTAGATTTTCATACATTAGGTAGTTCCGGCTTTAATTAACATAGATAAACTAACCAACAATATATGTGCACCCTCGCAGGGAAAAAAAAGATGAAATGCCAGCTCTAGATTATATTCGCTTCTTACAAATGGTGATGCAGTGATTTATACTTCTAATGGGTTAATTCTTTTTTTTTTTGCAATGGCATATCTAGAATAATAATATATATCCAGTTTAATTTTTCAGTATATAGGAACATATACAGAAATACACACTTTTATAGTGGGCATATAAAGTAATTTTCCTAGCTATCCCCTACATATATACCCTTCACATTTTCCACTGTCTGACATAAAGAAAAAAAGGAAAAGATCACTAAAGCTTATATTTTCTACTGTTTGGAGCCATGTTGTATCCACTCATCTACAGTAGTGATCATATGCATAGCATACGTACTACATGAGAGATGAGACAGATACTCACGAGTATAGATTGGACATGATATCTTTTGAAAAGCTCAGTTACAAGAACCGTCGACAAAAGAGAAGTTAAAAAAAAAGCATAAAAGTGTTACCATACATGATAGATCGAGTGTACTTGTCGGATCCAAATTTCATAAATTCGAACTCTCTGTGAATCACTGTGCTACTCCATGGATCTGTAGGTAGCACTCACAGGTATATTGCTGGGTCATCTCATACAGACATGAATTAAGACCAACACATATATTACAAACAACAGAATAACATAGAACACGTCGGGTCAGGTTTTTACAGCAGGGTCGTCAGACCAAATATATTACATCACAAAAGCACGTAGCTACAGCGGAAGCAAAAGGGAATGGGGCTTGTCTCTCCACAGGCAGCGACTGGGTATCTTGTGTACGACTAATATTATCCAGGGGCTTGGGTAATATCGGTTGAACGCAAGCACCGGCAAGTCTACTAGACTACAGAGCTACACTACTCTTCATCGCACCCGGGTCCGTCGACTTCGGGATCCTCGTAATAGGCGTAGTCTCCCTGGTCCAAATCATCTGGAGAGTTTGCGGAAGAGCGAGGGTGAGCACAACAACTGTGCTCGCGAGCCGACACAACAAATGCAATAATATACCTGCACGGCTTAACAAGGGTAGCTCGGGTTCTTTTATTTGCGTAAAGCAACATTTATAAATACATATATTAGAAAGTCCTATCACTTAGCATTTTAACCAAATTGTATTTTTAAATAGATTAATTATGCAATAATTAATAACAGCAGAATTTCCCTCCATCGGAAACTCTAACACAAGCTTCTTTTCTATGGTGGTCATACCCACCTATTACCAACACTGGGTAAGAATACCCAGGAAAAATTCAAATCAAGGGCTAGGTGAGCCCCGAACATTTTTCAACCCACCCACAAAGGTTTTTGAAATAGAATTAACTCTTGTAAGCTCCGCATGCCCGCCCGTGACCGTGGGCACGGCTGTTCGAACAGTTTTATTCTCTGCAGAGATTGCACATCTTTACCCACAAGAGATAATCGTCTTGATATATACACATGTTACCTTTGACATGTGAATCAAGGGGAGATTATCACAATGCCTTTACAAGGCATCCCTCGGTATTTGCCACACCCGCTAAGATTTCACTTGAGTAGGGTTTCGCTCCCGTGGGACCCGACAACCACTACCCAGATCCCCTCCTGCGCCATGCGACTTACGCCTAGGGTCCCGCAAGTCACATACCCCAACCTGTAGCCTCGTGGGCTCACGCGAAGGAGTCCCCAATGGCGCTATGGACACCAATTAGTTAGCCGTACCATTATAGACTAGTGGACACCAATTAGTTAGCCAGGTCAATACCATTATAGACTAGTGGTTGTACTGTTTTACAATTGGAGGTCGTCATAGGATTAAGTCCTTAAGATCATCTGGGCGGTTCTTACCACATACCATCCACAACATGCCTTGGGCTACATTAGTACCCAACCATTCACCCTCGATCAAATGCCCCGGATGGGTATTAGCAAATTTTTAGGGTTTGGGAGTAGAAAACAAATTATTCAACCATACCAGTCATCTTTCTCAATGACTGCCCAAAACGATGTTGATGTTGTAAATATGATGATTTGAGACATTTAGTGCCCCGGTACTTAAGCAAATTAGCATGTCGATTAAGTACAACTATAACTAGTAGTTACCATATAGTTACTAGGGTGACAAGGGTTAATGGTTCAAGTTTATCAATGGGTGACATATTAAATAATTAATCAGCAAGTGGGTATTTAACTACCTTAAACTTTAACATACATTTAATACAAAATTAAAGCATGCAATTTTGGTAATTTAAATGAGCATAATTTGCATAAAATGTAGGCTCAAAATGATCAAAGTGTTGACTCGCCTGCTCGTTATAGAATAGTCGTACCGAAAAAAGACACAACAGTAAAAGAGAGCAAATAAATACAAAACACCAAACAAATGAAGTCCAAATTAAACAAAACCTATGCCATTAGCAAGATCTTGGTTTTTGAAAATTTTAGGAAAAAGATTCATAATTTTTGGAGCTATAATGAAAAAGATATGGATTTTTGAAGTTTTTGACAGGATTTTTAATTGAATGGAAAAATCAGAAAAGCTGATTAATTCTGGAGCCGACACGTGTCGGCCTTGCGCAAGGGCGCCGGTTCACGAGGACTGTAGCGTGGACCGGAGGCTATTCGCGTAGGACTGGGTCTACCGGTCCATTAGTCCACCAAATAGTGCGACGGACCCGCCTGTCAGTCGCGGCCGAGGGGAAATAAAGGGCGGCGCGGGCGGCGTCGCCTCGAGTTCTCGGAGCACAGAGAAAAAGAGGGGGAGGCAGAGGGAGATCCGGGCGCGTCTCGGGAGGAGTGGCGGCGACGGCGAGCGGCGGTGCGGGGAAGGGAAGGAGTGGGCGCGAGGGCGGTGGTCAGAGGTGGGGGAGATGCAAGGACAGAGCCGGTGCTGCTCGGAGGCGGCCGACTTGGCGGGGTGGCGGCGACCGAAGTGGAGGAGAGAGCGCCGACGGCGAGGAAGAAGGAGAGTAGAGGGGTTTCTGAGGGAGGAGAAGGAGTGAGGTGGGGGAGGAGATGAAGGGGCGCGGCTGGGCTATTTATAGCCGAAGGAGGCAAGGAGTTGTTGGAGGGGGAGCTCAGCGGCGCACGATCCCGAGAAGGCGGTATGGGGCGCCTGCACACGGAGGCGACTGGCAAAGGGCAGGGCATGGTGCAGCGAAGACTTCGGGAGCTCCACTGACGCAAGGCTGGCGACGACGGGCAAGTGCTGGCGTGAGCGGCGGCGCTTGGACCGGGCGGAGGGAGGGTGCGCGGTACTGCGACATGGGCGGGGGATGGCAGCAGCAGGAGTTGGTGGAGCTGCGGCCGGTCAGAGGGGGGATGGGAGCAGGCGGGAGCCGGTGGTGGCAGGAACGAGGCGACGGCTGTTGGCGTTGGCTTCGCATGGCGGGAGAAGTCAGCGGTGGGGGGCCCTGGAGGGAGGAGTAAGAAGGGGAGAGAGAGAGGGTGCTGGGCCGAGGCATTGGGCTGGCCCAAGGAGAGGAGGTCCAAAACCAACAGCAACGGTAAGCACCAAAACACCGATTGAAAACGAGAATGTTACAAACCTACCCACCTTAAATGGAATCTCGCCCCCGAGATTCGAGCTACTCCAGAAACAAGTACGGGAAGTCCTGCTTCAACTGATCTTCGTGCTCATGATACGGTTTGTATTAAGAACCGTCTGTGATGAGATGCTTATCATAGATGATTTTTGTATAAAACCATATGTCATTCGCAGTGCGGGAGTTCGAAAATTTTTGAACGCGTGCGCGGAAGGTAAAATATTTTGGCGCTGTTCTTATAAATAAAAGCCGAGTCAAGGCGAGATGTGCTGGGGAGAGTGTCGAACCCGCGGGACGCCGACGTGCTGCTAGACTTTGTCTCTGTCGACGTGGTTCGGTCCAAGTTCACCGCCGCAGGTCTCCACGACAAGGACATCGTCCTCCTTAGCTGTAAGCAAACAAACTTCTTCCTCGATGACTCGATTGATCATTGTAGCTAACCTATGGCCTCCTCAGCACCCTCTTCGCCGACTCTATGGTCAAGATGGGCAACATCGGGGTACTCACAGACCGTAAGGGGGAGGTCATGAAGGTTTTCGTATGGGAGTGATGTCTTTTTCATATATTTTCAAGAGTCTTTGAAGATGAAAAGCTTACATAAACTATGATGCTACCAACTATGAAACAATCAAAATCCAATTTTTTGCAATATAAAAAACTATCACAAACGGTTCTAAACAAGAATCATCTGTGATAGTTACTATCACAGATGGTTCTAAACAAGAACCGTATGTGATACCTTTTTTCACAGACGGTTAGAAAACCGTCTGTTATGACCGTCTGTTATCACATACACATAAAATCATACAGTTCAAAAAACCGTCTGGGATGATGGTTTAGAACCGTCTTTGATGAGGTTTTGTGTAGTAGTGTAAGCAGTGCAGACAGGCTTTGGCTCCTTTTGTACTAAACCCCGACAGGTTACCAAGGGCAGAAAAATCATTGATAGTGCAAAACAACATAGCGTGTAAAGTCAAGTTCTCTCGTTTGTACGCATCCCATACTTGTACCCCTTCATTCCACAGTGTCACAAGATCTTATAGCAATGGTGCTAGGTACACATCAATATCGTTCCCATGTTGCTTCGGCCCTTGGATAAGTGGTGACATCAAAATGTACTTATGCTTCATACACAACCAAGGAGGAAGATTGTACATACATAGATTCATGGGCTAGGTGCAATGTCGGTTGCTCATGTTACCGAAATGATTCATTCTATCTATACTCAACCCTAACCTTATGCTCCCCAGTTCTGCACCGAACTCTTCGAAGCTTCGATCGAAGTTTAACTAGTACAAAATAGGCTATCCTGGACGTTTCATCACAGACTGTTTCTCTGGAACCATCTGTGATACATAATTATCACAAATGTCTATAAATAGAACTATCTGTGATAATTCACAGACGATTCTTACGAATAACCGTGTGTGATAATCGCATACGTCACAGACGGTTATTGTTAAAACCGTTTGTGAATTATCATAGATGGTTCTAAAAAATAACTGTCTGTGAGAGTAGACACTTCACATACGGTTCTTAATAAGAACAGTCTGTGATATAGTTACCCGGCTACTTAACAAATATGTCATAAATTACAACAATGATACATGCACACACACACACAATCTTCACCAGCCACTTGATATGGTCCAAAATGCGCTCCATCTTCAACTCTAGCATACTCCAGACACTTGTAAAATTACCGATACTTTTGAAGTGATACTTCTGATGCTAGTAGGAGAAAAAACAGAATAATTTTTAGATATGGAAGGAACTATCACATACAGTTTAGTGGGATAAACCGTTTGTGATACGTATCATAGGCGGTTATAAACTATAACAGTCTGTGATGTGTATTTATCACAGACGGTTTATAATTGGAACCATCTGTGATGTTTATCACAGCCGTTTTTCAACAAGAACTTTCTCTGATAAGCACGACTACTTTGAAGAAGACGGAGAGTACACCTAAGAAAACAACCAAGCCACCACGAAACATGATTTTTTTCGGGGGGTCATCCACGCAACATGAGGTGGTGAGACGGTAGCCACGGCCTACTTTATCGAACCTGACACACTCTCCTGGTAGTCATGCTTCTTGTACTTGTAGAGACTAGTCATACCGACCAGCCAGAGAATGCTAATGAACTAAGAGTGTGCCAAGCTGGAACACAATCACGGTCTGACCAGCCCCTGCAAGTTCAAGAAGCATGGTTGCCAGGAGAGTGTGTCAGGTTTGATGAAGTAGGTCGTGGCTACCGTCTCATCACCTCATGCTGTGTGGATAATAACCGAAAAGAGATCATACTTCGTGGTGGGTTTGGTTGCTTTCTTAGGCGTACTCACCGTCTTCTTCAAAGCAGATGCATCAGAGACAAAGGAATACTAACCTTAGATCACCAAGAACAAATAGATCTACAAGTACATTTGAAAATCTATGGTATTTCTTTCACCAAACGCTCCACAGAGCAGCCCGCCCCCTTCAAAGCAGCTGCATATATATCTGTTGGACCGAAAAGGCGACTAGAGGGGGGGGGGGGTGAATAGGAGCACGCTCACTTTTTCCCAAATAATGAATTCAACACAATTTCACTCCAATAGCTATGATGAAACTATGAAGATCAATATACCAGTACAGCGGAAGACTAGTATTGAATCCAATTAAATCCCCTAAGCAAAATAACAAAATCAACTAAGATTGCAAACTCACAGCACGGGCGGTCTGACCGTTGTACCCAACCGGTCGGACCGATGCCGGGCGGTCTGACCGGCGTTGTGCTGGCGGTCGGACCGCTCCAAAATCGGTCTGACCGGTGATGACGGTGATCGACCGGCCGACTCGAACCGATCTGCGAAAGAAAATCGGCCGATGACGGTTGCAATTAGGTGAAACTTTGATTCTCAACTCCAATCTTTATGAAACTTTGCACACACCTTCTATATGCTATTGAGGACCTATTCCAATCGAATATTATGATAATTCTTGGAACGATCTTGAGCAATTGCCAATTGATTAATGAAGGTCTAAAACCGCAAGAACGAAAACTTGATCCTAATGCTTGTTCGTGAGTGATTGATGATCAAGATGATGCTAGATAGATTCACACATATCACAGCAAGCTAATTCACGTGAAAGAATCAATCACAAACTCGCGGATCAAAGAAAGCCCTAAAACACGAAATTGAAAGTAAGAACGAAAAGAGACTTATCTCAAGCAAACCTTGCATAGATTGATTTCGTGATTGATGCTGGATTACATCCACACCATCATGGATCAGTGGACAATCAAAGATCACTAAATTCACCACAAACCATCAAGAGCCCTAGCCTCCACCTCAACTCCCCTAAAGACAATTAGGGTTTTGAAACATAAAAAGGCGAGAGAGAAAAGAGCTCAGTGTTGCAGCCACCACCTCCCCCTATTTATAGTGGAGGCCTAGACTCCTAGGGTTTGACTCCATTGGGCTCCCGTTAAGGCCCACTAACAAACGGGTCACATACGCACGCTTCGCAAAGCGCCGTCTTTAACCTTTTGACCTAAACCGCTTCACCATGCGCCATGGATTTGCCAATAGGTCACCCTTGTCCATCTTGTGTCACGCTTGAGTCGTTGACCTCACCCGGCATCGTCAATCGTTCTGGACCTCAACTCTCCAAACCTAGTCCCGATCCTCCTCGCCGTTGACCGTCGTTGACCACCAAGCAACCTGCACAACCACAGACAAGCAAATACGAATTCGGGAACAAGTTCTTCACAACTTGACCCATGTTAGTCAAAACATGCATCATGCAAACCATATGCCATGAAACCAATGACTTTGACCTAACAAAACAACATCGCCACGAAGTTGGCCGACGTTCAAGTCAATACCGGTCTGACCGCTCCAGTGAGCGGCCGGACCGCCACAGTGAGCGGTCGGACCGCCTTGGGACTTAGCCGAATTTCAACCCCGAAAATCCAAAACCTTCTCGAAACTTTAAACCAATAGAACTTTTTATCGAGACTCCAAAATCATGAGACCAAGTGCATTGGGATCCCTCACTTGCCTACAACACCTATTTTTGGCCCACTCATTTTGACCACTTTGGTCATCACGGTCCGACCGCCCCACATGGCCGGTCCGACCGATTTGGGACCGGTCGGACCGCCGTGCAAGGACCGATCGGACCGCCCCTGTCTAGTAAGCCTGTAACTTTGTCGAAAACACGTGAAACGACAAACCGTATGTAACACCCCAGCCCAACACTGAGCCTAGAATGCCACCACACTACACTTTAAACTAATAATTAATGACACACTATAAAATTACGGCAAGGAAACTATGATAATCATATCCAAAGATCACAAACGAACATGCATAATTATGGTTCAAATGATATTAAGTAATCAAGTGGAATAAAACCAGGTAAATAATCTAAAGTAGCATCAACCAATGAATCCAAATTAATAAAGCGAATAGTCTAGTCCAAGTGATGTCCTAAACTTTATTCAATAACTAACATGTCCAAGTGTAAACCAGAATTGAATGAAAAGATTATCATGGCGAATGATCATGTGATGTCCATGTGCTCTACTCGCTCTCAATTACGGCATCCTCGAAGATCACCTAAAAACAACAATAGAGCAAGGGTGAGTCCACGACTCAGCAAACACATCGATATACAACGAACAATAATAAATCAACAGCATTCAATAACTTCATTATCATCATATGCACTTCCATTCACATTCTCATTCATCAATCTCAAATATCAATGCAACTCTAATCTATATGTCCACATGCACTTCTTTTCACAGATATCGGTATAGCGTGAGTGAATGCTCGCGACAACATTCACTCTCAAGCCCGTTCCTCCTCAAGGATCGGGGACCTCCTCCACTCCCGTGGAGTTGTGATCATAAAGATCACCTTCTCTTATGCAAAGATGCTTATGAATGCAAACATGCAAACTCCATCATAAACATCATATCCAACTTTCCATCATGCTTGTCAACAAAGATATAAACATACCAATTCATTGTTTGCAATTAAACCAAATAAAAGCACAACAATAATGGTAATAGAAGATAAAGAAAATAAATGATCGATCATTGATCGTCTACCATGCACTTGCCTTTACTAGCAGCGACGCACGATTTGGCTAGAAGACGGCAACAAACACGACGCCTCTCCTACATTAAATACACCAATTCTCAATACAAACTACAGCAACAAGAATCACAATCAATATACATCGCTCCTACACGTCCCCAAATATACCACGTTACTCCGGTACCGAAAAACTACCCATTGCTGTCCGGTTACTAAAAAGAGCGTAACTTTTGACTCGAAAGTCCGATCACAGCAAACCACATCATTCTGGATTCTTTATAAAATTATCCACATTTTCTTAGATTACACCGCCTTCTAATTAAATCATCTAACCCTCCGTATTTAGCCCGGAAAGCCGGTCTGTCCGCTTCGGAACAGCGGTCTTCCAAATTTCATAACTTTTGTTTTACTCAACCAAAATGCGCGTTCTCAGATTCTACAGAACCATTGGACAATTAGCTACAACTTTCATGTAGATCAAAAACTCTAATTAGGCTAATTACTATTTTTAGTTTACAGTCTACCAAAACAGCGCCGAAAGACGACAACCCTAAAAACAGCGGCCTTCTCAAAATCATATCTCTAAATCTACTAGTCCGATTGACAGGATAAAATATGCTATAGAAAGATATCGAAATTATCTACAACTAACTAGTAGATGATATTTTCAAAATTTGCCACTACGATACCCGAATAAATCGTACAACAAAACAGTGGCTAAACGGATCTACTAATCAGCTTCTCTAATAGAAAATTATAAACCTCTCTAACCAACTCTAATTAAAAACTCAAATTAACAGAACTAATTAACTACTAATAGCAGAGTCTAATTAATCTATTTCTAATTCGGCAGTAAACCCAATTAAACACTACATCCTTAATTACCTAGTCAGCCGGCCGGCCCTTCACCCACGCATAGACGCAGCTGTAGTAGTAGATCGGCACAGCAGGGCAGCACTTGGCGATCAGCAGCAGGACTCGGCTGCGGCAAAAAAAACCGGCGGAAAGCAGAAACAGCAAGCGCCGACGGTGGTAAAGAAGATCGCTGGCCGGGTCCCTCCACGCATTAAACGGGCAAGAGCGAAGAATACAGCCGGCTCGGTTGGTTTCTAAGACAGGCGCAAAGAAGACACGCAGGGAGCTAGTAGCTTGTGGCCGGCAAATAGGGCAATCGCCCGCCGGCACTCCACGCAAGAAGAGACAAACGCAAAGAAGGCAAAGAATAGCGAAAAGAATCGTTGCGGCGGCGGCTGGAGAAAAAGGCTAGGGTTTTCTAAACAAAAATCCACAATCCATTTATATAGCCCATAAAATTCTGAAATAATCTATTTTTTCACAAATCCCATTTATTTAAATACGCAAAAACCCTTAAGACGTTTTTAATTAATTATTTACTGATACCATTAAATTAATTACTCTCCGAACATTAAGACGCGATTATTAAAATTTAATATTATTTTCAGGATATTACATTCTACCCCCCTTAACGGAATTCGACCCCGAATTCTACTCGCCGTTCTACTCAAATAAAAACTCCACTGCTGAAATTAAACAATAAAACAACACGTACCCGACGTGAACAACTCCGGATATTGCTCGCGCATGCGAGACTCCAACTCCCAAGTCGCTTCTCTCTGGATCGACATCGCCCACAAAGACCTTGACGTATACCAACGTCTTGTGCCTCAGCACTCATCTCGTTAATTTTCGGTACACTCAACTGACGGAAGTCGAAGGTACGGTCTTACTTGGTGGTCAACGGCTCTAAGAAAACCTTGTCATCCTGATCCCTCAAATACTACCTTGACATCGGGTTATACAAAATGTTGTGTGCCCTGCGCATGGACACGAGACGGTCCTAACGATACACTTTCTTCCAAAAATCTCCACAACTTCCAGAAACAAATTAATGTAACTTGGGCCAAACTTCATTTTGGTACCAAACCACACAACCTGTACATAACACTTCGAACTCTGTCTGCCTCCCAATCAACCACTTCACATTTGCAAGGAGTACCTCCTTTAACCAGGAACGCACAACCAAACTAGTTTCAAACAAACTCTTTTATAAATAGAACCCAACTGAAAACAAAGGATTCTCATCGCAATCACGCGTTACCAACTCCCCATCAGAATAGTCAAATCCAGAATCAAAGATTCATCACAAAACCTTTCCATTTTCCAAATAGGCTGTTTGCAAATAAACACCACGTAAGCCAAAAAGAAAACATTCGAATGCCAAAATCAATCACTTTTTTTTCCCTAAATTAGAAAGAATCACATGCCAACGTAAAGCCAACTCAAATTGTAAATGACCTCTGTCATAAACACACGGCTCAAACAAGAATCAAAAGGGCATTTCACTACCCGAGGAATCAATTTTTTTTTTCTCAATTTTTCTTCTAGGAGTAAACTCTCTCAAATCATAGGATTTCAAATCATCACACTAACTCATTCCTCTTAACTGGTAATCTCAAAGCGATGCTCAACCCGAGAGCAACAATCGCGCCCATTTAGAGAGACTCTACTAACCCATAAAAGATACTATAGTCCCTCCTCTACCAAAGAAACTATTTTGACAAATGATTCCCAACACCTCAAATAAAATTTACACCCACAATCACATCACCTCAATCTTTTAAGGATGATCAACTTGAAATTCTCTACCCACACACACTGATTTAAAACCAAAGGATTCTATCAATGATCATCATACTATTTGGAATCCACTTTTGTTCTACTACTTCTACACATGATCATTGGGCAACCAAGGTTCTAGCATAAAACACATGCTCAATTTCAATACCAGACTCCTAAAGTGACTTCGTATACTTGATAGAAACCGCATATTCATTTGCCTAGAATTCCCACAATCCAAACAATATCCTCAATCATTAATATCAACCATCATCACTAATCAATTGACTGCCCAAAACGATTTACTTCACTAATATTGGACCCTCAATAAACCACACCATTCAATTTCACCTACATAACCTTGCAAAGTATACCATCACAATACCCCAACTATTCGATAATTCCAATACTCCACCATCATGAACAAATATTCTTGGATCACTATTCACTATAGGTTCTACTAATTGTAACAATATAATCAGTTTTGTCCCAACGACCATAATTCCTTTTAGATCCAATTCTCTATGAGATTTATATCATGAAATGAATTCATCCTCTAATGTTCCTCAATTAACTTGCAACCCAGGGTCTCACAACATCATATACTTGACCACTATTAACCAGTTCCCAATATACACTCTTTAAGGTTTTGTAAAACAAATCGACTATTCCTTTCTCAAAAGAAGAGACAAATAAAAAGATTTTTTTTTTAAGACCAAATAACATTAATCACTTAAGAACCAATAAAGCTTTCCGACTCGTCACTTGCTCAAACCAATTTCATCTACCAAATAAATCATGAACTCCAAAAGTTCATGAATTCAAAACTCCAAACCTTTCATTTAAACGATATTACGAAAGGCGATCAAATTACTCTTTTTCTAAAAGAATCATCACCACACGAAGCCACAATCCCTTACAGACAGTCTTACTAACATTAAGAATAATACACTCTTCACATGATTCAATATCGTCAACTCTTCCATTAATAAGCCCCGAAAAGTTCACCAAATTGTTCCGTACTACTTTACCATCACATCATCAAAATGAGATTCTACCAAAACCATACAACCTCACTACAACAACTACTTTATATTAGAAGGGATCCACTACACAAATTAAAAGGTTTTACCAAAACCCTTTCATCACGGATATGCTATTGTCTGACTATTCCACAATTGTCTAGGTATAAGCCACCTATTAAATCACACCAGCTCAACTCTTAGGGATGCTCAACACCAAACTTTAACACTCAGCAATTGCACTCCAACCATTGTTGTTATCAACTAGCTTTCTTATGATGTCTAGCTGCTACCTATTTCCATTTGCGAATCTCTTGAATATTTACCAACACATATTCAGTTGTTCCTCCTCACATTTAGTTTTCAACAAAATCATCCTAAAACTTCAAAAGTCAAAATCTTCTCTCGATCAAAGTCTCAACAACACTATAATCAAATTCATCGTGTCATTCTATAAAGAAGAACTATCCAGAACTCCTCCTGTAAATTCTAGATCCACTGGTATTCAATCCCTTCAACCTTTTGTACACAATTCCAATAATTAATCTTGCTAAGGTATAAGTAAACCTATCAACCAAATATGATCACCAAGTGTCTACAGTAAAGATAACACCACAAATAATATCTGTTAAGGCAATAACCTAGCATCTCCTCAAGTTTCCCTTTACACACAATTAGATTAATCCATTGGTACCAAACCCAATAAATTCAACAAACTAATCAATTTTAATGTCCAAGCCAGTTCATCAACGTTCCATACTTCTTAATAACTCTTATGACTCCAATTAGGTATGGACATACTCTTAGTCACTACTCAACTCGTAATTACTCTATGACAATATCAAATTAATCAAGTTCAATTCTAAGGATTTGGGTTAAGACCAATCATGCATCACGCTACAGATCCGACCTGATACTCATACCTTATCAATGAACTTCTATGTTTACCACCTCTAGCTTAAACATAACAAGTCAACACAAAAGGATTTTAACTCCTTTCAGAAAAAATAGGCATTAAACTTCAGCACTCGAAATAATTCAAAAGAAATACATAAAGCCAAAGTTTTCACATCTTAAAGAACTTGCAATAGAAAACTTTCAGTATCCAGAATACCAAGTGAATAAATAAGTCATATTTTCCAATAGGAAGGGCGGAACTCCCACGAAAAAAAAATCAATCTTGCTGTTAACCGATATTCACACAAAGCAACAATCGATCAACCGTCATGAGAACAAGTAATGGCTTTATGGAACCAAAGGAGACCAATGAAATATCACCCGCTGTATTGTAAACACTATCTCAAGGAAAATTCATCAACCACAACTATAACCAGAATTGCCCAAAATTCAAGCTCAAGGAAGAGAACAACTTTTATAAAGAAACTCACACACAATACCTATAACTACTGTAATCAAAGTAGCTACCTCTCTATTCCCATACCACGAATGGTGGTGTAACCCAGTAAAACCTGTACACAACCACGATCTCAATCGCCTCGGAGGGGGCCCCAGAACCACGCCCGCTGCCCCGACCTCCACGATCGTGGCCACCACGACCACGCCATCTATCCTCGACATAGCTATCAATCACAATCAGCATTATATAATGAGTTCAAAGCTCAAAATAAACTCATACATCAATAAACCACATAACGGAAGCGTAAAAACTATACTCGTACCTCTCTCTAACCTACTGTGCACTAGTGTGTCAAATTTTAGGTTAGTTAACCATTAGCAAATTTTAGTTGATTTACTAATCTAAAACAAATTTTAACAATTTTAGTTTGCCTAAGTTGTTAATCTATTCACCACGGACCTAAAGCCCGCTCTGATACCAATGTAACACCCTCATTTCAACACTTGAGCCTAGAATGCCACCACACTACACTTTAAACTAATAATTAATGACACACTATAAAATTACGGCAAGGAAACTATGATAATCATATCCAAAGATCACAAACGAACATGCATAATTATGGTTCAAATGATATTAAGTAATCAAGTGGAATAAAACCAGGTAAATAATCTAAAGTAGCATCAACCAATGAATCCAAATTAATAAAGCGAATAGTCTAGTCCAAGTGATGTCCTAAACTTTATTCAATAACTAACATGTCCAAGTGTAAACCAGAATTGAATGAAAAGATTATCATGGCGAATGATCATGTGATGTCCATGTGCTCTACTCGCTCTCAATTACGGCATCCTCGAAGATCACCTAAAAACAACAATAGAGCAAGGGTGAGTCCACGACTCAAAGAAACACATCGATATACAACGAACAATAATAAATCAACAAAGATTCAATAACTTCATTATCATCATATGCACTTCCATTCACATTCTCATTCATCAATCTCAAATATCAATGCAACTCTAATCTATATGTCCACATGCACTTCTTTTCACAGATATCAGGTATAGCGTGAGTGAATGCTCGCGACAACATTCACTCTCAAGCCCGCTCCTCCTCAAGGATCGGGACCTCCTCCACTCCGTGGAGTTGTGATCATAAAGATCACCTTCTCTTATGCAAAGATGCTTATGAATGCAAACATGCAAACTCCATCATAAACATCATATCCAACTTTCCATCATGCTTGTCAACAAAGATATAAACATACCAATTCATTGTTTGCAATTAAACCAAATAAAAGCACAACAATAATGGTAATAGAAGATAAAGAAAACAGTGATCGATCATTGATCGCTGTCTACCATGCACTTGCCTTTACTAGCAGCGACGCACGATTTGGCTAGAAGACGGCAACAAACACGACGCCTCTCCTACATTAAATACACCAATTCTCAATACAAACTACAGCAACAAGAATCACAATCAATATACATCGCTCCTACACGTCCCCAAATATACCACGTTACTCCGGTACCGAAAAACTACCCATTGCTGTCCGGTTACTAAAAAGAGCGTAACTTTTGACTCGAAAGTCCGATCACAGAAAACCACATCATTCTGGATTCTTTATAAAATTATCCACATTTTCTTAGATTACACCGCCTTCTAATTAAATCATCTAACCCTCCGTATTTAGCCCGGAAAGCCGGTCTGTCCGCTTCGGAACAGCGGTCTTCCAAATTTCATAACTTTTGTTTTACTCAACCAAAATGCGCGTTCTCAGATTCTACAGAACCATTGGACAATTAGCTACAACTTTCATGTAGATCAAAAACTCTAATTAGGCTAATTACTATTTTTAGTTTACAGTCTACCAAAACAGCGCCGAAAGACGACAACCCTAAAAACAGCGGCCTTCTCAAAATCATATCTCTAAATCTACTAGTCCGATTGACAGGATAAAATATGCTATAGAAAGATATCGAAATTATCTACAACTAACTAGTAGATGATATTTTCAAAATTTGCCACTACGATACCCGAATAAATCGTACAACAAAACAGTGGCTAAACGGATCTACTAATCAGCTTCTCTAATAGAAAATTATAAACCTCTCTAACCAACTCTAATTAAAAACTCAAATTAACAGAACTAATTAACTACTAATAGCAGAGTCTAATTAATCTATTTCTAATTCGGCAGTAAACCCAATTAAACACTACATCCTTAATTACCTAGTCGGTACGTGGCCTTCACCCACATAGACAGACGCAAATTGTAGTAGTAGATCTAAGACAAAGCAGGCAAAGACTTGGCGATCAGCAGCAGGACTCGGCTGCGGCAAAAAAAAACCAAAGCAGCAGAACAAAGAACGACGCGGCAAAGCAAAGATCGGCTGGTCGGGTCCTCCACGCACTAAACGGCGCAAGCAGAAAAGCAAATACTGCTCTACCGGGTTTCAAGACAGATGCAAAGAAGACACGCAGGAGCGGTAGCAAAGAATGGCGGCAATAGGGCAATCAGCGGCCGGCACTCCACGCGCAAGAGACAAACGCAAAGAAGGCAAAGAATAGCGAAAAGAATCGCTAAGGGCGGCCGGAGAAAAGGCTAGGGTTTTCTAAACAAAAATCCACAATCCATTTATATAGCCCATAAAATTCTGAAATAATCTATTTTTTCACAAATCCCATTTATTTAAATACGCAAAAACCCTTAAGACGTTTTTAATTAATTATTTACTGATACCATTAAATTAATTACTCTCCGAACATTAAGACGCGATTATTAAAATTTAATATTATTTTCAGGATATTACACCGTAAACGCCATTGCCAATTGTCACATCATCCTAAGATCTGGAACACATCCCCATGAAATCCACAATCTCCCCCTTGATGAACACATTGGCAATTATCCAGAAAATGTAAGTAAGAGGTTTGAAAACGAGTTTACTCGCAGTTTTCGCACAAAGGCACAACTTGGTCCATAAGCAAGAAAAAGCAATGAAAATAACCAAGCTGGCATCAGAATAGTATAGGCATGTGAGACAAGGCAAAAGAAAGCATAAAAACTTTGATTTCCAGAAAAGGGTCAAAATTCTCACATGAGGTCCATATGAAAGAACAATTGTTCAATTGACCTATGATCATTGTGAGTATAAAAGAATGCAATTCAAGTTCAGAATATTCAATAAGACAATAAGAATGCAACTCAATAACTCCCCCTCACTATGATCCTCAATTTTCAAATTTTCAGTTTCTCCCCTTTGTATAAACTTCTCCCCCAATAAAGAAATATCTTCTTATTAAAACATATTCTCTTCTCATTTAACACATCTTCTCCCCCTTTGACAATGGATTCATCAAGGAATCACGCCTTCCTCTCATCCAGAGATAATAAATATAGAATAAAGGAAGAAGCAGAAACAAAAGAAGCATAAAGAGGAATATGCATGAAGTGCAATGGAGTGGCTTCAATTTTTGTATTTTTCAATTTTTGATTACAAGAAGCTTTGGAGATTACCCAAAAGAACAAGCTAGTATCTCTAATATTGTACAAACAACATATCAAGCCTGATAGCGCTAGCAAGATCATGGTAAGACATATATATCAAAGCTAAGCACAAAGGCTCAAAAGTAAAGCAGTAGATTTGATCAATTTAAGCAACGCTTCAAATTCAAAGAAGTTCATCAACAGGATCCTAAAGTGAAATTGGTCATGTCAAAATGTCAAAGTGAGATCAAAAATCTAACAAAGACCACAGTAAGAGTCAATCAAGTCCCGTATTGAATCATTTTGCTCAATATTTTGAAAACGCCCATTTGTCAATATTTTTCTCATTTGCATTGAATATTGAAGTTGACTAATGATCTAACTTAGTGACAAGATCCTGGACTAGGAGCCATCCACAAACTCATCCTAAGCTTCGACCAAAAGTTGATTAAAGGTATATCTTAGTAAAGAAGATCCTGGACTAGGAGCCATCCACAAACTCTTTCTAAGCTTCTACCGGGGCGACAAATCTTGAGGTTCATGTCATTTCTGACAAGCAGTCCCCATGAGATCGTTCGTTCATCAAACTATCTCCAAGTTCATGTCATTTGACAAGGCCTCGTAAGAATAGTTTGGCACAATTTAAGCATAAGACAATCTTGATTTTCATTTTTCACATGAGCAGTTTTAGAATCTCAAGAACACAAAAGCTCAAGTAATGGTCAATTTTAGATCAAAGAGCTAACAAAGCAATTCTGATAGGGCCAATGTCACAAGAGGAGCACTAATTGCGCAACTCGCTAAAACATCCACAAATTGCAATTTCTTAGTTTGAGTTGTTTAAAAGGTTCTAGCTCATATAGCAAAGACTTAGCTACACATGTAAAAGCATGATAATTCTAGCAAATCAAAGAACTAGACATGACATTGAGCAAGAATTGAAATACAAAAGCTCTAAAGGGTAATAGGCAAAGCTTCATCAATTTTTAAAATAAGCAGAAAATCTTATATTACAATGCATCTTTTTGGATTTTTCATACCATTTGTTGTAACCACTTGTTGAAGTTTTCATATGAATGCAATATGACACAATGAGATGCAATTAAAAAGCCTAAAAACCTAAAAAGTTCGAAAAGATCACTAAGTTCAGAAAAAGAACAATAAAAGATCAAAAGAACAAGGAAAGATAAGAAAAAGATCAAACTCCCCCTCAAACCAACCCATAAGGATAAATTACCCTAACTCGCTTCTTAAGGAGGAAAACTGGTTTGATCTAAAGGTTTGGTAAGAATATCGCCAATTGAGCTTGGACTCTACGAAGTGCATCACAATATCACCTTTTTCAACATGATCTTTAAGGAAGTGAAAGCGAATGTCTATGTGCTTAGTCCTAGAATGTTGCAATTGGGTTTTTAGCAATATTAATAGCGTATGTTATCACGTAAAAGAGGAACACTAGCAAAGTTTAACCCATAATCTTTCAAAGTGGACGTCATCCACAAAATCAGCACAAAGAACTAGCAATGACTACATACTCCGCTCAAAGAGTGGATTGTGCAATAGAAGACCGCTTCCTAGAGGACCAAGATACAAGAGAAGTGCCTAGGAAGTGACAGTGCACGAGGTACTCTTCCTATCTAACCGATGACCGCAAAATCGAATCAAAACCTCTAATGGACAAAGTCAAGAGTAGGAATACCAAATGCCATATAAGAGGGTAGAGTGTAAATACCTGAATATGCGCTTAACGGCTTGGCGATGGGAAGTTCTCGGAGACGCCTGAAATCTTGCACAAAGGCATACCGTGAAGTGAATGTCCGGTCTCGAGGCCGTCAAATACAGAAGAGAGCCCATGTTGAAGCGTTTTAGTAGATCTTTAGTGTAATTCGTCTGATGGATGAAAGTTCCTTCCTTGCATTGCTTGATTTGAAGTCCCAAAAAGTAATTAAGCTCTCCCATCATACTCATCTCAAATTCCCTGGACATAGTGTCAGAAAAGCTGGAAACAAGAGCATTAGAGGAACCACCAAAGATAATATCATCCACATAAATTTGAGCAAGCAGGAAGTCATTGTCACGCCTAAGAATAAATAGAGTTTTATCCACTTTACCCATCTCAAAATTATTTTTAAGCAAGAAGGTCTTAAGTCTATCATACCAGGCTCTAGGGGCTTGTTAAAACCATACAATGCTTTAGATAGCTTGAAAACACGATTTGGATATTTAGGATCCTCAAAATCAGGGGGTTGCTTAACATACACTTCCTCATCTATGAAACCATTTAAAAAGACACTTTTAACATCCATCTGATATAATTTAAAACCTTTTGATGCAACAAATGCAAGCAGAATGCGAATGGCTTCTAGTCTAGCAACAGGAGCAAATGTCTCATCAAAATCTAACCCCTCAACTTGGCTGAAACTCTGAGCTACCAATCTGGCCTTATTTCTAACCACAGAACCATCCTCACCTTGTTTATTCTTAAACACCCAACGGGTTCCTATAACATTATGACCACTAGGAGGTTCTACTAGATTCCAAACTTTGTTTCTTTCAAAATTCTCTAACTCCTCATGCATGGCATTTACCCAGCTAGAATCAGATAAAGCATGTGATATATCGCGGGGTTCAAAAGAAGCAACAAAAGCCGAATGAGAGTAGAGATTTGGATCATTATACCTGGAGCGGGTGACTAGCTCATGTAGATTACCTATTATCGATCCAGGAGGATCTTTGTCTCTCAATGCGGTGGCGCCCAAGTGAGATACCGTTTCTTCGACCTCCGCAGGTACTGCTGATGATGAAGATGCAGCAGGAGCCTCAACTGAAAGTGAAGTAGACGTAGCAGGTTCTTGTATCAATATGGGCGCTTCAGTAGCAGCAGATGAAGGAATGATATTAGCTTTGTCCTCATCTTCCTCCACAAAAATGCTCTCTGTCACCTGTAAATCATCTGTAGCAATTGATCTAGCTCCAGGGCTAGTCTCATCAAAAGTGACATTACAAGTCTCCTGAATAATGTTAGTCTCAGTATTAAAAACTCGAAAACCCCTCGAATGAGCAGGATAACCCAGAAATATCCCATCAAAAGTTCTTGATTCAAATTTATCTAAGTTGCCTGTCTTAAGAATAAAACATTTTGATTCAAAGACTCAAAAATGTGAAACAGAGGGTTTTCTACCAAAACGAAGCTCATAAGGAGTCTTGCCTAAAGATGGTCTCAAAAAGACACGATTTGCAATATGACAAGTCAGAGCAATAGCTTCGCCCAAAATCTCCTCGGTGTGCTATACTCATCTAGCATCATCCTAGCCATTTCGATTAAGGTCCTATTCTTCCTTTCCACCACGCCATTTTGTTGAGGGACGTGTGAGAGGAGAAGCGATGCTCAATGCCACGCCAAAGACAAAAGAAGCAAAGAAGCATTTTTGAACTCCGTGCCATTATCACTGCGAATCGCTCTCAAAGCACCAGGAAGCTCAGAAGCCAAACGAAGAACAAGGTCATGAAAATAACCAAAAGCTTCATCTTTTGAAGTAAGAAAGAACACCCAAGTATATCTAGAAAGATCATCGACTATGACAAGAATATACCATTTTCCACCGACTGACCGGACTCTAGCGGGACCAACAGTACCCATATGAAGTAACCATCTGGTCGTCTACCATAACCATAGTCACAGAAGGGTGTGAGGCGGCAACTTGTTTGCCATGCCTACAGGGCGCACATACAGCATCCTTGACAGCTTTGAGTTTGGGCAAACCTCTCATGAGATCAAGGTTGCTAACTCGTGTCAGATGATCAAAACCAATGTGCCCCAAACGTCGGTGCCAAAGCCAGAAATCAGAAGAAGATGTAAGCAAACATTTAAGAGATCCAGCAAGAGATTCTGAAAAATCAGCTCCAAAAATTCTACCAACTCTAGAGATTCCAAACACAAGCTCACCAGTAGAATCAAGCACACGACAAGCATTTTTCTTAAAAACAGTCTCATAACCATCATCAAGAAGCTGAGAAACAGAAAGGAGATTATACCTAAGCTTGTCTACAAGAGCGACATCCTTTAGAATGAATTTGTTGTTCACCCTAATTGATCCTGTTCCTTCAATTCGCCCTTGTGTATCATCTCCAAAGGTGATGAAGTCATCACCTGTTGCCCGCGTGAAAGAGGAGAACTATTTTGAGTTTCCGGTCATGTGGCGTGAACACCCGGAGTCGACGAACCACGTGTTCTTCCCTTTCCACGGTAGTCCCGAAAATCAAGGAACAAAGAACGATGTGTCTCAACATCAAGTTAGATAAACAAGATTTAGGAATCCAGTACTGAGACACACGTCTGCAAGGAGTATACAAACCAGAAGTACTATCCTTGATTTCATCTAACATTCGGTTATGAGCAATGTTTAAATTAACATGAGACTTAAATCGTCCATGGCGGTCGGCGGCGTTAGTTGTGGTCGTCGACCGGCGACCAAAACTGTCGATCCGGTGACCACGGTGGTCGACCGCCTTGATCTGATAAACATTAGAATTAGGATATTTAGAAGCATAATGATTTGCATGAGAGAAAAATCATAATCCAGGTTTATTCTTTTCAGTGTTACCATGTCTCATAGAAGCTCTAGGTTGCATGAATGAAATTCTATCAAAATTTTTCCTATTATTTTTCAACCTACGCCAACAGAATTCAATCAAATGCCCACCTTTCTTGCAATAAATGCAATGGTACTTGGTACCACTAGAAGAAGCACCATTTGAATTAATACAAGGTTGGGCAAAACCGCAGATTTAAAAGATGTTTTTGCAAAGTTGGGTTTTGAATTCAATTAAACCTTTTTCCAAGACTTGAATGACTTTTGGGTTTGAATTGTCTTGAAAAGAATTGAATCCTAAACCTTGCTTCTTATAAGGAGTTTTAGACTTGTCAAGAATCATGTTTAATTGTTTCTTACCTTTAGAAAATTTCTCTAATGTATCACGAATGTAAGCATTTTCTTTTCTCAAGTTAACACAAGCATCACAAGTATTATTCATAGATTTCTCCTTATACAAAGCAATTTCAAGCTTAAGAGTGGAACATGAAGCACAAGTAGTATTTTTGTAGGCACCCCGGGTGTCACACAACCCCGAGACCCTCTGTGCATACCAAGCTAGTCCCATGATCAGTAGCTAGCTTGCACAGTTACAACAATGATGTAATCATAACCATTCAACAACGAACTAATGAAGCAGACAAAGTAATATTAATTAAAACAGCAAAGACCTTATGGTCGAGGTTCTTACAAAAGTCGCCTCACAGGGCTTAGCAACAACAGAGTCTCTGGCAGCGGAAATCTCAAAAATACGTGGAGGCCAATCGACATGCCCACAGGCAATCGAGTGGAGGACGTGACCTAGATCGCGAAGTCTTCAAAGTAGCCTTCTTCGTAGAACTCAATATTTCCTGGTTCTTCTGCTGGGACTGATCAACAAAGGGCATAAAGCCGTGAGTACATAAAGTACTCAGCAAGTCGTAGCGAAATGTATGCACTTAGTATTCATGTCAGGCTTAAGCAAGGATGGCTTTATGGTTAATTTGCAGAAAGCAAGTTTAACAGTAAATACAATAATTAGATTGCAAAGCAGGATTTTAAAAGAATAATGCATAGATAACCAAGTTCTTTTGAATCAGACAGTGAACATCCCGTTCACTTCCCAACCATTCCAACCAAACGCTTCCATCGAACCAAACCACATTTTTGAAAATACTACCCCTTGCGCGAAATCACCAGGCATGTCCGTAACCGGGGACACGGCTATTCGAATAGATTTTTGACACTCTGCAGAGGTTGTACAGCTTTACCCACAAGAGATAAATCACTTGCAATGTCCGTCTGACACACTTCCGAGGGTGTGCGACTAAGTGACTATCACAAGGCCTTTACAAAGTTCCATTTTGCCTCGGTTCTGCTCGCTAAGGTTTCGCCATCACAGCCCCCTCTTGCGCCAATAATCAACCCTAACAGAACCGACTCAAAACTTCCCTAATTAGTTGGCCAGGTCCGTCCCATACCGGACTTATGGTTGCACGAGGTGACCCAGATCAATGACTTGCAAAGTTAAGTCCTTAGTTGGCTGCTCAGACAAGTCTACCACAACCCAATGTGCATCACACACCCACTCTAGCTTCCTACCTCAAGCCCGAGCATAAATCATTTTTGTTCAATCCCGACCAAATGGCAATCCCTGCCATGGCACAACATCTTTTAATAAAAGTGGCCTCACACCACTGTTCCATAGTTCCATTAGTCAAATTTCATTCATCATTGAACATGTGATCGAAAGTACTGCGGGTAACTAGAGCATGTCTAAGCAATAATACGCTCCCAAGTTGGTGATACAATTATGTCCAACTAGTATCAACCATCCTAAGGTGTCCAAGGATATATGTCATTCAAGGAGACATTTCATTTCCAATTTATCAAGGAGGCATAATGGCAATTTGGTAATTATCTACTCCCAAAACCATTTTTAATAAAACTAGCCATGCATGATAATTTAATACAATATACATTTGTAAAATGGGTTCAACATGGTCAAAGGCCTACGACTTGCCTTCGTTGACGAGGAGAGGGTCTTCGGTCGTCGGGTCGAAGAAATCTTCCAAACGCCTAATCTACGTATGAGAAAAGCAACAAATAAATAAAACAGCACCAAATGAACTCCAAAATTACAAAACCAGTACCAAATGAAAGAGGATGAATTTATATGAATTTAGAAATTTGGATCACCCAAATCGGAGTTCGGATGTGAAAGTTATAGCAAAAGAAGTTTTAAATCACATAAAATGATGGATTTAGGGTTTTGGATTTTTCGAATTAATTTTCAACTGAAAATTCCGACTTTGACGTCAAGACACGCAATCACGACGCAGCGACCACGTGGAAACGCGACGCTTGGGGCCGACGTGGCGCCACGTGGGTGGCCACGTGGGCTCGAGCCCGCAGTCGAGAGAGAGAGAGAGAGAGAGAGACGGGGAGGCGCGGTGGCGGCCGGAGCTGGGAAGACGGTGGCGCATGCGGGAGAAGGCGGTGGCGCGAGACGACCGGAGGCGGGAAGAACGGAGAAGCGCGGCGAGAATCGCCGAGAGAGAGAGAAAGAAGAGAGGGAGAGGAAGAGCGCGGCGGATTTATAGAGCTCGCGGAAAAGCAATGAGCGGGCGATGGGACGCCGCGTGGCGTGGCGGGCGCGGGCGGAGGCGGGACAAGACGGCACGACGCCATGACGCGACGGAGGCGCGGCGACGCTGACGAACGGGCGCGATTCAGCGGCGGCGCGATTCGCGCGGACGTGGGAGAGAGAAACGGCGGCGCGGCGGAGACGATGATCGGGAGCCGTCCGATTCCGATCGGACGGTGGGGAGCGAAGGAGACGTGGCGAACGGAAGGCCGTCCGATGCCGATCGGACGGTGGGGAGGAGAAGAGGCGCGGGCGAGGGAGACGAAGCGGGCGCCGTCCGATTCCGATCGGACGGTGGGAAGCGGAAGAGGCGCGGGCACGCGATGGCGTCGGATCGCGATCCAACGGCGGAGAAGAAAGGAGAGCGCGGGCGAAAGGAAACGGCCAGATCTCAATCCAACGGTCAGCAGCACGGGGCGACGTGGCGAATCGAGGGCCACACGATGAGGATCCAACGAGTGAGGGCGGGCGCGCGCGCGGAGCGGGCCGCGGAAGTGGGCCGGAGGCGGGGAACAGTGCTGGGCCTGCTAGGGTTTTGGCCCACGCACAGGAAAAGGAATTAAAATACCTTTTTCATTTTAGAAATTCAAACAATTCAAAAAGCAATTTAGAAAATAGCAAATAGACTCCAAAAATTCTGAAAAAATTCACAGAAATTCCTTGAATTATTCTAGACTTAATAAAAATACTTTTAACTTTAAATTTTCTTTTTCTTTTGCAAATAAAATAATTTTTCCATTTCGGATAAAACAAAAATCAATTTCTAAAATCCAATAAATCCAAGAAAATTCTCAAAATAATAAGTCTTGATTTTAAATTCAAGAAAACTCAATTAAACCAACTTTAATTTAATTGAAGTTTGATTAACTCATATTAAACTGCAAATGGATTTCTGAAATTCCCAAATTAAGCTTTTGACGAATAGAAACAAATGGTTCTCCTTTAAAATTTTCAAAAACTCCGAAAAACGGGACGTTACAATTTTCAATATCGTCCTTAAGCTTAGCATATTTGACTCTAGCAGCTTCTAAGATATCTTTGATTTCACGTTCTTTTTCTAAACATGAAGTGCAAGGGCTAGAATCAAATACATCAAAAGCAATCAATTTACTAGATTCTAAACATTTTTCACAAGGAGCACTTTTAATTTCATTTAGTTCAGATCTAGCATTCTCAAGTTGTTGTACAGAAATATTATGAGCAGATTGTAACTTGGAAATTTCTGAATACATAGCATGACAAGATAAACATTCATCAGGTTCAAGAGTCTTAGCATTTTTAAGCTCTACTTTCAGTTTGCTAATTTTTGACTCTAATTTCTTATTTTTTGTCATGACAAATTCTAGTGCTTCATCTTGACTAAGCAATTGCTCAACTATAGAATCATATTTAGTGTAAAGCTCATCATAAGAAAAAGATACCTCATTATCATCAATGTCGTCAAAGTGTCGACCATGAAGCACATGCAGTGAAGTCTTTGGTCTTCCTTTCTTTTTGCCTTGAGGATCTCCTCCTCCTTGTCCTCCTCACTCCCGGTATCCACATCGCTCAAGGATTGATCCTCAAAACGGCAAGGACCGGTGAGCACCTTCACAAGCTTATTAGCCTCATACCTTGATTTGTTGAAAGGAGGCTTCTTCCAAGCCGGCTTTCCTTCCTTATGATTGCTCTTACCTTTCACTTGGGGTAATTTGTCGGATATGATTGAGCTCACCACATTCATAGCATGTCACCGACCACCTCTCTTTTTGTTTCTCACATTATTGTAGGCCTGTGAATTTTTTTAGCTAGAAGAGCTAACTCTGTTTGAGAATACTTTCAAGCTTCTCTTCATGAATAGCAGATAAACAAGCAAATGAAAATCCGTAAGAAGATTCAAAAGAGTCATCAAAAGCCTTTTTGAGAGGATCTGCTACCAAAGCTAAATTATCTTTCTTGGGATGATCAACTCTTTTAATTTCATGAGTCTTGAGTTTACTATAAAGCAATTCTAAAGTAAGACTTGAAAGATCAACATTTTCCTCTATAGCGGTAGCCTTCATCTCCCACTCCTTGGTGTTGATTGCAAGCCAAGAGATGGGTGGCATTTTTTGATTGAGAATATTCAATATCAACAAACTTTCATTTGATTAATTACTTTATTAAAGCGATCGAAAATGTCATCGATGCTCTCTCGTGACGCATCTCGAATTTATTGTATTCACGCTTGTAAATTGTTTGGCGCACCTTTTTGATTTGGAACGAACCTCATGATATGTTTCGAGAGTGTTCCAAATTTCATGTGATTGAAAGATTGCAAATTCTATCATATTCTTGTCTACCAAGTGCACCATATAAAAGATTCTTAGCCTTATTGTTGTTAGCCAAAAGAATTGCGAAGGTGTGTAGCAATTTCAGAATAACCAATGGGCTCTAACAACATCCCAAATAGCTTGTCCTCGCTCTCAAGAAAGACGCGCATACGATTCTTCCAATAGGCATAGTCGTGCCCATCGAAGATATGCGGTTTAGTAGAAAACTTATCCATCGCCAAAGTTGAGCCACGGTTAAGATCAAGATTGAACTAGCAGGGCTCGATACCACTTGTTGGACCGAAAAGGCGACTAGAGGGGGGGGGGGGTGAATAGGAGCACGCTCACTTTTTCCCAAATAATGAATTCAACACAATTTCACTCCAATAGCTATGATGAAACTATAAAGATCAATATACCAGTACAGCGGAAGACTAGTATTGAATCCAATTAAATCCCCTAAGCAAAATAACAAAATCAACTAAGATTGCAAACTCACAGCACGGGCGGTCTGACCGCTGTACCCAACCGGTCGGACCGATTGTCGGCGGTCGACCGGCGTTGTCTTTGGCGGTCGGACCGCTCAAAATCGGATCGACCGGTGATGACGGCGGTCCGACCGCCGACTCGAACCGATCCGCAATGATAAAATCGGCCGATGACGAAGTTGCAATTAGGTGAAACTTTTGATTCTCAACTCCAATCTTTATGAAACTTTACACACACCTTCTATATGCTATTGAGGACCTATTCCAATCGAATATTATGATAATTCTTGAAACGATCTTGAGCAATTGTTATTGATTAACAGAAGGTCTAAAACCGGGCAAGAACGAAAACTTGATCCTAATGCTTGTTCGTGAGTGATTGATGATCAAGATGATGCTAGATAGATTCACACATATCACAGCAAGCTAATTCACGTGAAAGAATCAATCACAAACTCGCGGATCAAAGAAAGCCCTAAAAACACGAAATTGAAAGTAAGAACGAAAAGAGACTTATCTCAAGCAAACCTTGCATAGATTGATTTCGTGATTGATGCTGGATTACATCCACACCATCATGGATCAGTGGACAATCAAAGATCACGAAATTCACCCAAACCATCAAGAGCCCTAGCCTCCACCTCAACTCCCCTAAAGACAATTAGGGTTTTGAAACATAAAAAGCGAGAGAAAAGAGCTCGGTGGTGCGCCACCACCTCCCCTATTTATAGTGGAGGCCTAGACTCCTAGGGTTTGACTCCATTGGGCTCCGTTAAGGCCCACTAACAAGCGGGTCACATACGCACGCCGCAAAGCGCCGTCTTTAACCTTTTGACCTAAACCGCTTCACCATGCGCCATGGATTTGCCAATAGGTCACCCTTGTCCATCTTGTGTCACGCTTGAGTCGTTGACCTCACCCGCATCGTCAATCGTTCGGACCTCAACTCTCCAAGCCTAGTCCCGATCCTCCTCGCCGTTGACCGTCGTTGACCACCAAGCAACCTCGCACAACCACGGACAAGCAAACACGATTCGGGAACAAGTTCTTCACAACTTGACCCATGTTAGTCAAAACATGCATCATGCAAACCATATGCCATGAAACCAATGACTTTGACCTAACAAAACAACATCGCCACGGTTGGCCGATGTTCAAGTCAATCTGCGTCCGACCGCTCGGGTGAGCGGTCGGACCGCTTCTTGGCGGTCGGACCGCTCCGTGAGCGGTCGGACCGCCTTGGGACTTAGCCAATTTCAACCCCAAAATCCAAACCTTCGAAACTTTAACCCAATAGAACTTTTTATGGAGACTCCAAAATCATGAGACCAAGTGCATTGGGATCCCCTCACTTGCCTACAACACCTATTTTTGGCCCAAATCGCTTTGACCACTTTGGTCACCGCGGTCCGTCCGCCCCACATGGCCGGGTCCGACCGATTTGGGACCGATCGGACCATGCGTGCAAGGACCGGTCGGACCGCCCCTGTCTAATAAGCCTGTAACTTTGTTGAAAACACGTGAAACGACAAACCGTAAACGCCATTGCCAATTGTCACATCATCCTAAGATCTGGAACATATCCCCATGAAATCCACAATATCAGAGACATTTCTCACTACATATAGATCTAGATCTAAGGGGGCGACCAGATATTTAATTGTGTATATCACAGACGGTTCTTATAAGAACCGTTTGTGATACGTATACAGTTTCACAAACGGTTATTGTTAAGAACCGGCTGTGATATTTTTCACATACGGTTTGTAACAAGAACCGTCTGTGAGGCCTACGATTATCACAGACGGTGGTTATTTAAAACCGTCTGTGATATACACAATTAAATATCTGGTCATCTCGACCCCGCACAGATATGTCTATAGTGAGATCTGAGATCTGTCTCTGATATGCGCGTGACTGCTTTGAAGGAGGTGACCTGCTTTGGGGCGTTTGGTGAAAGAATTAAATACCGTAGTTTGAAAATGCGTGCTTGTAGATCTATTTATTCTTGGTGATCCAAGGTTAGTGTTTGCTTCTAATTATATGCATTATTATATAATATAGAGAAATTGATGGTAGCTAGGTTTATCATCCAAGGAGGTTATTGGCAGTTAAGGTTTACAATAGAACAGTGAGGGGCATGTATATATACATTGACTTATCTTGTACTGTATAAAATAATACTATTTACATCATAGTGAGCCTCAGTACTTCTGACTATGTCATGAAATGAACTAGAGGAAGGGAGGAGAAGGAAAGGAGGAAGAAAGAGAGGTTGGTCAATAGGAACAGATCTCACTGGATATTTGGGATCTTCGTGATGAACTCCAAGGGTAATGATGTGTAATCCTTTATATTTGGCCAGGGTTAATTGCTATTCAATTTGTAGTATGTTTGGTCAATAGGAAGAGTACGTAGTTGCGTGCATTAATCTAATTAATTTGTTACATGCGTAGCGCAGATGAACCGAAGTTCGATGTACGTTGAGAACTGTGTGAGTGAAGAGTACATTGATGGTGTGTCTACTTTTAGAAGAGCTGCCAAGCATTGATTATGATAATTTGAAGATGTTTACCAGCCCAGCGCAGATCGAAGGGCACTTGATTCGAATGGGTTTTAAAAAGGAGTATACATGTTGGACCAGTCACGGTGAAGAGCAGATTATACCGGAAGGTAGTAACATCATCGAGGGAGACAATGATATGCCGTCAGATGTGGATTGTGCTTTCGATGAGGGTAAGTTGCACGATGATAATCTAGATCAGATGCTACACGATGAAGAAGGGGACTATAGCGAGTGAGAGTTTGGTAAATTCGAGAGCTTAATAGAGGACTCAGCGAAATCTTTATTCCCAGGCTGCAAGCTGGAATATACAAGGTTGTCATCCATGCTTGAACTGCTGAAATTGAAGGCAAGCAATGGTTGGTCTGACAAGAGTTTCATGGCGTTACTATGTCTCCTAGTGGACATCCTTTCAGAGGAAAACATGTTGCCCAGAACCACCAACCAAGCCAAGAAGGTTCTTTGCCCATTGGGAATAGAAGTAGAAAGAATACATGTATGCATGAACGATTGTATCCTCTACCGTAAAGAGTATGCAGACATGTATGTATGTCCGGTGTGTAAAGCATCCCGATACAAGCGTAAGAATCACTCCGATAACGGCGAGGACATCGAGGTGCAGTAAGGACCTCATGCTAAGGTGTTGTTGTATCTGTCCGTAATTTCCCGTTTGAAGCATTTATTTGCGAACCGAAAGAAGGCAAGATTGTTGCGTTGGCACTCGAAGGAGCGTAAGAAAGATGGAAAGATAAGACACCCTATTAATTCTGCCCAGTGGAGAAACTTTGATAGGAGCTTTGAAGACTTCGATGCAGAACCGATGAATATATGGTTTGGGTTGAGTACAGATGGAATGAATCATTTCGGTAACATGAGCAGCCGACATAGCACCTGGCCCATGAATCTATGTATATACAACCTTCCTCCTTGGTTGTGTATGAAGCAGAAGTACATTTTGATGTCACTACTTATCCAAGGGCCGAAGCAACCTGAGAACGATATTGATGTCCACCTAGCAGCATTGCTGGAAGGTCTTGTGACACTGTAGAACAAAGGGGTACAGCTATAGGATGCGTACAAACGAGAGAACTTCACTTCATGCGCCATGTTGTTCTGTACCATCAATGATTTTTCTTCTCTTGGTAACATGTTGGGATTCGGTACAAAAGAAGCCAAAGCATTCCCGCACTGCTTACATGGTACCGAGAGTGTGTAGCTGAACAACTCGCATTTGACTGTATATATACGTCACCGTAGGTTCCTTCCCAAGTATCACCCATACCGCAAGATGAATAAATAATTCAACGAAAATAAGCAGGATGGTTCACCTCCAAAGACTTTTAAAGGGAAATAGGTCTATGATATGGCTAAGGGTATCGATATTATGCTTGGAAAGGGACGTAGATTGAGGACCCGTCAGAAGAACATCTGGAAGAAGCGATATTTTTTTGGGACTAACCTTATTGGGAGCACTTAGAAGTTCACCACTGCATCGACGTCATGCATGTGGAGAAGAATTACGTGATAGCTTGATTGGTCTCTTACTGAACATTCGTGACAAAACAAAGGATGTTGTCAATGCACGATGTGACTTGGTTGATATGAACATAAGGACCGAGTTAGCATTGAAAGAGACTAATAAAGGATGAAAGTACCTTCCTCTAGCTTACTACACTCTGTCTAAGGCCGAGAGAAAGGAACTGTGCTAGAGCTTACATGATGTGAAACTTCCGTCCGATTACCCCGCTAGAATGAAGAAACTTGTTTCTATGGAAGATTTAAAATTAATTGGTATGAAGTTTCATGATTGCCATGTGCTAATAACACAAATGTGTCCTGTTATAATTAGAAGTATTTTACCGAACAAGGTCCGAGTGGTAATCATGAGGCTGTGTTATTTCTTTATCTCAATTGCTCAGAAGGTCATCGATCCTGAAGGACTAGATGTTCTGTAGGCCGAGGTGGTGACGACTCTATGTCATATTGAGATGTATTTCCCTCTGTAATTTTTTGATATCATGGTTCATCTCATTGTTCACCTCGTGGAAGAGATAAAGATATACGACCATGTGTTCCTACGTCATTTGTACCCGTTCGAAAGGTACATGGAAATTCTCAAGTCCTATTTATGGAATAGATCTCGGCCTGAGGGTAGCATCATCGAAGGTTATGCAACCGAAGAGGTCATTGAGTTCTGCGTCGACTACATAGCTCAGGTGGAACCGATAAGTGTGCCTCTATCTTGTCACGAGGGGAGGCTGGAGGGTATCGGGGCCATCGGAAGGAAAGCAATAACTCCCTAATTCTATGCATACACTCAAACCTATTTCACGGTCTTACAACACATGACCCAAGTGTCCCCGTATATCGACAAGCACAAATATATGCTACACCAACAGAATCCAAGCCGGTTGGAGGTTTGGATCACGAGCACAACCGCCATTTCAACGAATGGTTAAAGGTGCGATTCACTGGGAGGCCGTCATCAAGTGATGATGATATGCTGCCATGGTTGGCAAAAGGTCTAAAATTTACAATCGTGATATGGCAAGGATACGACATAAATATGTACATATTTTATACGACAGGTCAGGATAGGAGGAGCATAGTCCAAAACAGTTGTGTCCGCATAGATGTGTTTCACGAGCAGTTCCATACCACTAGGTTGAGCTCTTACTATGGGTTCGTAGAGGAGATTTGAGAGCTCGACTCTGTACTTTTCAAGATCCCACTGTTTCGGTGCCATTGGGTCAAACTTCCACAGGGTATGAAGGTTGATAAGTACGGTGTCACTACTGTGGACCTCGAATGTGTCGAATACAAGGACAAACCATTCGTACTCGCTATTCGCTAAGCAAATTGTTCAAGTTTTTTTTATGTAAAGGACCCAACAAATAAGATCTACCATGTAGTTCTTTATGGAAAAAGAAGGATTGTTGGAGTTGAGAATGTCGTGGATGAGGAAGAGTACAATCAATTTGATGAGTTGCCTCCTTTCGGAGACGGTATCAGGCTCGAGGAAGAATTAGGTGAGGAAGCTAGCTATATACGCTTCGAACATCGTGAAGGACTGTTTTTTAAAACGAAATAGCCAAATGTAATGAACACCTATTTGAAAAATTATTCCATTGTAATTAAGAAACTCGACGCATGTAATTAAGGAATTATTCTATTGTAATTGATTCAGTAATTAGGAATTTATTCCATCTGTGATTGTATCTACTTTCTTGTTTTCAGAGGGCATGGCTAGCATTTCCTGAGACTTGCCGAAAAACATAATAGTAATTTTTCAGTTATAGAAGAAACTATCACATGCAGTTTAGTGGAATAAATCGTGTGTGATATTTGTAGCACAGCGATTCCTAAGGCGCCAAAAAAATTCACCTCTTGCGCACGCGTCCAAAAATTTCCACGCTGGCCTTCATAGATGGTTTCGTAATAGAATTGTCTGTGATACTTATCACACACGGTTCTTAAATATAACCATCTAGGATAAGCTCGCTTATCGCAAACGGTCCTGGAATAGAATCGTCTGTGATATGCTTATGACCAGGTAGTTGTTGTAGCTTTCTTCTCACACACGGTTCTTAAATATAACCGTTTGTGATATGATCACTTATCGCATATGGTCCTGAAATAGAACCGTCTGTGATATGCTTACGACCAGGGGGTGGTCTTAGTAAATCCTACAGCCATAAAGCTAATCACAGACGGTTCTATAATAGATCATATCACAAACGTTTCTATTCCAGGACCGTCTGCAATAAGCGATAATATCACAGACGGTTTTATAATAGAACCGTCTGTGATATTATCGCTTATTGCAGACGGTCCTGGAATAGAAACGTTTGTGATATGATCGCTTATCATAGAAGGTTCTTTAATATAACAGTCTGTGCTATATTATATCACAGACTGTTCTCTTATAGAACCGTCTGTGATGTACATTCATAAATAGGGGGCCCCGCTAGGGTTTGCGCCCTTACTCCTCAGAGCACACTCTCCCGATTTGCGTCTTTACTCCTTACAGCACACTCTCCGGTCCCCCGACCTCCTCCCCGCATCAGTGTCATCCCTTTACGACCTCCGACCTCCTCCCAGCGCTGGTGTCATCCCTCTGCGACCCCCGACCTCCTCCCCACGCAGGCGTCATCCCCCTGTGACCTCGACAACGCCGCCCCTAACCTCGACGACGCCTCACTCCCCCGACCTCGACTCCATCTTCGTCCACTCCTCCTGTCAAGCTACGATCACCGCTTTGGATTGTGCTAGAAGAAGTTTCAAATTGTGTTGTTTTGATTTATTCTAGCTAGCACTGTGAGATATTGCTTGTTAATCTTGCGAGATAGCAAGTAAGCAAGATGACATCCGCACCGTCTTCCCCGTCGTCATCGAAATAGTTGAATGCGCCTGGATCTCTGAGGAAAATGACACCTAAGAGACATACTAGAGGAATATCGAAAATGATTGTGGGCCGAATGACCATCACGGCCGTCAGTCTCTCTAGGGTCCCTCTGCTTCCCCAGAAAGCAGCAGCACCATTCTGGACCACTTGCGGTATACTTACAAGGGAACAGGTCCCCATCACCACACATAAATGGAAGGATGTGACAGACATAGAGAAAGCGCAGCTATGGACTGAAATTACAACGTCGTTCGAGATCCCACCAGAATTCTCCAAACTCGTGTGACGGCATTCGTTCCTCAAGGTTGCACACGCTTGGAAGACCTTCAAGAACAAGCTTGTTACAGAGTATGTGAATAAGGATCGGATGCCCTGCTTGAAATATAGTTTCGTGTCGTCGGATATATGAGACGCCTTTGTGCGGATGAAGACGACGAACGAATTTCAGTAGTAAAGTGCGGCGCACAAGGCTATCCGAGCACAAAACATTCACCCCACAGACTCAGCACCACTGGGTACGCGGGTAAAATCCCGAGATGGATGAGTGAGGACGATGTGGAAATCCAGTCGGAGGTCTCCCCACCATTTGTCGATATCACAAACGAGCGCGCTCGAAACTGGTTAAGAGCGAGAGCCTCAACCACGTCGCCTGGTGCCATCTCTTTTACAAACCTGGCAGACGAGGGAGTGTGCCAACACAAGATAAGATATATCGAATTACCTAGTTTTTAATAAGTCCATAACTTCGTAGGGTTTAAAATAACGTGATGGCCTCTTGCAGCAAACATTGAGTATCCAATCTTCCCAAGACTCCTTTGAAGCATCCAGGGAGAAGTATATACTATCCACGGACCTGGAAAACAAGGAGCACCTGGGTCGAACGCGGGGCCTTGGGGTTTACGTACCTTGGAAGCATGGATTCCCACACGACTCCGAGGCGTATAGGAGTCGGAAGGGATCCAAGGCCGAGCGCGAGGAACAATGGAAAACAGAGTTTAAAGAACAGATTACTACACAGTTTTAAGCACAGATAATGACATTGCAGGAACAAATGAATCAAATCCTCAACCGGTCGTAAGACGCCTCTGTGATTTTGGGAGCCAGTCCACTTCAACATCGGAGTAGCGTCGCGTCCACGCCAGCACTTTTTGAACTTGGCAACGCCCAATTACCCATCGACCTCATCCAGATAATGTATATCTCTGGGATGCTCCAAAGATAGACCTGTAGGATGCCTTAGCTAATTGTGTATTGTTTTGTAGGTGCCCACGCCTACAGGCTCCAAGTGTTGGTTGGGTCCATTCCAGTTGAGGCTGGTCGGGGGTGGTGTTTCCATACCAAGAAGAGATAGTGATGCACGATGCCCAACTAGTGTAGGGTTACCCCAAGGTCGAGGTGGACATGGTGCATGATAATTTGATGTCCATCCCAAAGACATCATAACACTAAGGGGTGCCTTGAACACTTTTGTCCAGTGGCCCAAAAGGGACATCGCCCTGGACCCTGCAGTGCCTCGATCTCTACACGGCTATGCCTCGATGACTCCACCTCATCCTCCGCTTCAGAAGTCCTCCGTATCCCCTACTTTGGAGATGGCGCCTGTGGAGACGGCGCTGAAGAAATAAGAAAAACGTGTCGAGTCATCTTCCAGGAAGACAACTAGCACGCAAGGCGTTAAGGCCAAATCAAAGAAAATTAGGACGCCTCACAAACCCCGGACGTTCTCCCTCAAAATGTCGTTGGTCTCCGACAGAACATTATGTTGCATTGGTTTGGCTTGCCAGACTTTGCATGACTGGTACATGCGGCAGACCAACGAAGCGAGGGAAGACCGGCCTACTGGATTCACTGTCAGCTAAAATGATAATCATTTCCACCACAAGCTGGGCTACTTCGTCGTGTGCTTCTAAGAAATATTTGATCTATTCAACCTCGATGCCCTTAACACCTCACTTCTATGATGCTGGACACTGTAAGTGTGTATAATCAAATTCTGCATTCACATATTACCAATAAATATCATAAATCATTGCTTATGTATAGATACATGATGCAACAAGCCCGGCAATGGCGACAACCGGTAGGTTTCCTCGACCCACATTTGATCTCAGAGCAATGCATCCGCGAAGACACAAACTATGTTGAGAAGTGCATAATGAAGGGATTGCATACTCATAGCGACAAGGACTACATACTGGTGCCCTACAACCAGGGGTAAGTGCTTCACTACTTGCTATACAAATTTCATTTGTTCTTTATACGCAACACGAACTTAGGTTTAATGACTAAAGCGATATACATGAGTAGGTGGCACTGTATCCTTTTAGTCATTGTACCAAAGTGGAACAAGATAATATACCTTAATTCCCTACTCAATAACAACCATGATTTCACCCTTGTGCAAAAAGTACTCGACAAATATGCTCAATTCCTCCATACGTAACTCCATTGTAGTCTTCCTTCGTTTGAAATATCCGAGGATAACTTTTTGGAATCACGTAGGTCATTTAGCGCCTATGTTGCCGAGGGAGAGACACAATGAACCAGGCTCCACACTGTGACACAAGATGCGATTTCTAGTACCTACTACATCACAATAATCCTATATCACACTTCGTAACCTGGTCTCTCGAACTGACTATACATATATCCTATATCATACTTCTATTTTTGCAGTGCTACCAGCAACTACGTCAAGGCAACATATGTGCATTCTACGTTTGTCGTCATATGCTAGAAATAACGAGTGCTAAGACGAAGGATCTAGAGGTTTGTCAGTCAATCTCTTAATAATTATTTTGTAATTATGAATTTAAATATATATTCTTACTACTTTACTCTTGCTGGTGGGCATGAAAATACCAGAAAGTAGCTTCCATCTGGGTTTACTCGTAGAAGTTCGAGGACTACTCTCCACCTTCGTCACGGGGGAGATCATTAAAGATAGTGGAGAGTTTTACTCTAGCGACTCTGATTTATTGTAATTCACTTTGAGTTGTAATCAAATCACTTTATAATTAGATCATTAAAGTGCTTGTAATTGATATTGAGTTTGTAAATCACTTTGAGTTGTTTTATATCAAATCAATTGTGACATATCTATTTTCTGCTTGCTTGTTTTTAGAGGGCATGGCTAGCATACCTCAAGCTAGCGAAAAAATTAAAATATATTTAGGTATAGAAAGAACTACCACAGACGATTTTGTGGAATAAATCGTTTGTGAATGATACTCACAGATGGCTACTACTAACAACCATATGTGATATGTATCTAATCACAAACAGCTACTTCTAATACCCGTCTGTAATATGTATCCAATCACAAATGACTACTACCAACAATCGTCTGTGATATGTCGCATATCACAGGCGACTACTATAAAAAATTATCTGTGCTATCCTACATATCACAAACAGTTTTTGGTGGAACCTGTCTGTGATAGTAAGCCTTCACAGACGGTTTAAAAAAATAACCATCTGTAATATCCCACATATCATAGACTGTTTTTTGTGGAACCCGTCTATGATAGTAGGCCTTCACAGACAATTTCAACAAAAAATAGTCTATGATATGTGGGATATTACAGATGGTTATTTTTTGAAACTGTCTGTGAAGGCCTACTATCACAGACAGGTTCCACCAAAAACTGTCTGTGTTGTGTTTTTCACAAACATCTCACAAACCGTCTGTGATAGCCACCTGTTATCACAGACATATAGATTCAGACGATTCAAAAACTGTCTGTGATGACAGTTTAGAACCGTCTGTGGTGACCCTCTCTGTAGTAGTGTTTCTCCACTAGGCAGAATCAGCAGAGTGTCTTAGGTTTCCATCTTTCTTACGCTCCTCCGAGTGCCAACGCAGCAATCTTTCCCCCTTTCGGTTCGCAAATAAACGCTTCAAACGTGGGATTATATACAGATACTACAATACCTTAGCAGGAGGCCCTTGCTCCACCTTAGCAGGATTCTTACGCTTGTATCAGGATGCTTTGCACACAGGGCATACATGCATGTCTACATACTCTTTATAGTAAAGGATACAATCGTTCGAACATGCATGTATTCTTTCTACCTTCATTCCCAATGGACAAAAAACCTTCTTGGCTTGGTAGGTGGTACTGGGCAACACGTTTTCCTCCGGAAGGATATCCGCTAGGAGACCTAACAACGCCATGAAACTCTTATCGGACCAACCATTGCTTGCCTTCAATTTCAGCAGTTCAAGCACGGTTGACAACCTTGTGTATTCCGACTTGCAGCCAGGGAACAAAGGTTTCCCCAAGTCCTCCATTAAGCCCTTGAATTTATCAAACTCTCTCTCACTGTAGTTTCCTTCTGCATCGCGTAGCATCTGATCCAGATTGTCATCGTCCGACCTATCCTCATCAAAAGCACAGTCCACATCTGGTATATTGTTGACTTCCTCGGCGATGTCATTATTATTAACTTTCTGTATAATCTGCTCTTCACCGTGACTGGTCCAACATGTATACCCCTTTTGAAACCCCTTCGAATCAAGTGCGCTTCGATCTGCGCTGGGTTGTTAAACATCTTCATATTACTACAATCAATGTATGGAAAAAACATAAATTTTATCCCCTTCTTCAACATATCCAGCTCGACGACTCTTCTAAAAGCAGACACGACATTAATGTACTCTTCACTCACACGGTTCTCACCGTACATCCAGTTTCGGTCCATCTACGCTACGCACGTAACAAATTAGTGTTAAAATAGATTAATAACTGCAATTACTCTTCCTATTGGCCAAACATACTAAAATTGATTAGCGATTAACCTATGGCAAATATAAAGGGTTACAGATCGTTACCCTCAAAGCTCACGACGAAAATCCCAAATATCCCGCGAGATCCTTCTCCCTTCCTCTTTCTCTTCTCCTCTCTATAGCTTCCTCCTTTCCTTCTCCTCCCTGTCTCCTTCCTCCACGTCCTTCGCCTCTCTAAGGTGGCGCAATGGGGAGGAGACAGTAAGGATGGCGGCTCAGACGGGAAGGGCGTGGAGGCGCCGGTGAAAGCATCTAGGCCCCTAAAAATGGTTTTGGTAATTAATGATAATATGTGAATATGGGATTAACAAGTTTACTAAGAATGTGCAAGGTTAATTCCATTTGATGAACATGATGAAGCAAGGATGCATGCTAAAGGAAAATGTGAAGATCAACAAGGCTTAAAGTCAAGGTACAAATAGTCTAGGATCCTTTTCTATTTTACCGGTCTAAGGAGAATTGGTTGGTAGACCGGATTATAGGATAAATGCCGTACTATTAAGGGGGATCACGACTAGTAGCTTGATAGCTTATTCTTGTGCCATATGGATCAACTTAGGATCATGCATGCATTTAAAATTGGACTTGAATTTAAGTTAGAATGAATTCAGTGCTTTAATTCTGGAATCGGATGAACAAGAAGGAAGGCTTAGCGGTTGTACCGAAGCGCGGTTGTTCCGGCGGCATGTGAGCGGTTCAACCGTTAGCCTTTTAAATTGAAAATCAAGCCGATCGTCAGATCTCAATCTAACGGCTCAGATCTTGTGTGCTGACCGGACCACTAGACAGTAGTCCATCGTGGCCTTCCACGTGTCATGATCTCGTGGTGATCTGATTTCGTGGGCTGCGGTTGTACCGATGGCTTGAACGGTACGACCGCATCCCGGTTGTTCCGATGATATTACGGCGGTTGCAAAATAACAGTACGAGTGTAATCTCCTTTGAAAACCTCTTTTGAGAATCGGCTGTACCGCACGTATAATCGGATGAACCGCAATACGGATGTTCCGAAATGTATTTGGCGGTTGTAAAATTCCAGAACAGATGCAAAATCTCTGGTTTAGAGACCCTGAAATCGGACGATCCGGGTGTTTGCCTGCGGATGAACCGCAACTAAATCCAACGGCTATATCAGTGCATTTAATCGTGTAACATAGCCGTTCTATCGGCATTGAGCGTAGCGCGGTTGTACCGATGCTAACACGCCGGTTGTTCCGATATGTACTGAACTTTCGGGAACTTCTTCCCAACGGCTAGAATTGTTTGGTGGAGGCTATAAATACCTCCCCAACCGCACAAGGAGATGTTACACGTGCATTGAAGATATCTCAACCCTTGTGAGCATTGTGCATTCAATTCTACTCCCAATTTACTCTTGCATTCATTGAGAGGAGATCAAGTGCATTCATCTTTAGTTGATTCATTGGCACTTGAGTAAAGTCAGCGAGGATCGTTGATCTATTCTCTTGGGGTGTTGCCGCACTCCTAGACGGCTTAGCGGTGAAGCACGGTGATCTTCTCAAGTGAAGCTTGTGAGAAGACCCGAGCAAGATTGTGAGTGGTTGGTGTTCACCATCTCCGAGCGGAGGAAGAACAACCCAAGTGATCGAGGAAGGCTTAATTAGTGGAGCCGGCTTGGGTGATCAAGCTTCCTCAACGTGGACTAGTGAAGACCGGCAAGTCTTCGATACCACGGAAAAACATCATTGTGTCTTGTGGTTATTTCTTGTCTTTACAATTCCGCACTTATATTTCTAGCTTGCTTATTGTGATTAAATTGCCTAGCTAGGAGCATAACTTGTTTAGACTAAGTCATTAATTGAATTGGATAAATTGTTAATTTGTTAAAAACTTTAAAAACCTCCTATTCACCCCCCTCTAGTCGGTTATCCTTGATCCTACAAGTGGTATCAGAGCTTGGTCTCTCCGTTGTTGGACTTAACCGTCTAGGAGAGCAAGGATGGCTAGTGAGGAATGGTTTTAGGAAGGGCTCCACTCTTTGATGGCACAAATTATGCTTATTGGAAAATTAGAATGTCAATCTTTTAAGGGCCATGAGTCCAAGCATTTGGAAAATCGTAAATGATGGTTACACTATGCCTCTTAATCCACTTGAACCCACGGATCAAGACACGCGTAACTCTCATTTAGATGCCCAAGCTATGAATGCTCTCTTTGGCGCTTTGAACGCGGATGAGTTCAATAGAGTGAGCAATTTGGAAACCGCTCATGCTATTTGGACAACTCTCTCGAAATCCATGAGGGTACATCCACGGTCAAAGAAGCCAAATTGCATAGGCCGGATTAAATATGAGACATTCATAATGTTGCCTCATGAAAACATCAATGAGATGTATTCAAGACTCAACAACATTGTGAATGAGCTCAAAGGCCTTGGGACTAACCTTTCCGATGTTGATATTGTGCGCAAGATGCTTAGGGCTCTTCCTGACAAATATGAAACTTTGGTGACGCTCTTCATCAACTCTCCGAATTGCCAAGGATGACACCAACGGGCCTTTTGGGCAATCTCCTCACAAATGAGTTGTTCAAGAAGGACAAAGAAGAGCTCGTGGAGACATCCTCCTCAAAGAAGAAAATTACCGCTTTCAAGGCCAAAGCGGAATCAAGTGATGATGAGGATGAAGGAGAAGATTCCGATGAGGAGTATGCACTCCTTGTAAGAAAAATGAAGAAGTTCATGAAGAGACGCCCAATAGAAGCTACAACTTTGACAAATACAAGAAGGGACAATATTCAAGTGACAAGAAGCGTTATAGCAACATTCGATGCTATAATTGTGATGAAAAGGGGCACATCTCATCTCGTTGCCTCGCAAAGAAGGATGACAAGGACAAGTCATTCAAGAAGAAAGAATATAATGGCAAGAAGAAGCTTTTCAAGAAGCTTCACAAGGATGGCAAGAATGAAGCTCACATTGAGAGTGGGATTCAAATGATGAATCAAGCGACTCCGACTCGATGAGGATGAGTCTTCCAAGAAGAAGGGACTAGTTGGCATTGCTATCAAAGAAACTCCTTCACTATTCTCCACTCCTACATGCCTCATGGCAAAAGGAGATAAGGTAAAATCCATTGATAGTGATGAACCAACTTATGAAGAATTATTGGATATGCTTGATGAATTAAATGAATTTAATGGAAAAGAGAAATCAAAATTTAAAGTCTTGAAGAAAGAATATCTCTCTCTAAAAGACTCTTTTGAGGAGCTAAAGAAAGCTCATGATTCTCTCATCTTAAAGAATATTGAAAATCTCATTCACATATTGGAATTACTTGTGATTTAATGAATGAGATGTCTAAAGTAGATATTGCTTTAAATGAAAAATCCATGTCTAGCATTTCTACTTCATGTGATGATTTACTTGCCATGCCATGTTGCTCTAGTGATGATTCAATTGCTAGTTTAGCAAATACTTGTGATCCTTTACTTATTGTTGAGAACCATGAATTAAAAGAACAAGTCAATAAACTAAGCAAAAGTTTGGAAAGATGCTTTAAGGGTAAGGCCACCTTAGACAAGCTTTTGAGTGAGCAAAGGTGCTCATTCAACAAGGAAGGTCTCGGTATGTGCCTAAGAAAGGTAAGAAGCGGCAAATGAACCCACAAGGTATGTGAGGGAAAATGGTAAGTATTGCTATAAGTCTTGGAAATAGGACATGTGCAACAAAATTGTCCTAAAGGTAAAATTGCATCTTTTGGTATATATGATTCATGCTATATGCTTAGAAAGACTAAGGATGGTAAAATACTTGCTCATTTTATTGGCACTTCAATTTTAGGCGCTAAAAGAATGCTATTTGGGTGCCTAAAACCTTGGTCACTAACCTCCAAGGACCCAAACAAATTTGGGTACCTAAAAGAACTTGATTCTTGTTTTGTAGGTGAACTACAAGACCGGTGGAAAACATTGGGTGCTTGATAGTGGTTGCACTCAACACATGACCGGGGATAGAAAAATGTTCACCACATTCGAGAATGGGAAAGGAATGGACAAAATCACATTTGGTGACAATAGCAAAGGAAAGGTAATTGGATTGGGTAAAATTGCTATCTCAAATGACCTTTCCATTTCAAATGTATCTCTAGTAGAATCACTAAACTTTAACTTGTTATCCGTAGCTCAAATATGTGATCTAGGACTAATTTGTTCCTTCTCTAAAGAAGGTGTTACAATTTCAAATGAAAATGATAACTCTTTAATTTTTAAAGGATTTAGATTTGGAAACCTTTATTTGGTAGATTTCACTTCAAATGATTCATGCTTAAAAACTTGTTTGATGGCAAAACCTCCTTGGGTTGGCTTTGGCATAGAAGGCTAGCTCATGTAGGAATGATTCAACTCAAAAGCTTTTCAAACATGATTTAGTTGTTGGCTTGAAAGATGTGAAGTTTGAGAAAACCGACTTTGTAGTGCATGTCAAGCGGTAAACAAGTCGCTAATTCTCACCCTTCCAAAAGTATCATGTCAACCTCTAGACCATTGGAACTCTTACATATGGATTTGTTTGGGCCAACAACCTATAAGAGTATCGGGAAATAGCTATTGTTTGGTTATTGTGGATGATTACTCTAGATATACATGGGTATTCTTCCTAGATGATAAAAGTGAAACCTCCGAATTTTCAAAACTTTACAAAAGGGCCCAAAATGAATTTGATTTCAAAATAAAGAAAATCAGTAGTGATAATGGTTCCAGTTCAAAAATACTAAAGTTGAAGACTTTTGTGATGAACTTGAATAAAGCACGAACTTTCCACAACCTACACCCGGAACAAAATGGAGTTGTAGAAAGGAAAATCGTACATTAATTGAAATGGCTAGGACAATGCTTGATGAATATAATACTTAGATAGTTTTTGGGCGGAAGCAATTAACACCGCTTGTCATGCCATAAATCGTCTTTATTTACATCGTCTTTTGAAAAAGACTTCCTATGAGCTTCTTGTAGGAAGAAAACCGAACATCTCCTATTTTCGTGTCTTTGGTTGTAAATGCTATATTTTAAAGAAGGGTGTTCGCTATCAAAATTTGAAAGTAGATGTGATGTTGGTTTCTTGCTAGGTTATTCATCAAATAGTAAAGCTTATCGTGTCTTCAACAAAAACTCCGGTTTAGTTGAAGAAAAACATGATGTTCAATTTGATGAAACTAACGGCTCTCAAGAAGAGCATGAGAATTTGGATGATGTAGGCAATGAAGCTTTGAGAAGGGCAATGGAGCATATGCAAATTGGTGACATAAAGCCCGAAGATGATTTATCATCCTCCACACAAGTTGAACCACCAACATCTTCTACAAACCAAATTCAATTTGACAATAAGGAAGATGATCAACCATCTAACTTACCACCAAGAATCCACAATGCAATTGCTAAGGATCATCCAATAGACCAAATATTGGGTGATGTAAGTAAGGGTGTTCAAACTCGATCTCGTGTTGCTTCTTTTTGTGAATATTACTCTTTTGTCTCTTGTATTGAGCCAAAGCATGTAGAAGAAGCACTTGAAGATCCGGATTGGGTGAATGCTATGCATGAAGAACTCAACAACTTCACCCGAATGAAGTTTGGACATTGGTGGATCGACCCAAGGAACACAACGTCATTGGTACAAAATGGGTCTTTAGGAACAAGCAAGATGAAAATGGTTTGGTTGTTCAAACAAAGCAAGATTGGTAGCTCAAGGGTATTCACAAGTTGAAGGTTTGGATTTTGGTGAAACTTTTGCTCCGTAGCTAGATTAGAATCAATTCGGATATTACTTGCTTTTGCATCATGCTTTGATATTAAATTATTTCAAATGGATGTTAAAAGTGCTTTCTTAAATGGTAAAATTTCCGAACTTGTATTTGTTGAACAACCTCCCGGTTTTGAAGATCCTAAAATCCAAATAATGTCTATAAACTCTCTAAAGCGCCTATGGCCTTAAACAAGCTCCTAGAGCATGGTATGAACGACTTAGAGATTTTCTAGTCTCAAAAGGATTCAAAATTGGGAAGATTGATTCAACCTTATTTACTAAAGTTATAGATGATGATTTCTTTGTATGTCAAATTTATGTTGATGATATTATTTTTGGGTCTACTAATCAAGATTTTTGCAAAGAGTTTGGTGATATGATGTCTAGGAATTTGAAATGTCGATGATTGGATAATTAAGCTACTTCCTTGGATTCCAAATCAAGCAACTCAAAGATGGGACCTTCGTGAGCCAAACCAAGTATGCAAAAGAATTGATCAAGAAGTTTGGTATGGAGGATGCAAAACCCATCAAGACTCCCATGGCAACAAATGGTCATCTTGACTTAAATGAGGAGGTAAATCGGTAGATTTAAAGCTTTATAGATCTATGATTGGTAGTTTGCTTTATCTTACCGCATCTAGGCCCGATATCATGTTTAGTGTTTGTATGTGTGCTCGCTTTCAAGCAAATCCAAAAGAATGTCATTTAATGGTGTTAAAAGAATTCTAAGATATTTAAAGCATTCCTCTAGCATTGGCCTTTGGTTCCGAAAGGTGCTAAATTTGACTTAATTGGATATTCGGACTCGATTATGCGGGATGCAAAGTGGATAGAAAAAGCACCTCGGGTAGTTGTCAATTTTAGGAAGATCTTTAGTATCATGGTCATCCAAGAAACAAAATTCGTAGCCCTATCCACCGCCGGGCGAATATGTTTCAGCGGAAGTTGTTGTGCTCAATTGCTATGGATGAGGCAAACATTGATGGATTATGGAATTAAAAGCGATAAAATGCCTCTTTTGTGTGACAATGATAGTCTTGTGAAAATTGCTAATAATCCTGTTCAACACTCAAGAACCAAGCATATAGATATTCGCCACCATTTCTTGAGAGATCATGTGATCAAGGGAGACATTGAAATTAGCCACATAAGAACCGAAGACCAATTAGCGGATATTTTCACCAAGCCATTAGAAGAAGGCCGCTTTTGCAAATTGAGGAATGAATTAAATGTCATAGATTATTCAAACATTGTTTAAATTTTTGTTATTACAGTGCTTTTTATTTGGTGTTATTTAAATATTTTGTAAAAGAATTTCTCAAATCTCATATTAAATTCACTATAATTATAAAAACTATGTTTATATATAATCTTCAGTATATTATATGCATAATGATCCCTAAATGATGTTTTATTGAGTGTAAATCTAAGGATCATTTGCAATTATTCAAAATTCCAAAGAAATCCAGAGCTTTATCAAAATCCCAGGACAATCGGTACATCCGGAGTTATGCGAACGGTACGTCCGCAGTGCGGATCATCCGGCGTTATAATAGCGGAACGTCCGTTTTCCTTTTGACCTTATCACTCCAAATGCTCGTCTGTTTTCCTTTTCATCTCGGTCGCTCGGGTTCCTCTCTCTCCAGTCGAGCGTCTCTCAAAACCCTCTCTCAAATCGAGTGGTTCTCTCGGTGGATCTCCAAGTCCTCGCTGATCCTTGCATTTCCGGTGCTCTCCTTCCTCAAATCTCAAGGTAAAACATCTATTGATTCGTGTTTTACCGCATTTGGAGCACTCGGGCGACTTTAGGGTTTTTGATGATCTTTGTTGATAACTAGCAATCTAATTGGGCAAAAGTGCTTCTTCGGTGTCCTATGATCCTTGCGCATCCAGTTCTAGCACTCACTCTCTTAGATTCCATCAAAATCTCGAAATTCTTCAACCCTAGTTTTGGTCAGACAATCGGACGTTCGGTTCTTGAGGCGAACGACCGCGATTCGGACGTTCCGCCACATAACGGCGGATGATCCGATTATCTGACAGAACCGTAAATTGTCATTTCTTTCAATTCAATTCAATTCAAATCTGTTCCTTGACATCTTATAATCACTCCAATCTCGTATAGATGCCTAGAATGCGAGGAACATCCAAGAAGTCTCAGGGATCGTCAAGACAAGGGTCTTCGGCACCTCAACCTCCACTGCAGGGAAAAGGAAAGGGAAAGAGACCAGCTCCAGAAACTGAATCAGAAAATAGCTCAGGAAGTAAATCAATTGAGGAATCTGAATCCGAAGAAGAAGAAGAAGAAGAGGAAGTTCCTCCAAGGACAGCAGAAGATGATGATTTGATTGATCCTCCGGGGACTCCTATTGACCTACATCTTCTGTCAGCAGATGACTATGCCATCAAGCGCCATGTCAATCAATATCTTCTGAAGAATGACACATTAAATCCAAGATTCCACACAATCTTTCAAGAGCAAGTGTATGAGCAAATATATGGTAGGCACAAGAAATTTGCCGATCATAAATGGATTAATTGGTCAAATATTAATACCTTGGACAAATACAGTGGAGTCTATCAGCTTTTCTACAATGTGGGTCTTCATGATCTTGTGGGCATAAAACAGAATTATGATGACAAGATCATTCGACAGTTTTATGCCACACTGCATATGTCCCATGACTTGAAGACTTTTAGATGGCTGACTGGTGCCAGAAATGTGGAAAGCACCAAAGAGGAATTTGCGAGAGTGTTGAGAATTCAGTCCAGCTCTTGGGACAAAATCTTTGAGAGTTCAGCCCTACTTGTTCCTGCTTGGGCCAGGCATTATGACTCTTCAGCCAAATGCAAGTTAGGGACAATTACTGGATTGAAGCCAGAAGTGAGCATGATTAACAGGATAATTAATCATACTTTCTACCCTAAGAGTGGGAATTTCGATGCAGTACGGGGGCATGTTTGGAACATGATAGATCATATTGTGGAGGGAGTTAAATTTGATGTAGTGGATGTTATTCTTCAAGGCATAGCCTCCTCCAAGAATGACAGAGTTAAAAGGATTTATTATGCTCCTTACATCATGGCATTGATTGTTAGAAAGATCGAGTACCGTGGTGGTTTGGGATCTACTCACAAGCCATATAAACCACGAGATGCCATTCCTCCTCAACAAGTCTCTGAGGATGCCCCTGCTGAGGTTGATGCTCCTCCCGCCGCTATGCCCGATGCAAGTGCTCTAGCGCAAGTACTTCAAAATCGTGATCTATTATCAAGACTTTGTGAAATGAAGGCTGAACAAGTTGCCTTTCAGGATGAGACTCGTCATAGGCTTACTAAGATGGCAGCTATCCAAAATGACTTCTTTGATGAGACTCATAACAGATTATCAGCTTTGTCTGAGGGCCTAAATGACTAAGAACATTTTCTCAAGACCCTCGGCGTTATGTTCGCCGACCTCCTCAGTCGCCCAAGGGTCCTTCTTCTTGGACAGCTGCACCTACCTCAGCTCCCTCAGCTGCACCTACTGAGTTTCAGGCTCCAGCTCCTCCAGCTCCTACCACCCTCTCAAGATCTCAGATCCGCGCCCTCGTGGTCGGCTTCTCGGATCTCGCACGGCCAGCCCACTGCTTGCTTCTCCTGCTCTGCTCCCCTCCAGACCCGATTTCTTCCTCTCGGGACCCCTGCTTGATGCTTTTGGTACTTTGATGCCAAAGGGGAGAAATTGTGAAGATGTGAAGACTTAGTTTTAGGGGAGCTATGGGCTTATGTGATTTATATGTGTTTTGTAAAAGCGGTTGATTGTTGATCTATTTTGTGCCTGTAATAGTTGGTAACTTTTGTTGAACTTGTGGAATGTGGTTATGTCTTATTATCTTTTATGCAATGCAATCTGAATTATTTGACATATCTTATCTTGTATTGCTTCCTCAAGTTCATAAATGCAAAAGAAACTCGCTAATATTTTCAATTCTTTACATATGCTTGCAAATTATTTACTATCCATATGCATTTGTTTAGGGGGAGTCTTCTTTTAATTGGATTTGACAAGAAAAATAATTCTCAAAATTTACTTATGCTCATTGCAAAGATTATTTTACCTGTCAAAAGACTTCAAAAGAATATACACTCTTAGTATATTCAAAACAACTTTTCTCACATATTAAGTGTGTTGTCATCAATTACCAAAAGGGGAGATTGAAAGCATCTAGGCCCCTAAAAATGGTTTTGGTAATTAATGATAATATGTGAATATGGGATTAACAAGTTTACTAAGAATGTGCAAGGTTAATTCCATTTGATGAACATGATGAAGCAAGGATGCATGCTAAAGGAAAATGTGAAGATCAACAAGGCTTAAAGTCAAGGTACAAATAGTCTAGGATCCTTTTCTATTTTACCGGTCTAAGGAGAATTGGTTGGTAGACCGGATTATAGGATAAATGCCGTACTATTAAGGGGGATCACGACTAGTAGCTTGATAGCTTATTCTTGTGCCATATGGATCAACTTAGGATCATGCATGCATTTAAAATTGGACTTGAATTTAAGTTAGAATGAATTGATTGCTTTAATTCGAATCGGATGAACCAGAAGGCTTAGCGGTTGTACCAAGAAGCCGGTTGTTCGCGGCATGTGAGCGGTTCAACCGTTAGCCTTTTAAATTGAAAATCAAGCCGATCGTCGATCTCAATCTAACGGCTCGATCTTGTGTCTTGTGCCGGACCACTAGACGATGAGTCCATCGTGGCCTTCCACGTGTCATGATCTCGTGGTGATCGATTTCGTGGGTGCGGTTGTACCGATGGCTTGAACGATGCACGACCGCATCCCGGTTGTTCCGATGATATTACGGCGGTTGCAAAATAACGAGACGAGTGTAATCTCCTTTGAAAACCTCTTTTGAGAATCGGTTGTATCAGACGATAATCGGATGAACCGCAATACGGATATTCAAATGTATTTGGCGGTTGTAAAATTCCGAACGATGCAAAATCTCGGTTTAGAGACCACAAATCGGACGATCCGGTGTTTGCTGCGGATGAACCGCAACTAAATCCAACGGCTATATCAGTGCATTTAATGCGTGTAACATAGCCGTTACTGTGCATTGAGCGTAGCGCGGTTGTACCGATGCTAACACGCCGGTTGTTCCGATATGTACTGAACTTTCGGGAACTTCTTCCCAACGGCTAGAATTGTTTGGTGGAGGCTATAAATACCTCCCCAACTGCACAAGGAGATGTTACAGTGCATTGAAGATATCTCAACCCTTGTGAGCATTGTGCATTCAATTCTACTCCCAATTTACTCTTGCATTCATTGAGAGGGAGATCAAGTGCATTCATCTTTAGTTGATTCATTGGCACTTGAGTAAAGTCAAGCGAGGATCGTTGATCTATTCTCTTGGGGTGTTGCCGCACTCCTAGACGGCTTGGCGGTGAAGCACGGTGATCTTCTCAAGTGAAGCTTGTGAGAAGACCCGAGCAAGATTGTGAGTGGTTGGTGTTCACCATCTCCGGAGCGGAGGAAGAACAACCCAAGTGATCGAGGGAAGGCTTAATTAGTGGAGCCGGCTTGGGTGATCAAGCTTCCTCAACGTGGACTAGTGAAGACCGGCAAGTCTTCGATACCACGGGAAAAACATCATTGTGTCTTGTGGTTATTTCTTGTCTTTACAATTCCGCACTTATATTTCTAGCTTGCTTATTGTGATTAAATTGCCTAGCTAGGAGCATAACTTGTTTAGACTAAGTCATTAATTGAATTGGATAAATTGTTAATTTGTTAAAAACTTTAAAAACCTCCTATTCACCCCCCTCTAGTCGGTTATCCTTGATCCTACAGCCGGGGGCAGGGGTGTTTGTTGGGACGACCGGTTATATAATGCCTGCATATCACAGACGGTCGTTGTGGGTCGAGAGTCCATAACCCAAGTTTTCCATCTTATGCGAAACCCCCCTCTTAAAACCTTTAATTCCCTCTCTAATTCAATTATTCTCTCTGAGGAGTTTCAGGATATCACATCCTCTACCTACGTACATACCATCCTCTGACCACCAGGGTCACGCGTCAGCGACCAAGCAAAAGCTTTGTATTCGAGGGAGAGCCCAGAGGAAAGGAACGGGCCAGCGGATATACACATGCGAGAAGAAACAAATTTCTTACAAGCACCCGCGTCCTATTTTGTACACCGTATCTTGATATCTTGTTTGGAACACACGAATCTTACTGTGCAATTTTTTAAAAAAACACCGTAAAATCAAGGTTCTAAAAAGCGGTATACAGTATCCGTTCGGTCACACCTGATAGCAATTATACGGCTTAATGAGCCCGACTACGTGGCCTAACCAGTGATTATTCGATAACATGTTTCTTGTATACAGCCAGTATACGGTCTAGTAGACCGTTATTAGAACAATACGTCAAACTCCCACATTACGAACAGAGTGACACTAGGGGCGGAGCCAATCTAGGGCTACACCAGTTATTTTTGGACTAAACTCGTATTTTTATAATACTTTAATAAATTCTATGAACTTCTAATCCAAGGTGTCGGACGTTGCCCTTTCTGCCAGAGTTCCAGCCGCGAATTCTAACACAGCTGTGCCGGTTTGTTGGTTAGCTCCTGGCCGGACGCCATGCATGCCTGCATAGGTGTAGCTCGCTGCAGGTGGGCCCAAGTTTGCCATCATCCGGGGCCGCGTGGTAGCCACTAGGCCGGCACACGCATCTTCCGCGGGATCCACGGACAGGCACATGCGCGCCTTCACGCAAATACGAACGCCAGTGGATCGATGGGTCGTCCGATGGACGGCTGTCGATCGATCGACAGTGAGTGCACGCTGAGTTTTCTGAGCCAGCCAGCTAAGCTTTACCGTACTGTGGCTGAGCTAAGCGAGATAACAAGAGAGAGAGAGAGAAGAAGAAGAAGATGCTTTGGCTCGGCTGGCTGGCTGCCGGCCGGCAGGCAGGCATGGGCGCATGAAGCGAAAACCTTGCAGGTGTTTTTGTTGCTTGTGTAGCAGATGATGAGTTCACTCACATCTTAGCATTGCCATTGTCGATCTGCTTGCTCTCTTTGTACAATATCATCGCTGTTTGCAACATGGTTTAGGAGAGAAGGAGAAAAGAAAAAGAAAACCAACAACAAAAATATATATCTGAAACAACTGCACCAAGCGAGATTTGCCATGATCCATCGGAAGTGCTTGATTTTATATGTATTGTGGCTATCTTCACTCTTTGAACACCTATCTAAAATCATCTTCAGCGATGCAACATTCACCATTGTCAGATTCTTTTCAGAAGAGAAAGAAAATCGATCCCAAAGTTGCAAACATGAAACACATCGGAGCTCAGACCGTTGGATCGGAACACCACGTGTACGCAACTCGATCCATCTCTAAAAAATAATTTAGAGTTCCAGAAGATGGGCCCACATTATTGGGCTTTAGGACTAGGCTTACGCTGAGTTGGGCTCCATCAGGCTATGCACGGACCAACCGAGACCCTGGTCAAACGCAGCTAGTTCGACGTTGACTAGCTTGTACAGAAAAAGTTGGTCGAGATCAATATCTAACACAAAGCTTTTCTTTTTCTTTTTCTTTTATTTTTTTGAAGTATCCATCCAAAGTTTTCTACTAGACCTTGTGATAATATGCCTTGAATTTGATCAACTCAACTGTAAAAACGAGTTCAATTTATCATCTCAGTTCTCGCAACTCTACGAAGCCCCGTTTCTCGTTGCAAACGAAAATATTGTTTATTTGCGAACAAAATGTAGATATTGTTATGTTTAAAGTAATATAAGATGTTCTAGTTACGAATTAAAAAAAATCGCATGGGAGGGAATTTTAAAAAAATCGCATGAGAGGGAAGGGTAAACCTGTCACGTATTTAGGCGAGCAGTATTGCAAAATAATCGTGACATGGCAACCACAAACTAGCCCTCAATCATTTAGCAATTAGATTAATGCCACGTCGGCACATGCGGTGATGACGCTAACACAGGGGCGCGCAAATGCAAGTACATCCTGGGTTCCTGGAGAAATATTACAAACACTTTAACCACTCCAGCTAGCATAACAACCCTCAGAGACAAAACACAAGATGACACGGCACATCAGGCTGGAGACTCCCAGCTAGCCGCTACAAATATATTCATCCGAGACGAAATAGCTTCATCCGTCATCGTTTATGTCTTCAAAAACCAAACATTAATTCTGATTACACCGATCGATCTCTTTCCCCTCCCCCTTTCTTTTCATTTCCTACTTGTAATTGTAAATTTCTTCGAACCAAATATCACTACTACAAAAGATTAATATTGAACACCTCATTAACCGTTAGTGTTAATGGTAATCACAAACGGTTTTATCAGCGCGGCCGTTTATATTATTGGACATGCTAAGAACCGTCTGTGATGAGATACTTATTACAAACGGATGTGATACTACACAGACGGTTCTTAATATGAATCGTCTGTAATAAGTATATCATCACAGACGGTTTGCATTAAAAATTATCTGTGATAAGTATCTCCCGATTTTACCTGACTCTGTGTGACTTGAAATGGCTAACTCTCTCGATATTACCATGACTACTTGAAATGCCTAACTCTCTTTGATTTTATCATGACTACTTGAAATGCCTAACTCTCTTTGATTTTATCATGACTACTTGAAATACCTAACTCTTTGATTTTACCACGATTACTTGAAATACCAAAACCACAGAGTCACATATAATTTTTTTAATATGAATCGTCTGTGATATTAAGTGGTTAGAGAGTGAGCTGTTGAGTTAGTACAATTCAGTGGTATTCCGAGCTCCTTATCGAACCAAGGTGTCACGTCTGAGCCATCTTATCTTTTCGCAGAGACGCACTGATGACACGTACGTCCGGAGATATGCCTCGTATTGTCTCTTCGCATCGATCCATGACAATGCAAGCTGCTGCAGTGCCGTGCCGCTTCATTTGACTCAAAATATTGGAGTCTACACTTCTTTTTTTTTTCTCTTTTCTTCTGTCGGGGTAGTTTGATTTGTCCGGCGGGACGATCTGAGCTTGTTTTCAGCATAAAATCAATAATACATACTTATCCAGATGAGATTCGTTTTGTAAGCTAGATAGATATATATATTGGATCAACTTGTCGAAATAAATGTAATAAGAGGTTTAGTGTTAGCATATCTCTTTAATTTGCCCCTGCTCACAACAACTCATTTCTCTCTTTTAGTTTCAACATTAATTCATGCATTGCCGCTGCCGCCGCCAGTAGTAGGAGGTCGGTTGATTAGATGAACTACTCCTATTAGCAAAGACGCATGGATGAATGTGTGTGGCTCAAAAGTTTCGATGACTTTTTAGCTCCGGAGATGAAGAACACTTCAAGTTCAGCATGTCACCCGAAAAAGACAAGAACATTTCATCTCGAGTGTCATAAAGTAATGCACAATTTTCCCTACTATCTAGTTAAAAACATTTGTAATTAACAGTATCCAGGCCAGTGTTGTGATTTGTGAACAAAACATATCCATAGGTAACACTAATTTGACAGCACATGCATGGTTTGCTTCTTTTCAAGGGAGGTCCAATCACCAATGAATTCTATGTGGAATGTCTCCATGTCACCATGATGCACATAAAGTCACTGATTGCACCACGCAAGGCGACCGTCCTAACTTCAAGGCATGCTCCTATTTAAATCACTTCACCTCACATCAAGGGCAATCATGCATGATAAAACTTGTTAGCAATGGGCCGTTTCACTTTAGCCATTGGTAATTATTTGGTTTTTCTATATAATGTAGTGGTTGAAAAGACAGTCCACAAACACCTGCCTTTTGAAAAAAAAGCATGCCATCGTATAAGCGCAAGTGCGTGTGGAATCTCCGGAAATTTCGATTAGACCCTTGTGTCCTCCGATGTCAAATATTGAGCTTCATGTACCAATCACTGCACCGAAAAACTTAAGATGTCAAGAAAAAGCAAACAATGTACTCATATACGTACTCCAATAGTACTCCCTCCCTTCATATCTAACTTGAGCCAAGCCTGCTTTGGGGACTCGATATAAGAGCCGAGAACCCACTCTATTTTTATATATAATTTAATCTATTTTTAAAAATATTTTAAGGATAACCTCTCCATAACTTTATTTTTAATTCTGATCATTTTGGTCATACCACAATGTGTCGTGTGGTAAAAGCACGTTGTCACGTCACAGATCTCGGCGCGGAAAACAAGTGATGTCACGCTGCCCCTCTTAGCGTAACAGAACTTAGCCCAAAAATAGACGCGCGTTGGCTCGGAAGGCAGCTTTGGCCACGCCGTGGTACGCGACCTAGCAAAGTGTTTTTGTCATGCTGCGTGTTGTGGCGTGATCAAATGGGGTCATAATTGAAAATAAAGTTAGGAAAAGTTATCTTTAAAATATTTTTTAAAAATAGAATAAATCATTAAAAAAGCTCCAAAAAGATTCCTCGATTATTAATCATCCTTTCCTCTCAAAATTGAGCCAGACAGAAACCGAGGCAAGACCTTCAGCTTTGGTATTATGCTAAGCTTTAGGTACCAACCAGTTATCCAAAAACATGAGTGATAGATAGAAGATATAACATTTTTCTCATACTATAACAAAAAAAATTCTTGTGAGACCAAAAAAAATCAATTAACTGATCTCTTTGACAATTTTGGATTTATGATCCGATTGAATTATGTCACCATCCTTGGAAAAAAAAGGAGAATTAGAGCATACATAATAGTATCTGTAAGACTTGTCATGTAGAACACGAGATGGTATGGATGAGAGAGGGGGAGCATAAAGAATTGAGTCATCTTTTATGTAGTAGTCGACTGTAACATGAAAAACAAGACACATTACATATAGATGAGCTATCTATAGAGATGTATAAAAAGACAATATGTTGTATGAGTTGTTTTTAGCGCTGTTTATAGATGACACGAAGGGTACTATAGACGACGATTATCTGTATCATTATACATATCTTTATGTCGCCATGCATCATCTCGGTTGACGGCTTCATCGTCACAAATCCCACACACACAAATGTACACATTCCCCAAGAACAAAACACCTGGGAGAACTGAAGGTGCATGCAAGATGGAGCAAAATACAGTACGATATTATATGCGCACAGGCAGGAGAATCTGTCCGTGAGCTCGCTCCTGCTGCTGAATACGTTCACCCGGGCTAACTTCTCCATGTTCTTGCTCACTTGTGCTGCTGCCTCTTGTTCTCTAGCCTAGCTTGATCCGTACGCAGTACGTGCACACACGCAGCAATGCAGGCAGAGGCAGGCACAGGTGACAGCCGATGTGCACATCACACTCACACATTCATGCAGCAGCAGCCTACAGCAGGAGTACAGTTTTTGTTGAGATTTGTGCTCTTGGATCCATCTAGCCACATGTACTACTTAGCAGTCTACAATACACCAAGCCAATTCCACTTCAGAGAGAGACAGAGAGCGTACATGTCAGGCAAATTAAAGGTATATATGTATGGCAAATTTAAGGTATATATGTATCACACATATATGGCATATGTATTATATACCCTAGGTTTTTCTTACAAGATATATATATACCTATTTTGTCTTGAGTACGTGCATGCAGTGGTGATGGCAACTCCACAGTCATAATGCCGGCCAGAGCTGATCAGCAAGAGAGGCCGGCAGGTAGCTAGCTAGAAAAGGCTTATGTAACGCACTGACAGGATTCCCCTAGCTGATGCTCGCACAGTGGTAGGCATTTCATGTATGCCAATCTGTCCATGCATACCAAATGGTCGCAGCTACGCACTGGATCAGGTTGCTTTGTGTCAATTTAACAGGACTCGATCTGGAGCATAGACTGCATATATACAGTATTTGGGTCTGACGTACGTACGCAGCATCCTATGCTCGAAGAGTATGCATGAAGGCTTATTATGATCACATTGAGTGAGCCTAGAGCACTCTGAAACACAGAAATCTCACATGAAACTTATTTCAATATATTTCTCGTAAGAAGCAGGAAAGATATATGTGTTTCCATAGCTCTCTTTTCCATGCTGTATTTCTTTAATTTTGTACAGTAGAGATAGCGTACGCTGCCGTACGTGCATTGCATGCATGTATATATGATGCATAGCTTTAACACACAGCAGAATTTAATTTGTTCTGTATCCAAAACGGTGAAACGTACGAGTACATGCATGCAAATTTTCTTACACGTACGTATTCACGGTCGTATGCAGGCTCTCGTGACATGCATCTCTGCATGCGTGCTGCTCACACACAGGATGGCAGGAGACATATATGGCACAAGAGCCTAGGTGAGAACATGCATCCATGCATCTGAAAAAAAAGAAAGCTATGTAAAGAGAAAAGAAAAAAAAACAAGTCCGATCATCTAAACAGATGCTGATAGGATTTGAGATGGCAGGTTTGTAGCATGGAAAACATCAAAGAAAAAACCAATAGTTTTTTTTTTGGCCTCACTCATCACCGATGAAACCGTGCAAGAATTGGAATCTTTTTCTTCTCTCTCTCTTTTGACAGGTGAGTCGTAGTACTGGATCTCTGGACTGCTAATATTGCATGGCCTTGTCTCAGACTGCTGGTAGCCAGGTGCCACTGCCACAACAACAGCGAGTGACTTGGAATCCCAAGAAAAGCAGCAACGAGATGTGTTCTTGGCTGAATTATTGGAGTCCCTCCTATTGGACAAGGCAAATCAAAGTATGGAGTATTGCAGCAGTGGTACGTAGTGTATGTATTGGGGCATGCATTGTTTGTTTCTGACCTGTGCAAGCAAGGATCGATAGAGATAGATCGACAGGGACGGTACGATGCATGGCTGTAACGGAAGGAAACTGCATCGGCTGATGGTGAAATGTCTGGGAGAGGGAACTGTTGGCAAAAGAGGCGCATTGCGCCACAGAAGGGGAAAAGAGCAAGAAGCCCTTTGGAAGATTCATGTAATCTTTTCGCAAATTCGGGTGTTTGGCACTGTTTAATTTTTAATTTCTAGCTAGTGCTGAAACTGTGGATTGGTTGGATATTCATGCAAGTGCTAGCTAGCTAGGTTCAGTTCAATTTGTTATTTCTTATTCATGATATGCCTAAATTATTTGACTTGTCCACAAATTAACACTCTTAATTAAGGCTGTAGGGGTTAAGGTTGGGGTTCATCAGGTTAATTACCTGCGGACTGCCACATGAATTTGAATGCTATTACGAAGAATGTGAGAGGAGACATGCCCTAATATATATATATATATGAAGAAAACCACACTTGGCGAAACGACAGGCTAGCGCGAGACAGTTGGATCAGGAGGAGGGAGGATGTGACATGATTTATTAGGGCATGTGAGGTTTACTATACAAATACAAATTATTGCGCAGTTTACTATTGCTTAAACTTTTCATACTGGCAGAGGATAATGGCCTGGTCCATTTGAATACTCATTATTGATTAGTTGACCCATTCTGAATACCCTGTACATAGTACCATTGAATCTAGTTAGATTAGTTTTATCTCCCTATTCAATAATTAATATACTAGCCAGATATAAAGTAGTAGTGTATTCTCCTTTTCAAGTATCCATGATCTAGGGTTAGCTAGCCCAACAAGTGCTTTGCATGCATGGCTTCCAGAAGGCAAGCAATCCTTCCCTGGCTTTACTTAAAAAGTTGTACCAGTTGGGAGCGGAGCCAAGATTTTGGCATAGGGGTGGGGGGGCAAGTAGACAACACTGGAAGAAAGAAAGAAACTACCGTTTGGAAACACGATTACATTATGGGATTCCTGGGAAATCATGTCATTTTAAATGAAATTCCTTTGAAATTAGATTGGCAAGGTTAATTGGGAGCTCTTGAAAAAGCAATATGCATGTTTTTTTGACATCACGAAAAAACAATTAAGTTGTTTCTTCCTCTTATGACTGGACCACCGAAGCACATAAAAATGGATAAGAAAACATTTTTATGCGGCATCATGTTGTATCACAAATTGGACAGAGTAAAACACCACAGCCTAAAGATACAAACGATAAGGTAATAATAATTAAGCAATTGATCGATGTTGATCATCATTAAACATACCTTGGTTTTGCCTAATCCGTTGTCCCATCGCTTATTCGCTAGCTTGAACCTTCAAGGCCTTGCTATGTCGACATTTTTTTGTATTAGTGATATTCAAGGGTAATGATCTGAAACCCTTTTATATTGCCCTGGTTTTGTCGCTGTTCAGTTTGTAGGTCATTTGGTCAATGGGAAGAGTATGTGTTTTTCTGCCCTAGTTCGTCGAGTTGTAACACAGAACCCTGAGTGGGTAATTAGGGATATTAAGGGTCGGATTCAGGGATTTGTCCCATTCTAAAAGTTGTAAATAATCTTGTTAGCTTTCCAAGAATATCTGGATCATTAGAATCGGAGTATCGAGCAAAAAGTTACATCCTCGGGAAGGTCGCTGTCCAGAATTTGGACGTAGCCGTCGGATGTTGTGAACATAGGTAAGTTTCATCTAGTAGATAACAAAATTAAAATATAGTGATAACATGAATAAGTTAGAAAATTTTATGTAGTTTCCAGAACTGACATCGTTCATATATTTTCAAGTTTTAGAATTAAATATATTAAATTATGATGTGGACTGTCTGGACAGATCCTGGGATAGTCTTCGGGGAAGGAAATATGGCAGAGAATGGTATCAGAATTTCATCATAACTAGGAAGTTATAGAAGTTTTCATGAGGATTCCAGAAAGTAGTGGATGTCGAGATTTAGAGTTCATATGTGAAAGTTATATCATTTTTATTACTGGGATAACGAATATGTTGATTGATAGTGAATATGTTGATCGGCAGAATCAAGTTATTTGGATCATTTTTGCGTAATCATGCTAGGATGAAGTATGTGATGTTTTGGTATTGTATTTGGCATGTTTTTGAATGTATGTCAATTTGTTGTCCATAGAGTGTTGCCTCAAGCGTCGCGCCGCCTTTGCATTATTCGACTCCTAGCTGCTAAAGAGGCAAGTGCTTGGTATAATGGTAAATAACGGGTGGTTGCCGTTGTCATGTTGGTTTATTTGCCATAAGATTTATTTATATTGTGTTAAGTTAAATATTTGCCATTGAAATATTGATGAAAAGAGTTATAATATGATATTGATGCAATTACCATAGGGATGACATGGTGAGAATATTAATGTTTAATGAATTGTTGCATCATTCACTTGCATAAGGGTTAGGGTGGTCAGTACTGTCATGTTGTAGGACCGGAAAGGCGACTGAGGGGGGGGGGGGTGAATAGGCGCTTTCAAAACTTTCTCGCCTAAATCAAATTCAACACGAATTTTACTCCTTTAGCTATGAAAGCTAAGAAGATCGATAAGCACACAATGAAACCTTGTGCCAATTCGATAACCCCGACAACCACACAACACAAATGTGGAGACTTAAACTCAAAGGGTTGATCTCAGGCACAGCGGTCGGACCGGCTACCACGCGGCGATCGGACCGACGTTCAACCAATGGCCCGACCAAGCAACTAATCGGCGGTCGGACCGGTGGATACGATTCGACCGGCGAAGACAATGTCTCGAATATACGGCGGTCGGACCGCCGTTACAAGACCGGTCGGACGGTTCATCGAAGATCAAAAATCCACCCCAAATCCAAAACGAAATTTGATCCAACTTTCGATTCAACCAATGAAACTTGACCAAATTTCGAGCACACCTCCCTAATGATATTAGAGACCTATTTCTAGCGACGATCCGTCAGATCCACTTCGCAGAATCGATCTCTCGAGTTTTTACCAAAGAAGTGCATAAACCCTAGAAATATGAAAAACTTTGATTCAAGACTTGCTTGTGGGGGTTGATGGTCTAGATGATTCTAGGAGTACTCCCACACATCAAAGCAAGACACAAAGGGTCAAAAGACCAAGTTTAAACACTTGAATCAAGGAAGCACCAAATTCATCCAAATGAGAGAAGAACACAAAGAGGAGACAAATGATCTCTCAAGCAAGCATCACAAGATTGATTGATCTCACAAGATGCTTACAAAGCCACTCCAACAAGGAGGACAAGAGCTCACTCAAGGAGCATACAATCTCTCCCTCTCTTCCTCTCCAAACCCTAACCCTAGAAAAGCAAGGGGGGAAACCAAATGAATGCCTCAAGAGTTTTCCTTCTCCCCCTTTCCTATTTATACTAGAGAGGACTAGAGTCACATTTGGGGCCCACTCACACATGGGACCCACACACTAATCTGTTGAAGCAATCGCCTGCTTCACCACGTGTAGGTTGATCAGCGGTTCTCATCGACGCCAAGCCTCTCTTGTCCGAATCCCCTCGGAACCTCCCAGAGACTCGCACCGAGATCCGCACCGCCTGATCCAACCAGCTGTATCGAACCACCCGTTCGATCCGTCTTGCCCATTCTCGCACTGCTTGAGTCACACGACCACCCGGTATCCCCGATCGCTCGACCTCGGCTCTCCAAGCGTAGTCCCGATCCACTCACCGCTGACGTCGTTGACACGCAAGCCACCGCACAAAGAATAGACAAACAAACCGCTTCGGAACAAGTTCTTCACAACTTGACCCACGTTAGTTCCGCAATGCAATATGCAACAATAAAGCATTGATAACTAAACATTAAACACAATCAACATGCATCAATGCGAACTTGGCTAACCTCCAAGTCACTGCCGGTCTGACCGCCCCACAAGGCCGGTCCGACCGATATCAGGCCGGTCGGACCGCTCCCACAACGACGGTCGGACCGGTCAAAAAGACTTAGCCAAAAATCTAGCTTGAAAATCCAAACCTTCGGAATTTTCAACTCAATAGAACTTTGACTCGGAGCTCCAAAATGATGGGACCACATCCGTGAGACTCCTCACCGCCTACACAACCTATTTTTGGATTAGCCCCAAAATCCATTTTTAGGTCAGCCGGTCCGACGCCACCACCGCCGGTCCGATCCGGCCAGTCCCACAGGCGGTCGACCGCCCGACACCTCCGGGCCGATCGCTCGTGGTCCGACAAAGAAGAAGCAAACCCGAAACGCGAGATTTTGCAAACCAACAAAGCCATTGCCAATTGACTCATCATCCTGAGATCGTGCACATATCCTCACGATATCCACAATCTCCCTTGATGAACACATTGGCAATTTCAAGAAAATATGGTTTTCAAATGAAAAGTAAAATCGCTGTTTTGATAAAGGCACAACTTGGTCCATAAGCAAGAAAAAGCTTAGGAACCACCAAGCCGGCTTCGAATAGTGAAGGCAAGTGAGATAAGGCATTGAACGCACAAAAGATTCAAAATCCGAAGATGGCCAAAAATCTCACTAAGGTCCATATGAAAGACAATAAGTTCTATTTGACCTTTGATCATTGTGAGTCTTCTTGAATTGCAATTCAAATCGAAAAAAGGCAATAAAACCCGAGACTCAACTCACTATGATCACAAATTTTCAAAGGGTTCACACAAATTTTTTTTTGTGTGTGTGTGTTCTTTATGCATGAAACCTTATGTGAACCAAAAGCTCCAAAGCAGCATTTTCTTCAATCCTTCTCCCCCTTTGACAATGAATTCATCAAGATGCATGAGAGAAGAACGAGCATGAAGAAATGACTTTATTTGAAATTTAGCAAAAGGAGCCATGACCATTATCTATGTAGACAGTACAAGACATATACCAAGCCATATAAAGAGTAGAAGCTATATTCAATCATGGCAAAACATGTACTGCAAAGCTAAAACCAAGATAGCAGAAATCTGAGATTAACAGAATTAAAACCATGAAAGGTTGCTCAATGTCAGAGATTCACTAAAAGCAACCAAAAATGAGTCAAGCCATGTCTGTAAGCAAAAAGAGACTCAAAACAGGAATTGAGGCATTTTGAGCATTAAGAGAATTCTTTTGAAGCAAAGCTCAAGCACTTAGCCCTTTTTGGGCAATTTTTCTTTTTCCTTTTTCTTTCTCTTCTCCTTTTTACTGTGCTAGATCCCAAGCCTTGCCGCGACCATCTCAAGCGATAAGCTTAAAAGAGTGGTCTAGGTCATCCAAAACTCCCCCTGAGTTCATGCCTAGTGCAATGGCAAGCCGTCTCATGAGAAAGGATTGGTGAGATCAGTTTTTTCGCACAGAAAATCTTCTTTTTTTCATTTGCTTGACTTAAGAAGATAAAAAGCTCATTTTTCATCTCAAAGTAAGTTCAAGACTCAATTCAACTTGTAAGACATGGCAAGAATCATCAGAGGATCACTAGAGCAAAACTAGTCACAAGATCCAACAAGACATGATTCGATTCAATTTGCTCACGATATAAAGCTAGCAAGGAAAAGCTAAGCCAAAACACGAAGAGCCATAAAGAAGTCTAGCAGACTATCACTTGATATGACAAGGTATAGAGTATGAAAACAAGTCATACAAGGATAATAATCAAAGCTCCACAATTTTAATTATGCAATGCAAGACATTTGAAATAAAAATGCATTATGATACAATGAAAACAAAAAGAGCAAATTCCCTCAAAACATCCAAGCCTCGATCTTGGGATTTGAGATAAACGTTCTAGAGTCCAAGATCTTGAGATGGATGAGGCCAGGAACAAAGAAAAGAAGCGTGAGAAAAATGATTAGGCACAAAATCATAAGAATGCCCATGAGCACCACCGGACCTCTCCGAGCGATCTACCAAAAGACCGATACTCCCCTGCCTAGGTGCTACCCGTGGTCTATCCTCACGATATCCAAGACCAAACTGCTGCTGGACCCACCAAAAGAGTCAACAGAATTCTCTACAAACCTAGGCTTATAAGTGATACGATGAATAGGCTGCCCGGCTCTAGAGACTATCGCTGAAGAAGAAACTCCTCTAATGGATCTCAAGGTGCTCATCCTCTTTTTCCTCTCAATTTTTGCTCTTCGGAAGCAAAACTCAACCGTGTGGCCCTCTTTCTTGCAAAAGGTGCAATGGTACTTGACCTTTTGAGGGGTCCGTACTGGTGAGACAGAAGCACCTTTCTTGCTAGAAAGAGATTGAGCAGAATCTACAGATTTAAGAACAACCTTTGAAGACAAAGAAGATTCTTGCTCAACCAAACCACTTTTCACAATTCTAGCAATCTTTGGTGTGAGATTCTTGGAAAGCTCTAGGGACTTAAAGCCTAGGCCACTGTTTTTCACACTCACCTTGGATTGGTCTAGAATCAAGTTGAGCTTCTTTTTCCCACTAGAAAACTTCTCAAGAGTCATTTTGAGGTAATCGTTCTCTTTTGCCAAAACTCCACAATTGGAGCACTTTTTAGAATCGATTGCCTCAACATGTTTGCTCTTAAGAAGATCCACTTCCACTTTAAGAGCCTCACAAGACACACAATAGGACTCTCCAATCCTATTCAACTGCTCCTTAAATTTGACTCTAAAAGCCTCTTGTATCTTACCAATAGCAATATCAATTTCAGCATGCAACATACAAGAGGAAGAATCAATGACTTCCTTGGAAGCAGTAAGAGACATGGATCTTTCAATTTTAGCTTTCTCTTCAAGAGTCTTGTTTAAAGCTTCAATCTCGATTGTAAGCTTAGGGCAATTTTCATAATAGGCAATTCTAGAATAAGCAACCATTTCAGTCATCTCTTGCATTTTAATTCGATTATTCTTACAATGAGAACAAGTGTGACTAGCATCAAATTTTTGCAATTCTTTTAAGGAGCTATCCAGTTTCAATTCCAAAGAAAGCACGCTTTGAGCAATTTAATGGAATAGCTTCTAAAGCAGTCACATCAAGCGGAATGACATTCATGCAAACAGAACTAGACTTGAGAGATTCTAGTTCAGAAAGAGCATTTTTCAATTGTTCCTCAACAGAGGAATGAGCATTATTCAAGCTTGACAATTCATTAAGCAAGCTAGAGCATGAATCACAGAAATCATCAGGATTAATGGATTTGAGCCTAACCACTTCTAGGTTCAAATTATCAATCATAGTATCTGTTTCTTAATCATGCTAGCTTGCTTATGCAATTTTGTTAAGCAAGCACCAAAGCCCTTTTCATGTCGAAGTGAAGGGCATACCTCATCGGGATCACTAAAAGATCCTCATTTGTTGGAGAAGTCATTGTCGTGGTCGTTCTTAGCCATAAAGCACATGCCGTGAAATCACGTGCCTTCTTCTTGCCACGGAGTCACTCTTGTCGTCCTCCGACTCGAGTCCACATCTTCCATGCTCACATCCTCTAGAGCTTCAAGGACTCGGTGACAAACTTGCGATAGTTTGTCTTCTTGGACTTGGCATCCCTCGCTTGAGGATGCCTTTGTGACTCCATCTCCTCCTTGCCCTTCAGCTTGGGGCATCTAGAGCGAATGTGGTTGAGCTCACCACACTCGAAGCATGTGATAGGTCCACCTCTCCTCCTACTCCTCACATTATTGTAGGCTCGTGAATTTTATGGATAGGAGGGCTAAGTCATCCTCGGGTAGTCTCTCAAGTTGCTCATCGCTCAAAGAATGCAAAGGCATAAAGAAAATCCAGATGAGCTAACATTAAAAGAATCAAGATATCTACCCTTAGATTGATCGACCACTAAAGCCATCGAATCTGTCGAAGAGAGACGTGAGATAAAATCAATCTCATGCGTCTTCAACCTCGAGTAAAGCTTATCCATGGTAAGCTCGCTCATGACAGTGTTGTCATTGATGGCCGTGATCTTCATCCCCGGACCTTCACATCCAAAGCACCCAAAGTTGGCGTGCATTTTCTGACTCGAAAAACAAGATCAACAAATACGGAGATCATGAAGAATTTTAGAAAATCTCCCCCACAGCTCATCTAAAGATTCACCAGGTCTTTGCTCGATTTTGGAGTATGCTTTCTTAAGCTGGTTCTGTCTCACTTCCTTGATCGCAGTGGACCCCTCGTGATAATCACAAAGAGTCCGCCAGATCTCATGAGCAGACAGCAAATGAGCAACACGCTCAAACTCCGATCGACTAAGGCCTTGAATCAAGAAATTCGAGCCCCGCCGTTGTTCTCCACGTCGAGTGATCAAATTATCATCTACCGCACGACATGAGGATTTTTCACTTTAAGCCAAATCGCGTGCCCTTGAGCCTCGATGTAGGCCTCCATTCGGGCCTTCCAATAAGCAAAATCAACTCCATCAAAAACATGTGGCCTGATTGAATATCGCTCAGTCGCCATGGCTCCAAAGACCGGTTAAGATCTAGAGAAAAGAGCTAACCGGCTCTGATACCACTTGTAGGACCGGAAAGGCGACTGAGGGGGGGTGAATAGGCGCTTTCAAAACTTTCTCGCCTAAATCAAATTCAACACGAATTTTACTCCTTTAGCTATGAAAGCTAAGAAGATCAGTAAGCACACAATGAAACCTTGTCTTCAATTCGATAACCCCGACAACCACACAACACAAATGTGGAGACTTAAACTCAAAGGGTTGATCTGGCACAGCGGTCGGCCAAGCTACCACGGGCGGTCGGACCGACGTTCAACCAATGATCCGACCAAGCAACTAATCGGCGGTCGGACCGGTGGACAACGGTTCGACCCGGTAAGAAGCAATGATGCGAATATCTGGCGGTCGGACCGCCGTTACAAGACCGGTCGGACCGGTTCAGTCCAGTACTGAAAAATCCACCCCAAATCCAAAACGAAATTTGATCCAACTTTCGATTCAACCAATGAAACTTGACCAAATTTCGAGCACACCTCCCTAATGATATTAGAGACCTATTTCTAGCGACGATCCGTCGGATCCACTTCGCAGAATCGATCTCTCGAGTTTTACCAAAGAAGTGCATAAACCCTAGAAATATGAAAACTTTGATTCAAGACTTGCTTGTGGGGTTGATGGTCTAGATGATTCTAGGAGTACTCCCACACATCAAAGCAAGACACAAAGGGTCAAAAGACCAAGTTTAAACACTTGAATCAAGGAAGCACCAAATTCATCCAAATGAGAGAAGAACACAAAGAGGAGACAAATGATCTCTCAAGCAAGCATCACAAGATTGATTGATCTCACAAGATGCTTACAAAGCCACTCCAACAAGGAGGACAAGAGCTCACTCAAGGAGCATACAATCTCTCCCTCTCTTCCTCTCCAAACCCTAACCCTAGAAAAGCAAGGGAAGATACCAAATGAATGCCTCAAGAGTTTTCCTTCTCCCCCTTTCCTATTTATACTAGAGAGGACTAGAGTCACATTTGGGGCCCACTCACACATGGGACCCACACACTAATCTGTTGAAGCAATCGCCTGCTTCACCACGTGTAGGTTGATCAGCGGTTCTCATCGACGCCAAGCCTCTCTTGTCCGAATCCCCTCGGAACCTCCCAGAGACTCGCACCGAGATCCGCACCGCCTGATCCAACCAGCTGTATCGAACCACCCGTTCGATCCGTCTTGCCCATTCTGCACCTGCTTGAGTCACACGACCTCACCCGGTATCCCTGATCGTTCTGGACCTCAGCTCTCCAAGCGTAGTCCCGATCCACTCACCGTTGACGTCGTTGACCTGCAAGCCACCTGCACAGCAATAGACAAACAAACCGTTTCCGGGAACAAGTTCTTCACAACTTGACCCACGTTAGTTCCGCAATGCAATATGCAACAATAAAGCATTGATAACTAAACATTAAACACAATCAACATGCATCAATGCGAACTTGGCTAACCTCCAAGTCACTGCCGGTCTGACCGCCCCACAAGGCCGGTCCGACCGATATCAGGCCGGTCGGACCGCTCCCACAACGGCGGTCGGACCGGTCCAAAAGACTTAGCCAAAAATCTAGCTTGAAAATCCGAAACCTTCTGGAATTTTCAACTCAATAGAACTTTTGACTGGGAGCTCCAAAAATGATGGGACCACATCCAGGAGACTCCCCTCACGTGCCTACACAACCTATTTTTGGATTAGCCCCAAAATCCATTTTTAGGTCAGGCCGGTCCGACCGGCCACCACTGCTGGTCCGACCGTCCCACGGGCGGTCTGACCGCCCCACACCTCCGGCCGACGCACTGTGGTCCGACAAAGAAGAAGCAAACCCCGAAAACGCAAGATTTTACAAACCAACAAAGCCATTGCCAATTGACTCATCATCCTGAGATCGTGCACATATCCTCACGATATCCACACATGTTTATGGCTAATCCGACGTGCCCTATATTAAAATCCTACAGAGGTAGGACCCCACCCTCAAGAAGGTGGGGGAGAAAAGTGTGTCACCGACGGGTGAACACTTTGCTATACCGGTATCAGCTGAAAGATGTGTATCATAGTATTTGCATACATGAGAATTGTATTGTTGAGAATGATAAGATTTATGATGATGCATCGATTGTTAAGGCGCTTTTGTTTTTACTATTGTATCTAATGCTTGCTGGGTCGTGGACTCACCATTGTTTATTTTGTTGCTTTAGGTGGTCGTTGATGACATTTCGCATGGGGATGACTAGCACAAATGCACAATCACACTACATACACTCAAATGATTTAATTGGCCGTGTGAACATTTACTTTGGTGTGATGAATAATTCCTTTTAGGACTTGGTAATTATTGATTAGGTTTTGGTTATAACTCGATTATTCATTCGTTGTCTTGTTAATTCTCTATTTGGTTTCTTATTCAGTATCACTATCTATTGTGTTGACCATTAAGTAGTTCGGATATCTTTATTATTTCATATTATGTCCCGTGAACGGGATTTTATTCGTTATGCGCTTGCTGGAATTTAATGTAATAAGTGGTTTAAATTAGTAGTTGATGTAATTTAGTGGTATTCGGGCTCAGTGTTGGGCCGGAGTGTTACAATTATCTTTGTGTCTTGTGTAATCATCAAGAAGAGGAAATTCTGTGCCACCTGTTTTTCGGGTGTGATTTTGCACAAGTTTGTTGGGATTTGCTCTGCCCTGCCAGGCAAGTTGGGCTGTCAACTTTTGAAGCTTTGGAGTTTATTGAAGGGGCTCTCAATCTGCCGTTCAGTATGGAAATAATCATTCTTGCTTGGAGTTTATGGATTGTTTGGAATAACAAAATTTTCTAAAATGTGGATATGTCTGAGGGTGGTTGGAAAGTTCGATTCAAGGCAGACTTCGCTATGGTTATCCATCGTGCGAAGACGAATTTTTTTCCGCAAATTCAAGAATGGCTATATCTTGTTATTTTTCTTCTTGTAACTTTTTTAACTCCGCTTTATCATATTTAATATATATATACAGTATGCGAGCGAATACGCTGGCCCTTTAATTTACAAGTAATCAATCGTTCATTATCTCTAATTGGAAAGAATTACTTTGGTCGTGAGTTGTGCCTGTTATGGGCTTGCCAGCTTAAGAGTTGTGGAGAAAGTTAATTTCATCTGTTGAGACTTAATATGCATAACTCTAGTGATTATTACTAATGAGCAATTAAGTAGGTACTAAAACAAGTTTTGATCCATAGGGGCTAGGCCTCCCTGGTACCAGTAGCATAGTAATATGAGTTTAATTAAGCAGCAGCAGCAGCAACAGCAAAAACAACAAAAACCTGTGCACAATTTCACTAGAGTTGAAAGAAAGAAAGTACGAGGGGGGCATGTGGGCCGTACGCCCACACACGCTATTATCCAAGATACGGCAGGGTAATTAGTGCCATCTTTTTAGACCCTCCTCTTCTCCTCTCCCTTTGTTAATTAGTCTGTTCTAAGGCTCTCTTCGGAAAAGCTGGGAGGCAGGTTGTATTAACTCAATAATTACATGGGGTTGCCTGTTTATCCTTTATATGAAAGTAAACTTGTCCTCTTAGCTTTAGTAATTAGCAGAGTTTGCTTTAATTAACTTGCCTGTTTCCTCTAGGTAGCTAAGCTACTCATCCGATCTAATCTAGATGTCGTTTTAGTAAGCTGGTTTTTGTGTTGCAAGTACTCCTAGCTGCTCTTTACGGTTGAAATCTTGTTTGGGTACATTTTTGGGAACTAACAGCGTTGCCCTAAAGTAATTAAACAAATAAAGAGAAGGTGACCAACTAATGTGCATACATGATCCTCTTATCTCAGAAAAAAAAGGTAGGAACATGGACACGTACGTAGAATCTAACCTTTAAGTATCCAACAGAAAACTGAATATAACCAGTAATACATTCCGGTCAGATCACATGACCTGAGCAATGCTCCTTTATAGTTCGGTGGACAATGCATAATAGGAAAGGAAGCTGGAATCTTGGAATATCTTGGTGTTTGCATTTGTCATAATACTGCTCTCTGCTCCTAAAAATTAGATTAGATAGTGAGAGTGAGGGTGGGGTTTAGTGCCTAAAAGGCCATCTCTCTCTTCAGCATCAATCAGTCAGAGAGAGAGAGAGAGAGAGAGAGAGAGAGAGAGATGCTCAGTAGACAAGACACTCAATAAGAAAACAAAGATGTTGTGGGTTAATATTCCAGACATCAGCTTCATGCCTCCCCTGAATGTCTCTCCCAGGATAAAAACAGCAGCATGCGTCCATACGCAAACCCTAATTATCGCGTGGTTAACTTAATGGAAATATGTAATGACAGTTTCAGTCTAGACCAGCAGAAGGTACCGCCTATTTATGGGCTGTGTGTGCGCACATCTTAATTACATACATGTATGATGTACTGCTTGTTTGTAACCTGTGAATTCACAAGAAGTTTTCAGTAAAACAGCTGTCGAACAATCTATGAGTTACTATATATAGGTTATTCATTCAAGTAATTTTTCCATGTTATCTTTATTTCTTTATAATTTTGATGGTTAGTATTTTAAGCATTTGAATCAGGCTTTGTACTTCTATGTAAAGGAAGACCTCAGGGCATTACAAAAGACAACTACCCTCACTCAAATTACTAAATTTTAGTTACCCCAAGAGCCATATATCTAAGATAATTTGCAAGTATAACTGTTATATATGGTTTGTATTTCCATTTTTTTAATTTGTGAGCTCTTCCATGCATTCCCTAAAATTGCAGGTTAATTATATGCTGCATGAAAGAGATGGAAGTTTTTCATTTAAAAGTAAACTTTCTGTTTCTTAACATGGATACTCGAACTACACGAACACTGTCTGTGTGTTGAAGGAAGTGTCATGACATGGACAAAAAGCAGAACATGCATGCATGGTTGCCCAGTGCTTGAATCCACAGTTTTAGGCCAATCTTTCAGTGGCAGCTAATTCCTCCTCATTAAAGACTAAATGTGCTGTAGGCAAGTGACACAGTTCAAGTACCAATACACCTGCATTGGACGGAGGCTTGAGATCATAACAAGCAAATGCCTTTTTTATCTTCTCATAAAAACCTGGTCACCTTGACCTGTTCCTTGTAAGTTGTAACTGTATCAAGGCTGTATATCATAATATTTTATATCCAAATGCCCTTATTTTATAAAAATAAATTGTCACCTTAACCTGTTGCTTATGAGACTCTGTGGTGTAGGGAATAGTGTCCATAATTTCTGCACAAGGCAGCAGTATGAAAAGAAAGTGAGTGTGTAGAAACCCTAGCTAAAAAAGCCTACTCTCTGTAATGCAGCAAAGGCTTTTGCCCCTTGGGTCCATCTTGTCCCTCTCCTCTCCCTCTCTCATGTGACCCATTAAACTATTCATTTCCTATTTATTTTTCTAATGTGAATTTTAAATTGCAGCATTGGATGGATCGATGTGTAGCTGTGTACAGAGATGTGAGTGTTTATATTGATATATTAGAACATAAAGAATGCCATACCCGTATTTTGCAAATTCAAATCCTCTGTGAAATCACTGTGCTATTCCTTGAATCAGTAGATAGTACTCACAGACACATTGTTAAATTATTTCATACAAGACGTAAACTAAACCATTCAATATATTACAATCTTCAGAGTAACATAGATCACGTCGGATCAAGTTTTACAAAATGGTCCGAATAGGCAAAATTTAATTACATTACATAAGTGCAGCGTAAACTACAGCAAGAAGCAAAGAGGGGGGGGGGGTGTAACATCCTGTTTTGCATTTGATTTCAAAAAATCAAAATTTGAAATCCCAATTTTGAAAATTTAAATTTAAACTCTAAACCCTAACCCTAATCTAGCCTAACCCTAGCCCCTTACCTCGTTGGGCCCGGCCCGGCCCGGTTCTTCCGCCGCCTCCGCCGCGTCCGGCGCCTCCGCCGCTCCGCCTCGATCGCCGCCCGCGCAGACGCTGACACCTGTTCGCGCGCACAAGGCCGACGCCGCCGCCTCGCCTCGGTATTCCCGTCCGTCCGTCCGCGCCACGACGCCGGACCCCCTCTTCTCCCCGCTCCGTCCCCCGCCCCGGCTTTCTTCTCCTCCGCGCTCGCGCCTCGGCTAAAGCAGAGATGCCCCCTCCTCTTCTCCTTCCTCCTCCGCCCTTCACCTCCCGCTCCGCGCCCGAGCTCCCGCCCGGTTTCTTCTTGGCTCGGCCGGTTCCTCCGCCGCCGTCTCCTCGGATCCGCCCCGCCGCCCGGCCTCCACCTCTGTCGCCGACGCCTCTTCTTCCCGCCTCGGCCTCCTCCTCCACCTCCGGCCGCCGCGCGCCCGCCCCTCGCCTCCCCTCTCTCTCCCTCGCCGCTCCGCTCCCTCCGCGCCGGGCGAAGATGAGGCGACGCGCCGAGCGCGCCGCCTTTTATTGTCGCCGCCGTGGCCGACAAAGCGGGCCCTCCCAGCGCCGCGCCGGCCGACAGTGGGGCCCACTCTGTCTGCGTGCCACGGCGGGCGTTAATTGGTTTTCCTTCCTAAAACCCTAAACAACTTGCTAGTACCACATCTGGACGGACGGAAAGAATGGTGGGTGCGGACGTAGCATGAGAATGGTTGATATGTGGTATGAACCGTCCAGATGAATTAATGACTTAATCTTGTCATGACCTCCTGTGTAAAACAAGTACAACCGCAAGTCTGCAAAGTGCAACTTAGCCTAGTAAAACTATTGAACCCTGAATGTCATCCCACAACCGGTGTTTAGAAGTGTGCAAGCGGCAGGACGTATGCTGGCTTGAATGGGACACCGAACACGGTGAAGTTGCCCGCTACGCTAGTCACTGGGGCCGGGGCCCGCTTTGCTAGTCGTTGGGGTAAACATCTCGCACAACTTATGGAATTGGCCATAGGGGTGAGATGACGGAAGGGGCAAGGTAGTTTGAAACGTTACTGTGACGATCGCTCAACTACATGACTAAGGAATCATGTGGAGTAACGAGTATGATTATCTCTTGTGGGTACAGTGTACAACCTCTGCAGAGTCTAAACTGTTTAAACAGCCGCGCCTACGGTCAAAGGCAGACATGAGAACTTAACCTGAGTTAGTTCTATTTCAAAAATCTTTGTGGGTGGAATGGAAATGTGGCTCATCCAGCCCTTGTTTTGGATTTTCCTGGGTAGCCTTACCCAGTGTTGATAATCGGTGGACGTAACCGTTATCAAAAATTAAGCATAAGGTGGAGGTAACCTTCGCTGTTATTTAATATTGCACTTATTCTCTTTAAATGAAAATGCAATCTGTTTAAAATGCTAAGTCATAGGACTTTGTAATTATGATAATTTAAAATGATGCTTTAGCAAATAAAAGAACCTGAGCCATCCTTGTTAAGCCTTGCATGTATACTATTGCATACTGTGTGTTGGCTCGCGAGCACGGTAGTTGTGCTCACTCTCGCTCCTCCCCCAAACCCTCCAGATGATGCGGAGCAAGGAGACTACGCGTACTACGAGGAGCCTGAGGACGATGGCCACGGGAACCCTGAAGAGTAGCGTAGATTCTGTAGTGTAGGTCTCGCCCCAGTCTCGTGGACTCTTTGGTACTTGCGTACAACCTATATTACCCATGCTTTGGATAATATCGGTCGTACGTCGGTCACCCCAGTCGCTTGCCTGTGGAGAGATGAGCTCCATCCTCCCGTTTGTTTCCGCTGCAGCTTTATGCTTTTGCTTAATGTAATCAATTTGGCCTGGTGGCCCTTATTGTAAAACTCGACCCGATGTGGTCTATATCACTCTGATGTTTGTTTAATTAAATATCTTAATTTGCGCCTTGTATGATATGATTCGGCAATGAGTCTGTGAGTGCTACCTACTGATCCAGGAAGTAGCACAGTAATGTTCACAGAGGATCCGGTATTATAAAATCCGGGTCTAACAGGGGGGGTAGAGCTCATCTCTCCACAGGCAAGCGACTGGGGTAGCCTGTGTACGACGGATATTAACCAAGGGTTTGGAAAATATCTGTTGTACGCAAGCACCGAACGAGTCCACTAGACTGGAGCGAGATCTAGACTACGGAGCTAGACTAATCTTCATCGTTTCCTTGTCCGTCAACTTCCGGGTCTTCATAGTACACATAGTCCCCTTGATCCACATATCTGGAGGGTTTGGGGGAGAGTGAGAATGAGCACAACTTCTGTGCTCGCGAGCCAACACACAAGATGTAATAATATACATGCATGGCTTAACAAGGATGGCTCGAGTTCTTTTATTTGCTAAAGCAACATTTTCAATTATCATAATTACAAATTCCTATGACTTAGCATTTTATCCAAATTGTATTTTATTAAAGAGAGTAAATTGCAATATTAAATAACAGTAGAGATTCTCTCCATAGGAAACTCTACCAATGCTTCATTTGATTGGAGCTACCTCCACTCCTCAACATCACTGAGCTCGACGGCCCAGGAAAAATCTAATCTCAGGGCTAGGTAAGTCTGACCTGATTTTCATACCACACACAAAGGTTTTTGAAATAGAACCAACTCTAGTAAGTTCTCATGTCCACCTTTGACTGTAGGCACGGCTGTTTAAACAGTTTAGACTTTGTAGAGGTTGTACACTGTACCCACAAGAGATAATCATACTCGTTACCCCACATGATTCCTTAGTCATGTGGTTGAGCGACCATCACAGTAGCCTTTGAAATATTTCGCCCCTTCCGCTATCTCACCCATATGAGCCACGCCCATAAGTTATGTGGGACGTTCTCCTCAGTAACTAGTGTGCTGGATTACCCACAACGCCTAGCACGACTGGCAACTTCACCTTGCACTGGTGTCCCATTCAAGCCGGACCATGTGCAGTGCTAGCATGATCTCGTTACCCCTCCAGTGAGATAACATTCGGAGTTTAATAAATTTACTAAGCCAAGCTGTACTTTACAGACTTATGGTTGTACTTATTTTACATGGGAGGTCATGACAAGATTAAGTCCTTAATCCATCCGGGCGGTTCATACCACCTACCAACCACTCCGTGCATGACGGCACCCAGCACTCTTTCCATCCGCCCAGATGTGGTAATAGCAAGTTGTTTAGGGGTTTTGGGGAGGAAAAACCAATTATCAAATCTCGCCAGTCATTTACCCATAATGACTGCCCAAAACTACTTTAATGATTAAAAGATGATGATTAGGACATTTAATATCCCGATACTTAAGCAAGACTAGCATGTCGCTTAAGTACAACCTATACTAGTATTTACCACATAGCTACTAGGGTGACATGGAATAATGGATTCAATTATCAAAGGTTGGTTTAATAATTAATTAATCATCAAATGAGTGTTTAACTACCTTAAACTTTAACATACATTTGATTAAAGAATTAAAGCATGCAATTTTGATAATTTAAATGAATATAATTTACATAAAATGTAGGCTCCAAATGATCAAAGTGTCGACTCGCCTTGGTTAAAGGCAGGAGGGTCTTGGTATTCTTGAGCTTGATCGAAGTGGAGGTCTCCCGCATATTTGAATCCTAATCGGACAAATGTACCAGAAAAAGGAACAACAAGCAAAGAGAGCAAATAAATGCTAATGACATAATAGATGAACTCCAAATTTAACAAGACTAGTGCCATTAGTAATATCTTGAATTTAGACAAATTTAAAAACAAATATCATAATTTTTGGAGCTATAACGGAGGAGAACGGAGCTTCCGAAGTTTGAATTGGAATTAATTCAGAAAAATAAAAAGAGGAGAGAGAATGAACAGTAGCCACTAACACGTGGGCCCACTGCACAGTACTCGTCCACGTGAACAGTGTGTGGACCGGGTTCACGGCGCACTGTGCGGGTCCACAGTCCACCGGTTTACGGAACAATGCCGGTGAGGCCCACTTGTCAGTCACTGTGTGGGGGTAAAAGGCGGCGAGCGTTGGGCGACGTCTCCTCGCCTTCTCTGTCGTAGAGAGAGAAGAGGGAGAGAAGAGGAAGCGCGCGGGGCGACTCGGGAGCGAGGGCGGCGGCAGCGAGCGGAGGCGCGGGGGAGGAAGGGAGTGGATGTGCGGGCGACGCGAGAGGTGGGGGAAGCCGGAGGCGGAGCTGGGGCGGCTCGGGAGCGAGGGTGGCGGTGAGCGAGGCGAGGAAGAAGGGGGCACGACGGCGACGTGCCTCAGTGACGGGGAAGAAGAGGGGAGGTGGGGGAAGAGTTCCTCGGCGTCTGGGCCACGTGGTGACGGGGTCGGTGGGCGGGGCTCACCGGAGGCGGGGCTCACCGGAGGCGGTGAGGCGGTCTGGGAGGAGGGTGGCGGCTTCGGCGAGCTCCGAGGAAGAAGAGAGGCGGGGAAGAGGAAGAGGGGAGGTGGCCGAGCTCTTATAGCCGAAGGAGGGGCGGTGGGAACCGACGGAGGTGCGGTAAGGCGACGCGACCAGCGGCGGGAAGGAGGAGCGCTGGCACGGGCAGCGCACGACATCGGCGCAGCGGCGAGGCGGTCGTCCGCCGGCCGGCGGCGGGGAGGAGGCGCTGTCGGCCGGGGCGCGGGAGGGGTCAGCCGGGAGCGGCGGGGGTGCGGGGGAGAGAAGGCAGGAGGGGGGAGAAGAATCCAGGAATTGCAAAAAGGTTTGAAACACAAATCCGAGTTTTACTATACGCTAGGAAATTTTGAAATACAAAGCTTAATTGCAAAATGGTTTAGAAAATGGGGATGTTACAAAGAAGTTCCAAAAAGAAAAGGTTATCAGGTGTGTATGGTTGTCATATACTTGGTGATGTATCAAACAGTATGTACTTTAATCATTTTAAATAAAAAATGAATTTCACACTTATAATTAATTTATATGTGTCTACCTACTATTTTGTCAATGTCTTGTTTGTCAAAACTAGGCAGATGTAGCAGTCCTACGGCTAATGTTTGGACGACAAAAAAATCTGAAATATAGTATATAAATAGATGTTAAAATTTTTTTACATCACTCACTGACAGTGGAAACAAGCTCACAAGAAAACTTTTTATTTTTTGTACTTTGTGCCTCATATGGACTCTATACAATGTAGTCTGAAATGCTAATGCTAACTTCAGAAGAAGCTGATATAGTGGTACTTAAACTTTGCAGTGCAATCTGAAGTCTGAGCATTCTATTTCCTAAATCTCACTATGCATGAGTGGCTGTTGGAACCAACTGACTTTTAGGAACAGTTAAGTACTATTAGTTCAAACCTGATCCTGAAAATATGTATAATTAATGAAGTTGGCAGACATACCAATAGTCCTAACAAAATGTACCTTTTATTCTCTTTACCCCTCCTATATATTCTAATGCCACCACATGCTCCAAGCAAAGTCCCGCTTGCATCTGCCAGTGCCACTCTCCCCTCCTCCCACTGAATCATTCATCTTTTGAAGTTTTTTTTTCTTTGCTCTCCTCTCAAGGCAAAAGAGCACACTTGACTCTTGCCTCCTCACCATCCAATCTCTCTTCCTCCAGTTCCCCCTCTCTCTAAACTCTCACTTCCTTGTAGTCTTGAAGACAATGCCGACTCTAGTGTGCTGCAACAGGCCATTGACCCTGGTGCTAGTACTCCAGCTGCTACTCATTGCTGCATTGTGCCATCTGGGTTCTTGCAATGGAGGAGATAGGATCACAAGGCTCCCAGGGCAGCCTGATGTGAACTTTGGGCAGTACTCAGGCTACATTGGAGTGGATGAGAAGGGAAGCAGGGCTCTCTTCTACTACTTTGTGGAGGCAGAGGTTGATCCTGCCACAAAGCCTCTTGTGCTCTGGCTCAATGGAGGTGAGTTGTTTCATACCTGTGTTCCAAATCTGAATGCGGAGTTTGCTCATTTTGGGGATGCCGTTTCTTCTTGGTCTCCTTGAATTCTTTTGGTTTGCTCATTTTGGAGATGCAGTTTCTTCTGGGTCCCCTTGAAATCTTTTGGTTCCTTTGTTTACTAACTTAAATCCTGTTTGTAGGCTCATTCTTTGCTCTGCTTGGTTTCTTGGTTGCTTGGTTTGCAGTCTTTAGCTTATTTCTTGGAACCTTACTCGATCAAAATTTCATCATTGTGGTTTACAGTTTTTTGTTTGCTGTCTTTGTTCTGTCATTGTTTTTCTTCTTTTTTTTCCCGAGACTTTCTTTTTCTTCTTGAAATCCTTGATCCAAAATTCTCATTTGTTTCTATTTTTTTGCTGGTTTCTTGAGATTCCTTTGGTTAAATGGTTTTTGTAGGACCTGGGTGCTCTTCACTGGGTGTAGGGGCCTTCTCAGAGAATGGCCCTTTCAGGCCTAGTGGGAAGGTGCTGGTGAAGAATGAGTACAGTTGGAACAAAGGTGTGTATGAGACTATGACTATGAGTACTACCTCCCTACCTTTTCTGCAACTTTGCATGCTAATCCTAATTCTTGAGCCTTTTGTTGGCCCAAGAAAATTGCACATGTCTCACTGTTTTGGTGCTGTTTTTACTCTGCAGAGGCCAATGTGATATACCTGGAGACACCAGCTGGTGTTGGGTACTCCTACTCTGCTGATGCTTCCTACTACCAGGGTGTGGATGACAAGATGACAGGTACTAATTTTTTCTAGGTTTATATTCTCTCTCTCTCTTAATTTTTTGCCTCTGTATCTGATTCTGCTGTTTTTGACTAGTTTTCCTGAGCATGTATGTCAGACTACATCCTTGATTCCTTGTATATGCATCATTTGTAGGAAACAAGTTCTAACTACTTTATTAGCAGCTCTATTATTTTTTCTTTAAATGTATTAATATCTGAGAATAAATAATCTACCCATACACATCATTAAATTAATATGTAAGAAGGCAAACTTTTTTATGGTTGATGTATGTGATTAGGAGTGATGATGAGCTCTGACTTTTCTTTACTGAATGAATGAAGCAATGGACAATATGGTGTTCTTGCAAAGGTGGCTTGAAAAGTTCCCACAGTACAAGGGCAGGGAGCTATACATTTCTGGAGAAAGCTACGCAGGTACACTCATACAGCATCATTGACCATCTTTTTTTAGCCATTACCATCTTATTTTTAATAACTGATAAGCAGGTCTGAGAACGCTCTGAATGTGCAAATGTTCTTCTTGTCATGTATCAGGGCATTACATTCCACAACTTGCCGAGGTCATGGTCGAATTCAACAAGAAGCAGAAGATATTCAACCTCAAAGGGATTGCTGTAAGCAAACTGAAACTGAACATAACAAACTATATAGTTCGGTGATTCTGCCTTGGTTGTTTTCTGACAGCAATTTCATTTTGTTTTGGACAGTTGGGCAATCCTGTTCTTGAGTTCGCCACTGACTTCAACTCAAGGGCAGAATACTTCTGGTCTCATGGCCTCATTTCAGACTCAACATACAGAATTTTCACCTCTGTTTGCAACTACTCCCGCTATGTCACCGAGTACTACGGTGGATCACTTAGCCTGCTTTGTGCGAGGGTGATGAACCAAGTAACTCGAGAGACTAGTCGATTTGTCGACAAATACGATGTCACCCTTGATGTCTGCTTGTCATCAGTCCTCTCCCAGTCAAAGATCCTTACTCCTCATGTATGTTCATTGTTACAAACTGGTCAAATTCAGTTGCATTCGGTAGCCATCTATTATCTGAAGTAGCACCATTGTTTGTGTTGTGCAGCAGCAAGTCGGGCAGCGCATCGACGTGTGCGTGGAGGATGAGACGGTGAACTACCTGAACAGGAAAGATGTGAAGGAAGCGCTCCACGCGAGGCTAATCGGCGTAAAAAATTGGGCAGTTTGCAGCAGGTATTTGATATACAGCTGAATATGTATGTGTATTCAGATACTTTCTTTGTATCTGTCATATCTGACCATTGTGTATCTTGTTTCGGCTTTGTTACAGTGTTCTTGAGTATGAGCTCCTCAACCTGCAGATTCCAACCATTAACATAGTGGGGTCACTTGTCAAGTCCGGCATCCGAGTGCTAGTTTACAGGTATTAAAAGATAAAGATTCAAAGTATAGTTATTTTCTCATATAAATCATAAAGTTCAGGAATCTCTTGATAGAACAAAAAAAGAGAAGGAAAAACTAAATCTAAGTACAGGGTCTAAACCTCTGTACTTTTCCACCTTTAACATGGTATAAAAATGCCTGATCTTTGCATGTGGGACATCTGAAACTTGAGGAAACATGAAGTTAAGGAATCTCAGCATTAACACTATTGGATTATTTGACATGTACCACTTTACATGTAAAGAAAAAAAGGATGGCAAAAGCTAATCTATGGACTTCGCACTTTACATAAGGTTTAGAACATTGTACGTTGCCACCTTTAGCATGATACAATTTTGTACCTGAACTTTTTCTTTTGGAGGGTCCTCTTTACTATGGGGAAACATAAAGCTCAAGCACAATTGATGCAACATGTAGCATTGTTCCCTTGCAAATGCAGTGGTGATCAAGACTCCGTGATCCCTCTAACGGGCAGCAGGACGCTCGTGCAGAATCTGGGTCGCGATCTTGGCCTGAAAATGACCGTCCCGTATCGAGTTTGGTTCGAAGGGCAGCAGGTGAACAACACAAACATGTCATGTATCTATATACAAACTGAAGAATTAGATGACACATTTCAGTACTGAATAATCGATCTTTTCAGGTTGGTGGATGGACTCAGGTGTATGGTGACATGCTGTCCTTTGCAACCATCAGAGGGGCTTCCCACGAGGCGCCATTCTCGCAGCCCGAACGGTCTCTCGTGCTCTTCAGGGCCTTCCTACAAGGCAGGCCTCTACCAGAGACCTTTTCATGATAACGGATGTCTCCTCTGCAGCTCTGAAAGAAGTTGTTGTTCCTTCTTCTGCAAGGGGTTTAGATCTGTAAGAAAGTGTTTGCTGTATTTGCCTCCTGCTGCTAGCTTAAAGCTGTTTGAAGCTGCGATAATCGCATCGCTCTTAAGGTTTTGCTCCCTTAAATTTCTTCTGTATTCGAGGCTTGGCAATTGTCTAAAGAAGTTGAAAGAATTTTGTGCGTGTTCTTGTATGTAAATTAGCTGCTGGTTCTGCAACCTTGCATGTTCCTGGACATGCAACGTGAAGAAAGGAAAAGAACTTGTAGGCTCTGCAATAGTGATCGTACTTTGTAACTAGAAAACCTCGGCAACGAAAGCCGTGGGTTGCGCAGAAAGAGCGCCAATCTTTCAGCATGAACGCAAAGTATCAGCAGTTCAGCAAACGGTAATGATCCCGACTAATGTTTTCATTGAAGCAACTCCTGAAAGGTGACACCATGAGAGCTTCCACTGATTCATGTTTGTTCGGACATTCAATTCGTTGCGGAACCTACGCGAGTGCCATCCAGATCACCAGTGATCCGCGATCCTAGTTTAGAGGATACTAGAGGCCCGGAGGAAGAAGGCCAATCATTCAGGAGTAAAGGGGAGTTCAGCAGATGATCAATGATAGCGATGAACGGCACCGAATGCGACCGAGCAGCCACACCAGTACACCACAACCCTTGGTGGCAACACCATCAGAGCTAGCTCTCATTGCTCTCTTTTTGTCCAGATCATGTAAATTTCAGATGGGGAAACGTGTACTATACTACCTCCGATTCTAAATGTAAACCGTTTTAGAATCTGTCTTTCAAATATTTTTACGTTTGACTATCAATATATAAAAAATTACCAAAATTGATAACATGGAATTGATATTACTACATCCATCGTGAAACATACTTTAATAATGTGTAATTACTTTTATTTGAAATAACATATGTTCATATAAATTGATGGTTAAGTGTCACGTTTGAGACCATGTCAATATCTGACACCCAAAATGACTTATATCTGAAAATCAGAGAGAGTAATATGCAAGGTCCATCCTGTCCGGGACAACCACAAACAAAGAGGCGGGCCACATGCGAGATGCAACTGCATGCGTTCTGGCCTTCTGGTTGAACTTTGAGATTGCTGTTGGACCTGGATTTTCTTAATCTAGAATTCTCTGTGAAAATTCTGTGCTATTCTTTGGATCAGTAGGTAGCGCTCAAAGTATACATCGCTGAATCATTTTATACACGTCGTAGACCGAACAAAACATAATATTACAACCATCAGAGTTAAATAGACCACGTCAGGTCGAGTTTACATAAGGGGGGGGGGGGTCAGGCCAAATAAATTCATTACAGAAACAGAGAAACAGACGCGGAAGCAAAAGGGGCAACACAACTCCTCACAGGCAAGCGACTGTGACGCTTTGTGTACGACCGATATTAATCAAGGACCTGGAGAATATTGGCTGTACGCAAGTACCAGCGGAGCCACCTAAACTGTGGCGAACCCTAGTGTACAAAACTAACTACCCCTCGCCTTGGTCTTGACTGTCGAATCATTGGTCCTCGTACTAGGCGTAGTCATCCTGATCAGCGGAATCTGGGGGTTTGGGGAAAGAGCGAGGGTGAGCACAACTACCGTGCTCACGAGCCAACACAGCAGATGCAATAATAATTATACAATGCTAAACAAGGATGGTTCGGGTTCTTTTATTTGCACAAAGCAACATTTACAAATACACATATTAGAAAGTCCTATCACTTAGCATTTTGACTAAATCATGATTTCTTAAAAGAGAATAATTGTGCAATATTAATATCAGGGGAGGTTACCTCCACCTCATGCTTATTTTTATTGATGGTTATATCCACCTATTATCAGCACTGGGTAAGACCACCCAGGAAAAATCCAACACACGGGCTAGGTAAGCCCGCTACATCTTTCAACCCACCCACAAAGGTTTTTGAAATAGAACTAACCTTTGTAAGTTCCATGTTCGCCCATGACCGTTGGCACGGCTGTTCGAACAGTTTATTTCTCTGCAGAGATTGTACACTTTACCCACAAGAGATAATCAACTTCATATAATCACACGTTTCCGTGGACATGTGAATCAAGGGGAGATTACCACAAGGCCTTTACAATGCATCCCTCAGTACTTGTTACACCCGCTGAGATTTCACCTGAGGTGGGTTACGCTCTCACACCCGCGTCAATTCTTACCCCAGACCCCCCTTGCGCCCTCTTAACGACCTTCGTCGTGCACTCCGACCCTTCGCCACGAAGGCTTATGGTGTCGCGAGTCATCTACCTGGTGTAACTTGTATTGATAGATACAAATTATTTGGCCAGGTCGACACAATTATAGACTTGTGGTTGTACTGTTTTACAATATGAGGTCATCACAGGATTAAATCTTTAAAGTTATCTGGGCGGTTTATACCACATACCAAACACATACAAATATATCCTGGGCTATATTAGTACCCAACCACATACCCTCCAACATACCATCCGCCCAGATAGGGTATTAGCATGTTTTTAGTGTTTTCAGAAGAGTAAAATAAATTAACTCAACCATTTCAGTCATTTACCCCAATGACTGCCCAAAACAATCTTTAATTTTAAAGTATGATGATTGCGGTGGTTAATACCCCGGTACTCAGGCAAGGCTAGTATGGCGCTTGAGTACAAACTATAACTAGTAGGTTACCATATAATTACTAGGGTGACAAGGATAAGGGAATTCAATTATCAAGGATAAGGTATAATAATTACTTAATAATCAAGTTGGCATTTAACTGCCTTAGGACCATTTAACATACACTGGTATAAAAATTAAAGCATACAGTTTACTATTTTAAAAGAACATAATTTGCATAAAATGTAGGTTCAACATGATCAAAGTGTTGACTCGCCTGGGTCAAAGGCTAGGGGGTCTTAGAAGTCTTGAGCTTGGTCGATGTGAGAACCTCCGGCTTCTTCGAACTCTACTCAGACGATCGCACCGGAAACAAAAGGACAAGTAAACAAAACAAATAAACACAAAACCCACAATAAATGAATCTCTAAAATTAATCAAACCAGTACCAAAATGTAGGTTTTGAAATTACAAATTTTTGGGCACAAATTTCATAATTTTTGGAGTTATAATGAAAACGATATGGATTTTTGAAACTTTAAAAAGAAATTTCAGTTAAACAGAAAATCAGAAAAGCTGGAAAAACCACGCGCCGACACGTGGCCCGGTGCACGGAACAGTGCGTGGACAGAGTCCACGCACGGACGCGCGAGAGTCCACGACACAGTGACATGTGGGCCCCACTTGTCGCCCCACGGGCACTGTAGTGGCGCCCACCTGTCAGCGTCTATGCGGGCGTGGGTTAAGAGGGCGACGCATTCGGTCGAACACGTCGCCTCGTCTCCTCCGCCGTGGGGAGGAAACGAGGGATGGGGGAGAGAAAACGGAAGAGGGAGAGAGAGGGGAGGGGGAGGTAGAGCGCACGACGGCGGCAGCGGTGCGAGGGGAGGGAGAGGAGAGAGCGGTAGCGCCGGGAGTGAGGGAGGAGGCGGAGGCGACGCACTCGGGAGCGGAGGCGACGACGGCTCGGCGACGGAAACGAGGGGGGGGTGGTGGCGGCTTTTCGGCTCGGGGAGAGAGATGAAGAGAGAGGCGAGGCGGGAGAGAAGAAATGGAGGTGGGGCCGGCTTAAATAGTCGCGGGGGAGAGAGAAGCGGTGGAGGCTGCATCGGGGAGGAGGTCCGGGAGGCGCAGGCGGTGTTGCAGCGGAGGACTGGGCGAGAGCGCGCGGAGATGCGGGCGGCGCTACCAGGCAGGAGCGGAGAAGAGGGGACGAAAAAGCGGCTAGCTCCTGACGCGAGCGGCGCTGCGCCAGGTCCGGGGGAGGTGGAACGGGGCGGCACGGGAGATCGAGGCGGAGCGGGCCAGGCCGTGGAAGGCCGGGCCGAACGGGCCCAAGCCCTGGTAAGTTCAAAAATCAATTTTTTAATTTGAAATTTGGAAAACCAAAATCCGAATGTTGATTGATATTTTAAAAATGTTACAATTGCACAGTCCATGTACACACGAGAAGGTGGACCGCTCGATGAATTGTCCATTTTTGGTTGTTGTCCGTGTTACGAAATGCTTGATCAAAAGTTTTTACGGCCAAATACCTAAACTGGCTCTTATGGGCTTAGTCTATAAATATGACATCATTTGTACATGGAATTGATTGATAGAAATAAAAGAAATATTTCCCCTATACTCTATTTCTCTCTTTGGTATTTTTGGTGTGATTGGATTGGTTGTCTCCTGACTACGATATAGATTATTTAACACGTTATTAGTACGATTCGTTCTTCTAGCCAATCGATATGTCGTTCGGGGTCCCTTTGTTCTAATCTCCGTGATCTATAATTTAGTCTGGTAGAATAATTTTTAGAAGCCTAGATTAGATCTACTACAGCTAATTAGGTTTCTAATCATACGTTATCTGTGCTGGCCTGATGCCGCCACCAATGCTGGCATGACATTGACCACCACCTCCACTAGCCCGTCGTCGACTACAATCTGTTAGACCCGGATTTTGCAAATCCAAATCCTCTGTGAAAATACTATGTTATTCTCTGGATCGGTAGATAGCACTCACATGCACATTGCTGAATCATTTCATACATGGTGTAAATTAAGACATTCGAATATATTACAAACTTCAGAGTAACATAGACCACGCCGGGTCGAGTTTTACAAAAGGGCGGAACATGCCAAATTGAATACATTACATAAAAGCAATGTAAGATACAGTGGAAGCAAAAAGGAGTAGAGCTCATCTCTCTACAGAAAAGCGACTGCGGTAGCCTGTGTACGGCGGATATTAACCAAGGGGTTGGATAATATCGGTTGTACGCAAGTACCTAACGAGTCCACTAGACTGAGGCGAGATCTAGACAACAGAACTAGACTACTCTTCATTATTTCCCTGTCCGTCGACTTTTGGGTCTTCATAATATGCGTAGTCTCCTTGATCTACATTATCTGGAGGGTTTGGGGGAGGGTGAGAATAAGCACGACTTCCATGCTCGTGAGCCAACACACAAGATGCAATAATAATATGCAAGGCTTAACAAGGATGGCTCGGGCTCTTTTATTTGCTAAAGCAACATTTTCAATTATCATAATCATAAATTTCTTATGACTTAGTGTTGGACCGTAAAGGCGACTAGAGGGGGTGAATAGGAGCACGCTCACTTTTTCACAAATTATGAACTCAATACAATTTAACTCCAGTAGCTATTAGAAAGCTATGAAGATCAATATACCAGTACAGCGGAAGACTAGTATTGAATCCAATTAAACCCCTAAGCAATATAACATAATCAACTAAGATTACCAAGACTCACAGCACGGGCGGTCTGACCGTTATACTCAACCGGTCGGACCGATTGCTGGGCGGTCTGACCGGCGTTGTGCTGTCGGTCGGACCGCTCCAAAATCGGTCTGACCGGTGATGACGGGCGGTCGGACCGGCCGACTCCAGAACCGATCTGCAACGATAAAATCAGCCCGATGACGAAGTTGCAATTAGGTGAAATCTTTGATTCTCAACTCCAATCTTTATGAAACTTTGCACACACCTTCTATATGCTATTGAGGACCTATTCCAATCGAATATTATGATAATTCTTGGAGCGATCTTGAGCAATTGTCAATTGATTAACGAAGGTCTAAAACAGGGCAAGAACGAAAACTTGATCCTAAAGCTTGTTCGTGAGAGATTGATGATCAAGATGATGCTAGATAGATTCACACATATCACAGCAAGCTAATTCACGTGAAAGAATCAATCACAAACTTGCGGATCAAAGAAAGCCCTAAAATCACCAAATTGAAAGCAAGAACGAAAAGAGACTTATCTCAAGCAAACCTTGCATAGATTGATTTCGTGATTGAAGTGGATTACATCCACACCATCATGGATCAAGAGACAATCAAGGATCACGAAATTCACCACAAACCATCAAGAGCCCTAGCCTCCACCTCAACTCCCTAAAGACAATTAGGGTTTTGAAACATAAAAGCGAGAGGAGAGAGAGGTGCACCACCATCTCCTCCTATTTATAGTGGAGGCCTAAAACCCCTAGGGTTTGACTTAATTGGGCTCCGTTAAGGCCCACCAACAAGCGGGTCACACACGCACGCTTCGCAAGCGCCGTCTTTAACTTTTGACCTAAACCGCTTCACCATGCGCCATGGATTCGCCAATAGGTCACCCTTGTCCATCTTGTGTCACGCTTGAGTCGTTGACCTCACCCGCATCGTCAATCGTTCGACCTCAACTCTCCGAGTCTAGTCCCGATCCTCCTCGCCGTTGACCGTCGTTGACCACCAAGCAACTCGCACAACCACGCACAAGCAAACACGAATTCGGGAACAAGTTCTTCACAACTTGACCCATGTTAGTCAAAACATGCATCATGCAAATCATATGCCATGAAACCAATGACTTTGACCTAACAAAACAACATTGCCACGAAGTTGGCCGACGTTCAAGTAGAAACCGGTCGACCACTCCGGGTGGCGGTCGGACCGCCATGGCGGTCGGACCGCTCCTCGTGAGCGGTCGGACCGCCTTGGGACTTAGCTGAAATTCAAGCTCCCAAATTCCGAAACCTTCTGGAAACTTTAAACCAATAGAACTTTTCACTGGAGACTCCAAAAATCATGAGACCAAGTGCACTGGGATCCCCTCACTTGCCTACAACACCTATTTTTGGCCCAGCTCGTTTTGAACACTTTTGGTCATCGCCGGTCCGACCGCCCCACATGGCCGGTCCGACCGATTTGGGACCGGTCGGACCGCCGTGCAAGGACCGGTCGGACCGCCCCTGTCCAGAATACCTGTAGCTTTGTCGAAAACGCGTGAAACGACAAACCGTAAACGCCATTGCCAATTGTCACATCATCCTAAGATCTGGAGCATATCCCCATGAAATCCACACTTAGCATTTTAACCAAATTTCATTTTATCAAAGAGAGAGTAATTGCTATATTAAATAACAGTAGATATTTCCTCCATCGAAAACTCTACAAATGCTTCATTTGATTGGAGCTACCTCCAATCATTAACACCACTGAGCTCTACGGCTCAGGAAAAATCCAATCTCAGGGCTAGGTGAGCCCAATTTGATTTTCATACTACCCAGTAAGTTCTCATGTCCGTATTTGACCGTAGACACGACTGTTTAAATAGTTTAGACTCTGCAGAGGTTGTACACTGTACCCACAAGAGATAATCATATTCGTTGCCCCACATGATTCCTTAGTCATGCAGTTGAGCGACCATCACAGTGACCTTTCGAAATATTTCACCATTTCCGTCATCTCACCCATATGGGCCACACCCATAAGTTGTGCAGGATGTTCACCTCAGCAATTAGCATAGCTGGATTTCCCACAACGTTTAGCGCGACTGGCAACTTCACCTTGCACCGGTGTCCCATTCAAGTTGGACCATGTCCAGCGCTTGCATGATCCCGCTACCCTTCCAACGAGATAACATTCAAAGTTTAATAAATTTACTAAGCCAAGTTATATTTTACAGACTTATGGTTGTACTTGTTTTACATGGGAGGTTATGACAAGATTAAGTCCTTAATCCATCTAGGCGGTTCATACCACATACCAATCACTCTTGTGCATGACGACACCCACCACCCTTTCCATCCACCCAAATGTGGTAAATAGCAAGTTATTTAGGGATTTTGTGGGGTAAAACCAAATCATCTCAATATTCCAGTCATTTACCCACAATGACTGCCCAAAACCACTTTCATGTTTAAAAGATAATGATTAGGACGTTTAATGTCCCGGTACTTAAGCAAAACTAGCATGTCGCTTAAGTACAAGCTATACTAGTATTTACCACATCACTACTAGGGTGACATAGAATAATGGATTCAATTATCAAAGGATAGCTTAATAATTAATTAATCATCAAATGGGTATTTAACTATCTTAAGCTTTAACATACATTTGATTAAAGAATTAAAGCATACAATTTTGGTAATTTAAATAAATATAATTTACATAAAATGTAGGCTCAAAATGGTTAAAGTGTCAACTCACCTTGGTTAAAGGCAAGAGAATCTTGATAGTCTTGTGCTTGATCAAGTTGAAGATCTCCCACTTCTTCGAACCCTAATCGGATGAATGTACCGGAAAAAGGAACAACAAGTAAAGAGAGCAAATAAATACTAATAACATAATAAATGAACTTCAAATTAAATAAGACCAGTGCATTAGCAAGATCTTGAATTTAGACAAATTTAGAGACAAATTTCTCTTGAATCGGAGTTAAAACGGAGGAGAACGGAGCTTCCGAAGTTTGAATTGGAATTAAATCGAAAAAAGAGGAGAGAAAGAACAGTAGCTGACTAACACATGGGGCCCATGAACAGTGCTTGGTCCACGTGAACAGTGCATGGACCGGAGGTCACCACGCACTGTGTGGGTCCACGGTCTACCGGTCTCCAGAATAGTGTTGGTGGGACCCACTTGTCGGTCACTAGGGGGGTTAACGGGAGATGACGCGTGGCCTCGATCGTTCGTGTCGTCTCCTCCGCCCGCAGAGAGAGAGAGAGAGAGAGAGAGAGAGAGAGAGAGAGAGGAAAGCAGAGGGAGCACTCGGGGCGACTCGGGAGCAGAGGCAGCGAGCGGCGGCGGGCGAGTGCATAGGCGGCGCGTGGAGGTGTGGAGCCGGAGGTGGAGCCGGGGTGGTTCGGGGGCGGCCGAATCGGCGGGGCTGCGGTGACGGAGGCGGAGGAGAAGTGGGCGCCGGTGGTGGAGGTCCTCAGCGGCGGGGAAGGAGAGGGATGAAGTCCTCGGCTCCAGTGGCACCTCGAGACGGGGGTGGCAGCGTGGTGGTGGTGCCGGAGCGGCCGATTGGTGGGGAGGCAGCACGGTCGAGGCGGGAGCGGGGGCTCGGCTTCGACTCGGTGGAGAAGAATGGTGGGGAGGGGGAGAAGGGTGGTGGCCGGGGCTCTCTTTATAGCCCGAAGGGGAAGGGCGAGGAGTCGTCGAGCTTGGTTTAGGGCGCCTAGTCCTGAGGGCAGCATGGGCGTCCTGGGCATGGTGATGGCGGCAGGTGGAGCAGCTAGGTGATGAGACGGGGCGGAAGCGTGCTGGTGTCATGACGACCAAGAGGGGAGGGGCGTAGGAGGTGACGCAAGCATCACGGCTCTAGCACGCGCGTGCGCAAGCGTAGCGCACGGTTCGGACTGGCCACAGGCATGCGCGCGATGCCACAAGGACGGCCATGGCGTCATGGAGGTGTGGTGGCCGACGGGACCGGGCGAGGAGGAGGGCGCCGAGTCGCAGGCTGTCAGGGAAGTAGGTGTGGTGCTTCCGTCAGCGGCAACTTCGGAGCCCCGAATTGGTGTGCGCAGCAGGCGGAGCAAGAGGAGCGGCGACTTGACCAGGCCAGCTGCTGACGCGGGAGTGGCGTCGGCTATGGCTCGTCGGGCAAGTGGCGGAGGCGACGCAGTAGGGCGGGCGCGGCGCACAGTCCCGAGGAGCATGAGAAAGCTCGGCAGGCGCATGGCGGCGTCGGGGAGAGAAGCAGGGGGAGTGGGAGGCCGGGAAGAGGAGCTGGGCCACGGGGGGAGCAGGATGGCTGAAAATCGAAAACCAATTGGTAAATACTATTCATCATTTGAAAACGAGAATGTTACATAATCGCTGCACTGGCTTGATGTCATCAACCGTCTACACTGGCTCGAAGCCTGTATGCTAAACTTAACGTTTAATTTTTGCTCATGTACGCTAGAAGCGGGGAGTCTGCCAGATACTTTCCAATTATGGAGTAGTTACCGTAGTGTTTACTTGCAGTAAATAAATCGTTAAGAGTGGATACCTTGGGTTGAATAATATATCCACCTATGCAAAATTAACTTATTGGTCCAATCACTCCTTAAACATTCTTGGAGAGAACTCACTTTGAAGGTGAAAATACCCCATGAAGATAAAACCCACAACAACTTGATGCACGCATATTACAATGCTACGAATGCGGAAAGACAAAAAAAATCTTCTGTTGGGGAAATGACAAAGATCTGGTTAATACTGAGATACCCTCAATCATGAGGATATGGGAGAAAAATTGTCAATAACCACTTTGCCTTTACAATTGCTAAAGTTTCTCTTACGAGAATACGAATCCAAAACCAAAATCCATGGTAGAATGCTTGAATAGTTCATATCGGATCACAAAAAGGAAGTATATGAGGTTGAATAATAATTAATAAATAAAAGTCTTTGAACCAGCTAGTTCAGGCTTGATGGGTCATTATGAATATAATGAGGTGGTGAAAGCTATGGTTCAAAGGTCCCCGTAGACACCGTTACTCTCCCATTAGGAATGAAATAATGTTCCGTTGCATAGTATTTCTGGAAGATGATACGAATGAATAAATAAAATATACAGTAAATGAGTTATGAAAATCCTTGATGAGATCCTCCAATGACTCAAGATTTCTAGTAAGAAAGGAAATAAAATTGCAATATATATAAAACTCATACCCAATAGTCTCTTATCTATGGAAAGTGCATCTTTCTGGAGGAAAATTATTTTACCAGTCGACATTTTAATTTCATCAATGATCATATGATCTAGAATAGTGTACAAGGACCCATCAAAACTAGAAAGAATGTAATGAGAAACCTAAAGACCAGAAGTGCACCACATAAGTACTTATAAAATGCATCTTCCACCAGAAGTTAGTGGAATGATGGTTTCCTCTAATACCATAAATGTACGACATACATTGATGATAGTGGCAATTAATCCCCTAAATGCCAAAACTAAGATTGATTATATTTTACTCTATGGTGGTACAACCATACTTTATAGATCTGCACACCAGACCAACAACTTTAACCACCCAGAGATAGTTGCAAAATATTAAGACCTTGAAATGTCTTGATAAGTCGTATCTGAAAGACATATGACTTGGCAACTAATATTACCCTATATCCTCTGCAAGAACAATATACTTGTGTTGTACCATCAAATAGTGGTATTTGATAAATTAAGCATGTTACTCTCCAATAGTTTTATCCTAAAATCCCCAAATGAGTAATATGATATTTGCCCGTAAGACTTTGGATTATGATAATCTAGTTGATTTGATCACAATATCTTTGCCTATATTCATTTTTAAAAAAATATATGAAAGAGATTAGAGGAATAAGACTACATTGGAAATTGTCTTCAGAGGGAGCATATGGTAAACACTGATCATCATACTTGAGATTTTGAAAATCTTAATTTTAGTCAAGCCTAGAAGGTATTGATACGATGATTACTGCTTAAATTTACCTTGAATGTTTTTACCACTTAACAATTTTGATCTTGTTAGTTGATAATGCAAAGATCATGAAGATCATGCATAGTTCCTGATGATCAATACTAAATTCCGAAGATATATTGGCTATCTGTCAAATCCCTATAGTGCAAAATCCTAGACTAGATTTGTATTTCTTTGTAATTGTGCAGCCATATCTTGGCAGTCATGTAAGTAGACCTTGGAGACTGTTTCTACTAACCACTTAGATATTTTAGAACTATATGAAGCCTCACGTGAATGTATTTGACTCAGACGAGTGATTAGCCATATCCAGAAGTCTCGTGGTATTAACATCGTTAATACCCTACAATTATATATGAAGATAACACTGCCAGGGTTGCACAAATGCAAATTGGTTATGTCAAGAGTAATATCACGAAACATATTACTCCTAAATTCTTCTAACCTCATGAACTCCAGAAAAATAATGAGACAAAGATCCTGCAAACTAAATCTTATGAAAATTTGGCTGATCTATTCACTAAGTCTCTGCCTGCATCCAGCTTCTAACAATGCGTCAGTGGCATCCATTTTTTTAAGGAAGAAGTCCATTCCCCCCCTCAAGTATCGACATGTGGACACCTAACCCCCTGAACTAAAAAACCGGACCTTTAACACCCCGAAGTTGAAAAACAGGATAACTTATCCCTTGAGGCAGTTTCATGCGATGGTTTTGCGTATGTGGGGTCTGTTCGACCTGGTTTCGCCAGGTAGGGCGCAGACTCGAATGCGACGTGGCGATGACTCAGCTGTGTATACATTATCGTTCTTTTTTATTTGTTCTTTGGCATTGCCTCTACATCCCGCCCGACACCGCCTCCCCATCTAGCTCGGTGCCGCCTCCCCATCCCATCTCGCCCGAGCGCCACTTCCCCATCCAGTCTACATCTCCTGCGATCGCGTCCACGACGCCGCCGCCGCGGAGTTCGTCCACCAAGCCTCCTTCACCGAAGAGGGCCGACCCGACTTCCGTGTCTCCTCTTTCGTCCACCACCACTCCCAGTCCCCCTACCAAGAATAGAAGCTTACTACCGCCTCCGTCGCCATCACCTCCATTGCTGCCCCGCCTCAGCCTCTTGCCCACTCGCATCGAGGAGGCCCATCGCATGGCCAACTCCGCCAAAACCTCACCACCCCGGGTACCACCTTCCTTCTCGCCCTCACTGCTGCCTACACCTTGCTCATCGCACGATCCCACCGCATCCCGCTCTCCATCGACTAGCCCCTGTGCGTTGCAGGGGGCGCCGCCGGCCTTCCGCCTCGGCACGAGGACGGGCGTCAGGAGGCGGCCCTCCTTAGTGCAAAAGACCTCCATGCCGGTGAGGACCTCGAGTAGGACACCAAAACTGTACACGTCGCTCTTCTTGGTGACCATGCCGGAGCGGATGTAGTGCGAGTCGACGTTGCTCGGGGAGCCGAGCATTGTGTGCGCTGATGCCCGCGGGCGAACGGTGGCGGAGAACTCCATCCGCGCCGACCCGAAGTCGTAGAGCTTGGCGGACATAGCCGCATCCAGAAGCATGTTCGAGGCCTTGACGTCTCCGTGCACCACCTACGGCTCGCACTGTTCATGCAGGTACTTGAGCACCCGCACCACTTGCAGAGCCACTGACACCTGCCGCGCCCACGACATCGTCCCCGCGGCCTTGCCGCCGTCGTGGAGCTTCTTGTGCAGGCTCTCGTTCGCCGCAAACTCCAACACCATCATGCCCTCCTCTGCATTGACAAAAAAACCACAACCTTTCAGCACGACGCGCACATGGTGGTACAGAGCCTGCTCAAGCAAATGCTGAAGGCGGGCGCTCAACACGCGAGAAATCAAATCAAGCACCCACCTTGCTGGTCGCAGAAGGCGAGGAGGCGGACGCGGAGGAGCGGGTCGAGCTCCTAGCGGAAGACGCGGAGGAGGCGCTCACTGCTGAGGTGGATCTTGACGGCGGCGAGGGCGCCTGAGAGGTGGGCGAGGTAGACGATGCTGAACCTGCCCTCGCCGACCACCGCCGAGGTGAACCCGCCCGTGAATGCCAAGAACCTGCTGTTGAACGTGCCCGTGCTGCTCCGGCTCATGGCACAAGATCCATAAAAGAACAAATAAAGAAGACTGCCAGCTTACCTAGCCCACACACCGGCCTACGTGGCGAAACCGAACTGATCAGATGTCACATGCGTAATACCACCGCATGAAACAACCTCATGAGGTAGGTTGTCCGGTTTTACAACTTCAGGGTATCAAAGATCCAGATTTTTAGTTTAGGAGGTTAGGTGTCCACATGTCCATACTTGAAGGGGTAGAATGGACTTCTCCTTTTAAAAAAAAAAAACTTTGTCCTGCACTGGTACGAAAACGAATGCAGCTTCACGGTGTTTACCACGTTCGAATTCGATGGATTGCGTTGCCTCTCAACTCGAGCACCATCATTCATGCACACTCTAAGGTACGTGCCTGCCCGGCCCAAGCCTATCATTCATGCACACTCTAAGGTACGTGCCTGTCCGGCCCAAGCCTATTGGCAGCCCTACTGTACGTCCAACAACACATGGCCGAATGTTTACGCTCGGGCCGGATCCCGGCCCAAGACTATTGGCAGCCCTACTGTACGTCCAACAACACATGGACGAATGTTTACGCTCGGGCCGGATCCCGTCCCATAATAAGTGGGCCACCTGGAGGAAGCCCATTGGCCGAGTGCATTGGGCTCAAGACACGTATGCTCGTTCTCAAAGCTTCCCACCCCGCAAAAAAATTCTCGAAACTACACGGTCGATGAATCTCGAAGCACATTCCACATATGAGCCGTACGATTGCATGGTTGTGTGGGTTATTTGCGTAGATTTTTCACTATACTCGTTCAAATTTGAATCAACATATGCATGTATAGATTTTTGATTTTAATGTATGACACACTACGTACAATACTAACTAATTCACGACGAGTACGTCTTAAAGATGATTGCACTAACCTCTATGAAACGGAAATTAATAAACGGTACATGGTGTGCCAAAGGAATCAAACCGACGTACATGTAAGACATACATGCACGCACGTGATCTGTACATCCTTGCACGCATGACGCATGTGATCTCAGAGAGCATGGAGTAACTTAACTGTAAGGTACATTTTGCAAGTATGAAACGAATCAATCTGGTGTAGCCCACACACGAGACATGCCATCCAAGCTGAGAACTCCAGCTAGTTTATAACAATTAAGCGAGCTAGCGGATCCAAAACGAAAATATATATCCGAGGTCACCGTATCTGTAATCGTTTGTGTGAAGGATTATTGATATTAGACTGCGAGATGCATATACCTACGTACATATAGAGGGAAAAAAGAAAGAAATTTGACCTGGCTAGCTACAATGTGTGATGCATGATATGCAAACGTATATGTGTGCTATATATTCACATATATCTACATAAGAGTTGAAATGAAGTTTGAGAATCGAGAACATGAATTCATGTGGCCTGGTCGTCATGCATATGTATATGAACGCGATGGTATTTCACGTCCAAATAAAGATGACCAGAATTAAAATGAAAGGAAAGGCGTTGACGACTTAATATGGATCGTGTATTCATGTCGTCAGGAAAGCCCCTCGATCTAGTGGTTAATACTCTCACAAAGAACATCGAGAAGTATGTACATAGCCAGCAATATGTTTGCAAATTCATATATAGATGCTCAGATAGGCACTAGCTACTGTATACATAATCCCCCTCAAAAAATGATGTCTGAAAATAAATTTGGCATTCTGGTAGATTACTCTTCTTCTAAATCTCTTTGTTTTTATTTATGCATTAAGGCCTGTATATATATGCAAAAAAAGAAGATCACAACTGATGAACTAATTGCAGTATGACTTCGAAGCTTAATTAATTTATCCTAAAAAATGAATAATGCAATGAACTCCAAAAAAAAATGATTCCTTATCCAATTTATTTTAATATGTGTACATGATTACGTACCTGTCAATCCCATTCATTCTCGACTTCAGGCTAGGTGCCCTAATTTGAAACACATCTTGTCACCATTTTCCCTTCCCTTCTTTGTTGAAACAGGAGAAGAAATTAAGGAATACACATCTATGCATGCTTCAATTATTGTCATGTAGATCGACAAGGAAATCAGTAGAAGAAGTACAAAAAAGATTAGACCAAACTAATAATGCATGCATGGAAGAGGCATGTGGACCAAGGGTCCAACTTTCCCTTGATTTTATTCAATGAGAGCTAGCTAGCTGTTTGACATAGCCATGCATCTTTGTGGTTTAGATCTAGACACAGCAGAACCCCTTCACAACCAGGGTTCACATTACGTGTTGATTTTTTTTTTCAGAAGGTAGCGATAACTTCGGTTACTGCCGGTAACCGGAAATTTCGGTCAGAATTTTTATTTTTATTTTGAAAATTTTGGATTTTAAATATAAAAAAAAATCAAATTCGAACAAAATTAAAGCAAATTCGATTTTTTTAAATAAAATTCATCAAAACCAAATTTTTCGGGACCGGTTTGTATTCCTACCGCCCCACCGGTTACCGTCAAAATTTCGGTGAGATTTTTTCACTGTTCACAACAACCCCAAATTAAGGAGAGTGTGAACTACTAAATGTTATAGTGGGCACTAACATATATCAACTAGAACAAAAAGCAACTAAAGCACTACCAAGTAATACGGCACGCCATGATCACTTTATATGTTGGGAAAATATGCAGCAGATTTTGTTGTATCTCAAAAATAAAACCAAATATGAACACAATCCAAGATGGTGGGGTGTTAAACAAAGCAGAGGCCACTAAGTATGATTAGTTAATTGATTTTGTGGTAAACAAAGAACACAGAAGCTGTATAAACTAAAGAGTCCAGCTGGGGGACACCAGGGCTTGTCCCCCTCTTCCTAGCAATAAGACAATGGGTAGGGGCATAGCTACTGATTCCGAGTTAGCACCTATGCATGACTGATAAAATGTTGTTGTCAAATGCATGCATGGATCATATCACCTGATAATTCAGAGAAATCGAACTAAGTATAATGATCAGATCATTAATGAGTGCAGAACAGCTAGTACTATAAGGAAATTAACTCTATTTTGTATTATGATCAAGCTCTTAATTTATTAAGTTAGTAATTGAGTGCAATCACAAAAATGCATGCTTGGTTTGTATATTATGAGCAACTCATAGATAGGTTTGATCGATCTAGAAATAGTGTAGCTGAAATAGGACTATTTGCTTCTGTACCTTTTGATGATGTTATTGCGTTAGGGAACCTATCCAACCATAGATATCCATATGTGCCTCATTGATGCATCCTTGATCTAGCTAGGCACTGTTCTTGAGCTGAAATCCTGGGAGGCCCGCAGTGGCAATCAAAAGTTCCAAGTTATATATATATGCCTAAATGTTTACTGTTTACTCTCAAGGAGTCTTGAAATGCATGGGTGGCTATGACTGTTGTTGATAAGAACAGCAATTTTGTTTTAGAAGTTCTGTGGTTTTCGTAATTAGCAATATCTAGAAAACTGACCAAAAGGAGCCATGGCCTGGTCCTAGCAGCGTTAACGTATATGCACGAATGATAGTGTAGTACAATAACCAAATAAATATAGCAAAAATTAAGATGAAATGCAAAATGAGGTTCTTACAATGCAGCATTGATGTCTGAGCAGATAGTAACTCTCGAATGAACGGAGAGATGCACAGCTCCACTCTGATACATAGTGTGATCCTTTAACCATGGGCGTTTATTCCACTAAATGAAATCTACCAATTGCTTCTCCAACTATGCAACCCAATCGATCGACGCGTGACTATGCTGAATATGTTGCTGATCGATCAGTTCGGATCATATGCGTTGTCTCCTTGGATGCTAGTGCGCCACATGCTAATTTACAGTGTGCATGAGTGTTTGTTTTTGAGCAAAAAGGGGTAGATTAGGTACTCATGGCTAGTGCTTTCGATCGGGCAGGCAAAGACCACAGCACTGTAGGGTTAGCACACAACACAAGGGGGGCCCCTTTTAGTTACATGTCCCTTGCAGTGGCCTTTTGTTTGGGGCACCTAGAAAGAGACTTCTTTTGTTACTACCCTCCCTTTGTAGCTTGTCTCCCCTCTGCCCTTTGCTTGTTAGGGGATCATCTTGCTTGTAGCCATAGTTAACTACTACTAGTCAGTCTGCCATAGTAGAAACTAGAAACGATATATGTGCACGAAGAAGCATATTGGAAGCACTCCTCCTTGAGTTACTGACATTCTCCCTCCTGAAGTGAAGTGAAGGCATGGAGCTCACACCGTACCACCGCATCACAGCTATTATACATGGTTATATCCGAAGAGATATTTGGTAGGAACTGCGACTTAAAAATGGATAGTGAAAACTGTAAGCTTATATTCCAGCCAATTGCAGATATTGGTATTTCTCGTTTCAAACAGTACTATTTCATGCATGGTCTTCTTTGGCCTTCGATACTTGTTTTCTCCTAAAAACAATATAATCAGATACATTTTCGCAGTCCAGATCAAAACCCACCCTCCTTCCTCTCTCCAACTTGCGCAGCCACGACCTCCTCCCCTGCGTACCCCCTCACGCCTCCTCAATGGTGTGTCATGCTGCGACAATTTCCTCGACCTCCACCAACCTCCCTCTTTTCCTAGCCTCCGGCGGCCTCCCGTAGCCCCAAACAAACCCTAACCTGCAACTCACATCTTCGTCACTACACAGACCCTACCATCACTGGCCACCATGCTCACGGCCAGTGATGTCTCCGATGCATCGTTGGATTGAACCCTAACCCGATGAACCCCAACCACAAACTTCGCCCGAGAGGATAGATGTAACACCCCGGTCTAACACGGAGTCTGGAATGCCACTAAATTACACTATCTATCAATTTAAACCACAATTAAAGCTAATTTACAGTAGGCTTCACAAAGATAAAACCCATCTACGGGTCACCATAACACAGGCATATGGCAATAAAATAAACTAAGAACAACACAAAACCATAACACAGGCATATGGCAATAAAATAAACTAAGAACAACGCAAAACCATAACACAGGCATAACGATATGACTATTGAATGAATAATCAACTTCAACCTATCAACTAAGGCTAAATAATTCTATTAAGTCCAAATTATAAATCATTATACTAATAAAGTGTCTCATGATCCATGTTTCAATTATATGAATGTATGATGTGGTTCCAAACGTGCTAGATCTTCACAAGTTTCCAAGTGCGCTAGCTCTTCCCAAGTGAAACGTCGTCAATGGTCACCTAAAAACAACAATAGAGCAAGAGTGAATCCACGACTCAGCAAGCACAATAATAAATAATGTACAATAATTAATCAACTTAAACAATATCATCATCAATATCAATTGTTTACTTTTCTTTATTATCATACTCGATCATCAAATTCTTTTTTCATTAAATGCAAGATATCCCAATGCTATATGTCCACATGCAACTCCTTTTGCGTATACCGGTATAGCATAAGTTAACACTCACGATAATGTTCACTCCCAAGCCCATCCTCCAAAAGAATCGGGACCCCCTCCACTACCGTGGAGTCTCTACCAACAAGGTAGATATGAGATCACCATGATCACTTTCTCTTCATACTATGAGGATTATCAATGCACAATTTAACATAAGTTCATCATTAAATTCATTACACATCTTTCATGAATTCATCCACACTACTTACCACATCCATTCACAAGACTTGTAATTAAACAAGTTACCAGCACAAATAATATAATGGTAATAAATGATAAAGAATGCAACAATCCAACCATCGATCACTGTCTACCAAAGCACTTGCCTGTTTATCCCCTTGGAGTTGGATAACGAAGGCACTATAGGTCACACTCCCTAGACAAACACTGCAAGGAACAACTCAAAATCACAACATCATAGCACTCACACTTTACACTTATTGTCATCGCACGTCTACGCTAAACCAACCTAATTAACCCAAAACTACCGGACTCACTGCCCGCTATCCCAGTAGTAAAACGACTCTAACTTATGCACATGAACTCCAAATATTGATATCCACTACTTTCTGGAACACTCATGAAAAAGCCTACAACTTCCTAGTTATAACAAACTTCTGATTCTACTGTTCCCTACCCTATTTCCTTCCCCGAAGACCGTCACAGAATCTATCAGGGTAGTCCACTTCATAATTTTATATCTTTAAATTCTAAAACTTGAAAATATATGAATGATACTATTTATGGAAACTACACAAAGTTTACTAACTTATTCAAGTTATCACCACAAATTAATTTTTCCATCTGCTAGATGAAACTTACCAATCTTCAAAACATCTGCCAGCTACGTCCAAATTCTGGATAACAACTTTCCTGAGGTCGTAACGTTTCACTCGCTACTCCAATTCTAATGATCCAGACCTTCTTGGAAAGCTAATGAGATTATATAACTTTTATCTAATTGGACCAACCTCAGAATCCGAGTTGAAATACCCCAAATCGCCCCCGCAAGGTTCTGCATCTAACCTAAATGAACTAGGGCATGTTGAAAATTAAACTTTCCCTAAGCAAAATGATCTATGACCATAACAATGACTAAACCCAGGTAAATCATAGGGATTAATAGGTGTTACCCTTGAAGATCACAGTGGATCATGAAAACCCTACGAATTTCCTCTCTTTCCTCCCTCCTTCTTCCTTCCTTTTTCCTCCTTCCTCCTTCTTTCCTCAGCTGGCCAAAACCTCCTGGCCTCCTTCTCTCCTCTGCTGGCTGGTAGCAGCGTTGCAAGGGCAAGGTGTCGACTTGGATAGAGGTGGCCAACAGGGCAGCGCCAAAGCAGTGGCAGGGAGCAGGGGAGGGGGTGCGGCAAAGTGGGGGCGGCGGCTAGGGCTTGGGGCTGCCGCCCTCCTTGGCTCCTTTATTGTCAGCCGACCATTTCCCCCTTGGGCTGCGACAACGTGAGCCGAAGGTCCACGGCCCAAGTTGTCTCACTTTTCTAGATTTCCCTCTATATTAATCACTTAATTCTCTCTCTAGTTCTTTTAGTCCTTTTATTGCAACTCGGGGTATTACATTCTACCCCCCTTAAACATAATTTGATCCCGAATTCTACTCGTCGTTCTACTCGAGAACACCCACAACAGAAATTTAAAAAATTTCAACATGTACCCGACGTGAACAACTCTGGGTATTGCTTGCGCATTCGAGACTCCAATGCTTAAGTCGCCTCCCTCTCGAACTGATGTGTCCACAGCTCCTTGACGTATACCAACATCTTGTGCCTCAACACTCTCTCCGACCTCTCCAAAATACACACCAGACGCGACTCAATAGTGAGGTCTTGCTCAAAGGTCAGTGGCTCCAACAAAATCTCATGCTCTGGGTCTCTAAGGAACTTCCTCAACATCAAGACATCAAACACACTATGAACTCTGCGCATGGACTCAGGAAGGTTCAGGTGGTAAGCCAGCTTTCCAATTCTTGCAATAACTAGGAATGGTCTAACGTACCTTGGGATAAGATTCCCTTTGGTACCAAACCAGAAAATACCTTAGGTGGGAGACACTCTCAAGAGCACCTGATCACCCACCGCAAACTCGAAGTCACACCTCCTCACATCTGCATAGCTTTTCTGCATGCTCTGAGCTGCTAGCAGATTCTGGCTCACCCTGGCCAGATGTCCAACGGTCTTCTGAATCCAATTCGGACTCAAAACTGCCTTCTCACCCACTTCATCCCAACAAAGCCGTGATCTGCACTTCCGTCCATACAAAACCTCGAATGGTGCAGCTCTAACACTGGAATGGTAGCTGTTCTTGTAAGAAATCTCTGCAAGAGGTAACTGATCCTCCCAACTACCCTTCCAGGATAAAACACAGGACCTCAACATATCCTCCAAGGTTTGGATAGTACGCTCTGACTGCCCATCAGTCTGAGGGTGAAACTCGTACTAAGACAAAGCTGAGTGCCCAACGCACCCTGCAAATTCTCCCAAAACCTAGAGACAAACTTGGCATCCTTGTTAGAAATGATGGTCTTTGGCACGCCATGCAATCTCATAATCTCCTGCATGTAAACAGGAGCCAAATCACTTCTTGTATCTATCGTGTGGATAGGAATGAAATGCGTAGACTTGTTGAAATGATCCACCACTACCCAAATTGCATCCTTCCCTCACGACAAACAAGGTAACGCAACCGCAAAGTCCATAGAGATATCATCCCAAGACCACTAGAAAACCTCTAAAGGCTACAACAACCCTGTAGGATGCTTATGTTTGGCTTTCACTTGTTGACAAACTCTGCAAGGAGCCACATAATTAGCAATATCTATCTTCATCCTTTTTCACCAAAAATTCTATTTCAAATCACAGTACATCTTGGTCTCACCAAGATGAACAGTGTACGGAGTGCGATGAGCCTCCCTCGAGATGTCATCCTTGACCTCTGCCTTCTGTGGCACACAAAGGCAACCTTTGAACTGCAAAGCACCAGACTAATCAATGCTGAAATTCCCGTCTTGCCCTCATCCAGACGCTTTTTGACCTCCTACAACAATTGGTCACTCTGCTGTGCTTCCCACATGTGGTTTGGAATAGTTGATTCGAGGATAAACTGTGTCTCAGCATGTGTCGTGCCCGCATAGCAATAAGAAATCCCAATGTAATCAAAATTAGCAATGAGACAATCTAGCGGGAGTCGCCTTGCGACTAAGGGCATCAGCAACCACATTGACCTTGCGTGGATGATACTGAATCATAAGATCATAATTTTTGATCAATTTCAGCCATCTCCTTTGCCTCAGATTCAGATCCTTCTAAGTGAAAATATACTTAAGACTCTTGTGATCTGTGAAAATATCATAAGACGTCCCGTACAAATAATGCTTCCAAATCTTGAAAGCAAAGAAAACCACAACCAATTCCAAGTCATGAGTGAGATAATTATGCTCGTGCTTCTTTAACTACCTCGATGCATAAACAATCACCTTGCCACCTTGCATAATCACACAACCAAGACCCACTCGAGACACATCTAAAAAGATTGTGAAGCGCTTCCTTGGCTCAGGAAGGGTGAGAATAGGAGAAGTCACCAAACTCTCCTTCAAAGTGCTGAAACTGCACTCACACTCATTAGTCCACTGGAATCTCACACCTTTCTGAGTGAGTTGAGACATCGGCTTGGTGATGATAGAGAAATCTTGCACAAAATGCCTATAGTAGCCAGCTAAACAGAAGAAACTCCTCACGTCCTTAACATTGGTTGACATCTTCCAGTCCACCACTGTAAAGACCTTGCTAGGATCAACAACAATGCCATGAGAATTGATCACATGACCTAGAAAACCCACTTCTGAAATCCAAAATTCACATTTCTTTAGCTTGGTATAGAACTTGTGCTCTCTCAAAGTTTATAATACCAGCCTCAAGTGAAGCTCATGATCCTTCTTGGTCTTAGAGTATATGAGAATGTCATCAATGAACACCACAACAAAGTCATCTAGATACTCATGTAGCATATTGTTCATGGTCAACATGAAAATACCAGGTGCATTAGTCAGTCCAAAAGACATAACTTTATACTACTAATAACCATACCTGGTGGAGAAAGCGGTTTTCTCAACATCCTGCTCACGCACACGGATTTGGTTATATCCCGACTGAAGATCAATTTTGGAGAACACCTGTGCTCCACTCATTGACCAAACAAGTCTTCAATGCGGGGCAAAGGATATTTATTCTTGATCGTGACTTAGTTAAGCGCATGGTAATCCACACACATGCGCCAACTCCCATGCTTCTTCTCTACGAAGAGAACGGGAGCTTCCCATGGTGACACACTTGTGCCTAATCAAACCCTTAACTAACAAATCATCCAGCTGCTTCTTTAATTCATCCTGAAATGGATGTGCCATCCTATAAGGAGACAACAAGATGGGCTGAGTGCCCGGAACAAGATCAATGTGAAAGTCCACATCTCGTGCAGTTGGAATCCTCGGAAGCTATGCCAAAAACACATCTGGATAATTGCAAACCACCGGAATATCTTTAATCTACAAAGCCACGCTTGCTTCTCAGCAAGAGCTAAGAGAGGCCCGATCTTCATCGCACGCTGACCCGAGAACAATTCGGCCAACACATTAAGAGAGCACAGAGGCACACTCCCTAAAAGGTTAAAGTCTCACCAGATGGAGTCTGCAAAGTGATGGTCCTACAGAAACAAGATATCACTGCTCGATAGGAATGCAACCAATCCATGCCCAAGATGACATCGAATGGATACAACTGAATGACCATTAGATTCGCCATGAACTTTTCCCTATCAATAACAATAGAGCTCCGAAGACAAACAGTGGAGCTCGCAATAATACTCCCAGGGGAACTAACCAAAACAGACTGAGTAATCCACTACAAACTCAAGTTCGCTCTCCTAGCAAATATCATCGAGACAAATTAATAGGTAGCCCCTAAATAAAAATGGACTAAAGCAGCAAACAAATCCACAAGCAAAGTACTTGTCACCACGTCTGGATGACTCGCGGACTCTGCGGTAGGCATGGATTACACTCCAAGTGGCTCCATAGCAAAGGAAGATGGCACCAGGGCGGCAGGAGTCCTGACACTTTGTTGTGGCGGTGCAAGTAAAACCGGTGGAGTAGCAATCTGAAGCAGTGCAAGAGGCGACGGCTACTAGTAGAACCCCACTAGAGGTGCCCACGTTGAAGGAAGCGGTGGCGCAGAAGGGGCGGCCATCATCTAGACAGACCCCCGTGCAGGACCTACTAAAGAAGATCCAGGCACAGGCTCCCAGTTGATCACACTAACAGGGTTCTGGCAGCACACCCGTTCCTTGTGACTTGGTCAGCCACACTGACGACAGACTCTCATCCAAGAGCACTCAGCAGCGTGGTGACCATCACCACACTTAAAACAAAAAATATCATGCCTTGGGACAGGATGAAGAGCTGGAGCACTTGAAAAAGGACGAGGCATCGAAGAAGAAAATGGCCTCGACTGCTTAGACTTGGAGAGCTACGAAGATTGCGGTCCCCTTTGAACTTCTTAGAAGCTTGCTGCTGAAAAGACCCACCCCCTCACTAAAGCTCCTCTTCTGGTCACCACCTGTCAGACGCCAAATTTGAAAGTTGAAATCTTATGTGTTCACGGCACCAGTCGCTAGATCAGTAGCTAGTGCCCATAGTTACATCATTGAATATCAATCATATATCATGCATATGTAAAGCTATTGCATAATAATAAACACAACATAAATATACCTTACAGCTTTTGATTTGCAGAATGGCTAGACATGCCAAATACCTTCAAAGAACAGCAGCAGAAGCAGAAGAAAGATACACCATGTGGAACCCTCACGATATACCCACAGGCAATTGATTGGGGCCTGCGACCTAGTTCTTGACCTTCTTGATCTGTAGTCTTCATGAATAAGTGCTCAGATAGCCTTCTTCTTTCATACTTACTAAATAATAATATCGAGTGATCATGAGTACACAACCGTACTCGTGGGCCAATACACAAAATGCAATTATATAATATGCAAGACTGATCAAATGAATGGCTAGGGGTTCTTTTGTTTGCATAAAACTACTTATTGACATAGATTAAGTAGTAGCAAATTCCGAGACATAACATTTTAACTAACACATGTTTTTAATAAAATTGAGTTTTGTTGTACAATACTAATAGAGGCTCCAACCTCCTATACCATTGAGTGACTCCATCCACCCAATGCTCATATTCTTTATTGGGTCACATCCTGTACTTCTCACTGTTTCCCAGCCAGACCATCTCTAATCCCTAGGCTCCAACCCATATTTTCATTGCACCCACAAATCATTTTTATAAAAATGAAAGCTAAGTAAGTTCTCGACATGGACCATGACCGTGGGCATGACTATGTAGATATTTTTTCACTCTGCAGAGTTTGTACACTTTACCCACAAGAGACAATCAACTTATAATGTCCGTCTTGACACACTTCCATAGGTGTGTGACTAAGATAATTGTCACAAGGCATTTACAATGCCCCACTTCAATGCAACCATACCCGCTAGGTATCACCTCCTTGGGTTGTGCCCCTGGGAGGTCTACCACTTGCGTCGTGTAGTTTTTGTGGCTCCTACCTATACCCATGCCACACAACCACCAATGGTGAAGTTGCAATGAGGCGAACAAATTAGTTAGCCAGGTCGTATCCATTATAAACTTGTGGTTACACTATTTTTACACGAGAATGTCGTTAAAAGAACTCAGTACTTTATTGACTTGGGCTGTACTTCCCCATACCCACTCTAATGTGCTCGTCCCAGAACCCACCACGCTTTCCAGCTGCCCAAGTCGAAATCTGTTTTTGGTTTTCTGTTGTTTTGAAATACTTTTCTAGTCAACATACCAACCAGACTCCAACCTCGATTGCCCAAATTCAGTTTCAAGTTTTAAATGATGATGGAGCAAATCATTGCCCGTATACCAATGTACTTAAGTAAGGCTAAGCATAACACTTACGTACATATTTAGTAGCTAGTATTTATACCATTAGTCTAGGGTGACAATGGATAGTGTCCAAGTTCAAGGATTGGATGTTTATACGCAATTATTATTAAGGTATTAACATGAGCTAGTCCAACATAGTTGTATAAAATCATAGCAATGCAATTTTATAATCTAGAACTGTGAGAACCTAGGCTATTTAACTTGTAATGTTTAACCCTCCAATTGGTCCTAGCATCATAAATTAAATTTTCCATTCTCAGTGTATTATGTACCTCTCAGGAGAGGTACACATACACCTCACAAACATCAATATCAATCCATACACAAGTCCTTACAAACTTGAAACTTCATAATTTACAATATATTGAACTTACAAGGTTCAGTTTCATACAAAAGGGCCGGCCGGCCAAATAACAAGATAAATATCAAGAATGAAGTGGAAAAATAGGGAATAAACTAACATAAAAATAAGAATTAATCATAAATAAAGTTCCAATGGCTTGTCATAACCCGCAGAGCAACCGCCTGGGTTCAAACCATAGCAAATCGACGTTCCTGCACAATCTTTCTTACCCAGTTAAATCTCGATACCTGCTGTTCAAATTAGAAAATAAAAGCAAACAATGAGTACACGAATGTACTCTGCAAGACTTTACCAAGCCTATACATAGCTACATGCAAGCTCTGCTCAAAGGAGAAGGCTGTAGGGTTTATTTTCAGCGCAAAGCAATATTTTAATTGAATACAATTAGTAGGTTCAAATTGCAAGTTAGCAAATATTTTTAATACTTCAGATAACAACGATTAATTAACATTAAACATTAATAGAACATCTACAGGTGGTTGCCCCTACAACATACAAACATAGCATGAGAATCACTCTCAATACCACCTGGTCAAGTTTTAAGTTTTAAATTCCAAAATGTTGAGTCTAACTCTTGCAAAACCTAACCAAGCGTGTCCTAACCAAGAATGTGGCTACTCGAGTAGATTAAACCCTTCAAGAGTATACAACTTTACCCACATATCAGACCGCTTCTTTTGCCAAGCTATTTAGTACATTTCCTTAGGTATGCTGGCAGAGCCAAGTCCTATGAGATATTTTCCAATATAATATATTAACTAGGAGTCGCCCACATGGGTGAAACCCTCTATGAACTGTCCTTGTGTGTGCAGACGGGGCTCCCACGGAGGACCCACCGTTGTGTCAGAGACATCGACCCAGCCGTAGCAACTGCCGATGCTCCTCGGGCTGGAGGACCTTGATAGGCCCCCACCCGCACCCCAACACATAGATAATATTTTTTAACACAACACACACAACATCCCGCGACTCGAAGCTAACACCTACCAAAGTACTAAGTCAAGAGGGGTCCCATATGTCCCTCATGTGGATGCACGTAATAATTCTTGGATAGTGTGACACAAGATGTTCGGTCCTTATTGACCTAGGCACCATCCACACATCCGATAACCACACCATCAACTACATGCTCAAGTCTAAATATTTTTATTTTTATTTTTATTTTTCCAAATATGATAGCATAGGGTGCTGGACATAGCATAATAAAAATAATTTATGTGATCTAGGTCATCGACAAGTCAACAACCGCCCAATCTACTAGAAACTAAACATTGCTAAGCATGACACTGGATAAACATAAGTAGACCATATAACATCCACCGGGCTCTAATTCACCAGTGGAATTATTAACTTAGGCTAGTGGCAGGGGATGAACAATTTTAGAGAATTCATGCGATAAGATTAACTACCTCTAATCTCAAACATAACTTGACAAATAAGGCGTGCATATAAACAGTTGCAAAATAAGATAATAATTTTTGAATGTAATAGGATCAACATGCATCAACATAATGGGTGCTTGCCTTTGCTTTCTAGTACTCTAGACATTCTCATGATCATCTCTATTGCACTCCCGAATCATCGTCATCTAGCGATAAGTACCGACAAAGCGAAAACACCGAATAAACAGCAAAATTCCAAAAGTCTCTAAAAATTGTGAAATTAATACAGAAGGTATATCATGATTTATTAAGAATTTAGAAATAATAATTATTCAATTTGGAGTTTGTATACGAAAGTTATAGCCTAAACTATTTCCGTCGGAAGGGAAAATCCAACAAATAGGTTTCGGGCACTGTTGGCTTCAAGTAATGTTTGTTTCAAGTACTGATAGTTTCGATTACTGTTCATTTTGAGTACTTGTTCCTTTCAAGTACTGCTGGCTTCAAGTACTGAATAAAGGAGGTTCGACTACATCCTGGTTGGAAGAGGGTTTCGGCTACCTGGTCGTAAGGAGGCTTTGACTACAGGTCGTCCGAAGGAGGTTTCCTACCTGGTCAGAAGGAGGCTTCGACTACAGGTGGTTGGAAGGAGGCTTCTACTACAGGTGGTCGGAAGGAGGTTTCGACTACCTGGTCGTGGACTTGGTCGCAGACCTGGTTGTAAGGAGGTCGGGGAGTAGCAAAAAGGAATGAAGAGGTCAAGGGCTACCTTTCAGTGCCAGCTGTGGTGGTCGGAGAAGGTGGTCGAAGAAGGTGGTCGTAGATGGTCGTACGTGGTTGTAGGTTGCAACCGGTCCAAGGTGGTCAGCGCGGGTACCAAGGGTCTTCTTTGTGCTCTTGTTGATGGTGGGGAGTGGACGAGGTGGTCGAAAGAAGCTTGGCCTTGGTGATAGGCGCGGTGGTGATGATGACTTCACTGAGGGGAGGGCAGCCCGAGCAGACATAGGGGTAAGGAAGGGTAGGAGAATGTCGAGCATGGTTAGGAGATCGTGCTAGAACAAGAATCGGAAAATAGATGACCACACCGGATTGGCCGAAATGGCAAGTGAGGGCAGCGGCCACAAACCGAGTGCCATTAGACATGAAGAAGACGCTCCGCGTTTCCGGTGCTCGGCTGCAATGAGGGATAAAGGAGGCGAGATGTAGCAAGATGACATTGAAGCAGTGCACAAAGACATGAAGAGGGAGGCCCAAGTTCTTGGGTACTGCCAGGGAGGTACTTGCGTAGTGCGGCCATGGCTAGAGCTTAACCTTTGGGTCTGGGAGCTCCCTTGAGCTTAGAGAAGGGGGAGGATGGGGAGGGAAGTTTGGGGATGGCGGAACAAGATAGAAGGAGGGCGAGGGGTACCTTTTATAGGCCACGGGTGAAGAGCGCGAGAGAGGGCGAGGGCTTCCTGGTGTTCCATTTATGTAGGGAGGAGGAGTACCGGGGCAGGGCATAGGCGTCGTAACGGGGATGAGACAGGAGCAGGTAGGGAGGAGAAAGAACAGAGGCGGTAGGTGCAGTGAAGGATGGGCAATTAAATGTGCACACGTACGGAGGGAAAAAGGTGCGGGATTCATGCTGGGGCGATGACTTTGTAGCGGCGGTGACTCATGCGAGCGCTGGCAGCAAGGGCGCGGCGAGGAGGATGGTGACCTGGCGAGGAGGTGGCTGACACGCGGGCCTAGTTGAACCTAGTCGGAGGGTCTGGTCGGACCGAGTGGGTGGTCGAAACGAGTGGTTTTGGTCGAACTCCAGAGGTTGGTCGAAATGAGCGTCTGGTCGAATCGAGCGGCTGGTCGAACTCCAAAGGCTGGTTGAAACGAGTGGCTGGCCAAACTCTAGAATTTGGTCGAAACAATGGTGGTCGAAATTGAGGGGATCGAATCGGCGGTAGTGATGGCGAGTCTTTGGTGTTCTGGCGCAGCGAGACGGCGTTAGTGGTGAGGCGGGGCGTGTGGCGGGAAGTCGTGCGGTAGGTGGGAGCGGCAGATTGACGGGACAGGACGGCGCAGCGACTTCAACGAGCTGGAGTAGGTGGGGCGGTCCGGTCGACGAGACAGGACGAGGCAGGGGAGGGCGCCGAAGTCAAAGGGAGCAGGTGCGGCGGCAGGGCGCTGCACAGGGTGTGCTCGGGGGCTGACCCGGGAGGGAGGAAGGGGGCAGGGGAGGAGCTGGGCCAGACTGGCCAAAAAGGGGAGGGAGGTGGGCCGGGAAAGAAGGCCAAGAAGGGGTGGTCTAAGCCCTGGAGGAAAGATGGGCGGCCCAAAGGGGAGAGACAGTGGGCCATGCCCCAAGAGAGGGGTTTTGAATTTGAGGTAGAACCTAGGAAAAATATTTTGAGGCATTGCCACATGATTTGTTTGTATTTTAAATTCAAATTCAAATAAGGCACCAAATAACATCCAAAAATTCCAGAAAGTTACAAACAATCAAATCAGATAAGTTTGAATACATCTAAAATATTCCCAGCTATGGGTATTACTATATTTTCAAAATAAACGACAGTTTGTATTTCTGAGATAAAGAAAGTATATTTGCAAATTGAATTTTGAGAATTCTTTTGAAAGTACCTCAAGCATGCTAGGAGCATATGAGGTTTCACTATTGATAATTTGAATCCCAAAATAAATATCCCTATATTTGAAACCTTTTAGTTTTACCCTAAGTTCAATTTGAGCTTTTGAATTGGAGGAGTATTGGATTACTAGGTTTAAATTATAGTTTTCAAAATCAAATGATTTTTAACATAGGATTTATACTCCACTCTGAACTAAGTTTCCAAAATATTGAAAAACCATTATTTTGTTTTAGAAATTTCATTTTTAGGTTTTGGAAAACCAGGTTGTAACCTAGTTGCTTTGCAACAAAATGTTTTAAAAAGGTCAAAAATTTCACAAATGAACAGTAGATGCTTAGCTAATCCAACTTAGAGATTTTGGGCTATTACAAGAACAATATAATTGCATTTCAAAAGTTGGTGAAACATTATCAAAGTGTTGACTCGCCTTGCTCAATGTTCTGATAACCTTGTCTTGCTGTTGTTGTCTCAGACTGCTGCTATGTCATGGCTTTAGATTCTAACTACGCAGAATCCGATCGAATCCAAGGATGTCTGAAAGGCAACCAAATGAAATCAAATAAATCCAAATGCAAGAAAAAAAGGAAACACTTCAATGAAAGTCAATCAAACCAAGAGTGTGTGAAGCAGGAAATACTTCAAACGAAACTAAGCATATATAATGGTATCTTGAAAGAAGGAAGAATTCCAGAAGAAACTAAACCTACTCAGTGGAGTTGATGAATAAAACACTTCGGACGAAGTTTATGCAAAGTCAATTGATGAAGGAAATACTTCAGACGAAGTATAACCAAAGGAACTTGATGAAGAAAATGCTTCAAACGGAATGAAGTACATCTAGGGATATTTGGAATGAAGGAAATACTTCAGACAAAACTAGATAAACCCAAACTCTATTTGTTTGGTCTAGTGATGGGGTTTTGGGTTGATAGTCAAACTTAGGGTTTGGTAACTGTTTGATCCAGAGTGAGGATGAGAGTGATCGGGTTCTTAGAAAGTTTGCTGGTGCAAGTAGTTAGGACTCCAACGGGAGGGAGAGAATATTCATATCAATATTCCTCATTGGTTACCTGGATGGGAGAAATCACCTTGTTTGGTAGGAGTCTCTGACCCATCTTTGGATTACGATATGTACTTCTACTGGGAGCGGATAGCGATGGGTGATAGCTAGAGCCTATATGATGCTGATTGATGGTGGAGGTACTGTCATCAATGTGGGGACCTATCACTGCTATCCATACACAACACCTAGCTGATGTAATGATTCATCTAGTTATTACTTTCTATTTGTCTAGGAAGTTCCGTGAAAGTTAGGTGAGACCTATGCATAGGTTCAGGGTTCGCATAGGGTAGACATAAGTCTCACTGATATATGGGGTCTAGTTCATTTAATGGTTTTCTTATCAATTTATATTTATCAAGGAAGTTCCATGAGCCTTAGTTGTAACTTCCAAGCATTGGCTAAGCGTCAATCTTACACCCTACGTGGCTTGGCATATACTAAAGTAAGCCTAGGTTGATCCTTAGCTACAACACAAGCTAATGATTACTTCTCGTTAAGTAGATAACTATACTACAAGACCCATGGGCTCTTATCTACTTATCCTTGCTTAGCGATCGATCCAGTCATCTTGATTACTATCACTAGCATGAAGCTAGGTCATAGCTACCGCTAACCTTTACTAAGGTTTACCACCACTATACTTTACTCTAAATATCGATGGCACATTTGGTTGCTTAATCAACTACTATCATGGTCCATATGTCAATTGACATACATGCATATACATGTACTTTTATTCCCACTGCTTATTCTATGTCCTACGTATATGTGAGCTTATGTCATTATGCTTACCAGTCACTTCCTAGGTCACTGGTGTCTTCAACACGACCAAAAGACCTAGTTAAGCGTGAGGCATACCTGTCATATGACATTTTCATCTACTGTGCTAGTTGAATGAGCTACACCTTAACTTAGTCATTGTCAATGACCTAGGGTTAAGTGATCGCTTAGATGTTCTTGATATGATTATCTCCTATCAAGGTGCAATCTTATGGTTTAGACTACGACGCTAACACATTTTTGGTTAATCATCTACTCGGGTGGGTCCCGTATGCCATTGTCATATTCCCACGATTCTCACTTACTATTATTACTATCTTGATAACCATTTACTATAGGCAACTATACGCCAACCGATGTAGCCTACTGATCACTTCAACATTATGCTTTGTTAGCAATAATGTTCTGTGTGGACACCACTTCTATTCAAGTTAATATCTTGCACAAAGTCACACTAACTTAACTCAATTAACCTACTTAGCATATGCTTATGTGGGACACAACTGTTATGTAGAGCACTACCCTAAACTACCTTGCAAAGGCATTACATATCAGCCGTGGGCTTATTGGTTATTCGAACATGGATGCGTGGGTGTGTGTTTATAAACAGGAATATTGAGAGTTATGTTATAACAAAACTTACTGCCATTCTTACATTCCAAGTTAAAGGCTAAGGTACTAACTACTAGTTAACTCCATGCAATTTCTAGTTATAGATACTAACCATTCACTGTTTAACTAACCTGTAAATTGCTAACTCGCTACTAACCTAGTCCAGTGGGCCCCATTGTCATACATACATTCATACACCGAGAGAGGGACCGAAAGAGATAAGGGGCCCACCTATCATTGCTAGAGAGAGTCAGAGAGGGAGAAAGCATAGACTAGGGGAGAAACAGGGGAGAGAGGGGGCGGCTCGGCGGCGCTCGTCGCCAGTGATGGGGACAGTGGTGGCTGCCGTATGTGGCAAAAATGGAACTAGAAAGGGGAGGTGATCCAAGGGGTGGTGGCAACGCGGCTCGAGGCGGCTGGCTGTAGAGGAGGAAAGGGGGCGGTGGTGCTAGAGAGGGAGAGGGGGAAGAGCAGGGGAGCATGAGCACGAGGAGGGTGAGGGGGTACTACCGGAGTGGGTGGTGGCGGCAAGGAGGTGCTGTGGTGGGCTGGCGACGGGAGCCTCCTACGGTGCGAGCTGTCCACCATGGGAGCGGCGCTACAGGGAGGGGGAGCCGGAGTGGATGGTGGGGGAAAGAAGAGGGTGGTGCAGAGGTGCTTGGGTAGGGAGGAATTGGGGAGAAACTCACCAGATGAAGAATGACGACTGTGGTGGTGGTTTCAGCAGGGACCGAAGAAGACAGTGGCGCGGTGCTCCGGTGAGGAAAGTGAAGGATTGCGGGAAGGCTACGATAGCACAAAACAAAATTTTTACCGCGCAACCATGGAACCTTCGCTAGTAAAAGATCACGAGATTACCACTAGACGCGCCGACTCGTAGCGGAAGTAGAGTCGATGAAGCGACATGATGCGGTCGTAGTCGTACTCGCCGCACATCTTCTCCTCCGAGTGGTCGTACTCGCCGCGCGTCTTCTCCTACGAGTAGTCGTACTCGCCGCGCGCCTGCTCCTCCGAGTAGATGTACTCGCCGCACGTCTGCTCCTCCGAGTGGTCGTAGTGAGTTGCAGATCATCCTAGTGCTGATGCTTCACAACAACACCTCCAAGGTATCCACACGTACAGGCAGGGACACCACACGCTGGAGTGCTAGCACCGGCAGCGTGGTTGAGGAATGCGTGGCTATTAGGATTTTGAAAAGTTCTTCAAAAGATCGTCACACCCCTTACCACCGCCCCCTTATTTATAGGCATCCATGATGGGTCTCGAACTTGAGGCCCATTACGAACTCGAGGCCTATAAGAATTCAGATCACCATCCAAATCAAATCCCAGCCCTTTAAGTGTGCGACCTTATAGGTTCATGTGTAATAGGTTGTGACTCGAAAACTCTTTTCTGACCACTAGTCGTCAGCGGTACCTAGCAGCACATAATGATTCCCAAACACACATAGAATATATCGGACGAACCTTAATGCATTATGATCTACGACCAGGTCCATATCACTAACGACCAACTCGTATCTCTATACGACCAGTTCATATTTGTTCTCGACCAATTCGTAACTCCTTACAACCAGGTTTCGACCACTTAGTGACTATGTTCGACCAGCCTACGACCAGCTCATATCTGATCGAACTAAAAGGCCTTCTCGTGTATACTCCCTTTACCTCACGATGTCTGGTTGAACTCCAGGTGAGATTATGTATCATCCATGTGCTGCTCAATACTTTCTCGATCAAGTGTCGAATAACTTCATCTGGTTGACACTTCGACCACTAGTGGTATGGTCATGCATTTTCTTTATCTGACCACAACGAGGGGCCCAGAGACATCTCTCTTGTTATGTTAGGAGGGGCAAATCCCATATCCGACCAGTCACATCCCTTTATATATTTCATAACATACCCGAAAGCCACCTTTATAACTACACAGTTACGAGTAGCGTTTGGCAACCCCTAAGAGTGCTACTACATATGTAGGAAACCATACTGATCTCAGGTCTAAGGATTATACATCATCATTGCTTGAGACCAACTAATGATACATAGAATCATAACAATCTCAACAGTGTCTCAAGGTGGGTCTTTTCCAACACCATGTTCTCTAACATGTGTCCATATTATTGGTTTGATATCTCCATCTCCACGACTTGTGAAACATAGTCATCAACCAATACATATGCTAGTCTATTCATATGTGTTCTCATATGTTTTCGACCAGGGAACGTTTAAGAATAATCATCACAGAAATATAGAGTTTCACAATCAAGTCACATACTTGATAATAAATATTATTGATATTATTCTATGAACAAGATAACATATTATCCAATGTTATGAAGATATTAAAATATAATCATCTTTATGATTGCCTCTAGGCATATTTCCAACAGAAAGCACAAAATTAAGGGAGGTGAAACGATGAGGAGCATTGGGAACACGGAGTGACATGGTCAAAAATGGGCAGGGCTTACCAGGTTGACTGAAATGGCAATGCCAAGGCGACGACATCGTGCGGGTGTGGCGGCACTCGAACTGGGAAGAGGAAGGTGATCACGATCTCACTACTTCTACTCGAGGAGAAGAGATGAAGGTCACCGCGCTAAAGAGGGTGCCGAGGCAGCTTTGATGCTCATGGCGGGGTCGGTCGGAGCTTGTCTGAGCAGTCGAGGTAGCTTGGTGGCACAGTGGACAAATAAAGAGCTCTCTCTCATTCTGCTACCAGATGGAGGAGGGAGGAATGGGGCAGAGGAAAGGAAGCCTAGCGCGGCTTAAACGGGGCATGGCTCGGGCGAGGCTACTGTGCGACGTAGGGAAGGCATGGGTGTTGTCCTCTCGGTGGTGCTGTGGTGATGATGGTGGGGCGACAGCTCCAGTGGCGAGGACGATGATGACGTGATTGAGGTGTGGCTCCTGTGGTGAGGATGAAGTGGGAGCACGACGGCTACAGGACGAGGCAGGTGGGAATGGCGACGGGGGTAGTGGGCACATGAGGGCTGGTGGCCTGGCGCTAGGCTGCCGGTCGGGGGAAGAAGCAGAGAGGAAGGAGAAGGAGAAGGGAGGCTGGTGTGTGGGCCAGGAGAGAAAAAGAAGGAGTTGGGGCGACACTGGTTGGTGGGCCAAGGAGAAAAAGAAATGAAGAGAGAAAGGAAGAAAGGAAAGAAAAAAGAGAAAAGGAAAGAAAAGGAAGAAAAGGAAAAGAAAAGGGGAAGTCGAGCTGGGCCGGGTGGTTTCGGCCCTAGCCACACTTTTGGGATTTCAATTTATTTTCATTCTTTTTAAAATTAGTTTGAATTCAATTTTATGTTTTTGGGGTTGAGGTTTCAATTAACAACTCAAAATTTTTAACATCGATGAAGCGTAAAAAAAGTTTTAAAAATCCCATATTTTTAAACGCTTTTAAATACTCAGACTATTTGGGATGTTACACCACCAGAAACAACAAGTCCACCAGAAGCCTGCAACCCCTTAGTGAGTTGCATCTCCAACTCCATGCCTCTGGCTTGCTCTACAACATAGCTGAAGTCACGGAGTCGAGTGGTTCCCAACATGTCCCGGTACTTAGGAAAGAGGCCCCGACAGAACCTCTTGGCCTTCTATAGATCATCGTTTGCCACTGACGGAACAAAGTGAACCGAGCTGTTGAACTCGACCACGTACTCAGTGAATGGCAGCTTCCCTTGAACAAAGATAGACAAGGCAACCTCCATCTTCTCAATGAAGGAATAGGGATAGAACTTTGCCTTGAATTGGTCGACAAAGATCTCCCAAGAAATTGGACCCTGAGCGGCGATCGTTGATGTTAAGACGCCATCCCACCAAATGTCCGCCTGCCCATTCAGCTGAAAGGCTACAAGACGGGCCCTCTGGTGCGAAGACAACTCAAAGCTTTGAACTGCCTCTCCATATAGCACAGCCAGTCTGCTACCTGAACCGGCGTGCCCGATCCATCAAACGGATCCAACCTCAACCCCATCCACTCTCAAAGATCATCTGCGCCTCGGGTGCAGGTGGGGGATGGGGGGCGACAAGAGCAGCAACATATACCGCAACAGCAGGGGTGTCGACGCCTATTGACAGAGTGCACGAATCTCTCCCGCCAACTCTCCCAACAAAGCGGGGGTTTCATCCTAGCCCTCAACCGGTGACGGGTTAACAACAACCCCCTCCTCAGCAGTATCGTTCTGCAGCTACCGACTCTAGATGCCATAGACGATGGCTCTACGGGCCCATGCCTGCGCCACGACCTCCACGACTGTGGCCACCATGACCACGTACTCTACCTCTCGACATAGCTATCAACCGCAATCAACAAACACACAATAACTTCAATGAACCAATATCAAATCATGCATCATCAATACATCATATAGAAAATGTAAATGTGATACTCGTCCCATTCCCATCCTACTATGCATTAGTGTGTTAAATTTTAAATTAATTAACCATTAGCAAATTTTAGTTAATTTTACTAGTCATAAAATAAATTTTAGCAATTTTAGGTTACATAAGTTGCTAATATATTCACTATAGACCTAAAGCCTGCCCTGATACCAACTGTAACACCCTGACCCAACACGGGGCCCGAAATACCACTAAACTACACTATCTATCAGTTTTAACCACAATTAAAGCTAATTTAAGGCAAGCTTCACGAAGATAAAACCCGTCCATGGGTCACCATAACACATGCATAACGATATGATAATCATAGATAATTAATTCCTAGGAAGCATGGCAAGATAAAAAACCAAGAACAATTAATGCAAAACCAATCGAATCAAGACTATTGACTGAATAATCAACTCCAACCTATCAAGTAAGGCTAAGTAATTCTATTAAGTCCTAATTATAAATCATCATCCTTATAAAGTGTCCATTAGCCAATGTTTCAAGTATATGAATGTACGACATGGTTCCAAGTGCACTAGCCCTTCCCAAGTGGAATGTCGTCACTGGTCACCTAAAAACAACAATATAGCAAGAGTTAGTTCACGACTCAGTAAACACAATAATAAACAATGCACAATAATTAATCAACTGTAAACAACATCATCATCAACATCAATTGTTTACTTTTATTTATTCTCATACTCAATAATCAAATTCTCTTTTCATTAAATGCAAGATATCCCAACACTACATGTCCATGCAACTCCTTTCGTGTATACCGGTATAACGTGAATGAACACTGACGGCAATGTTCACTCTCAAGCCCATCCTCCAAAAGGATCGGGACCTCCTCCACTCCTATGGAGTCCCTACCAACAAGGTAGATTTGTGATCACCATGATCACCTTCTCTTCATGCAATGATGATTATGAATGCACAATTTAACATAAGTTCATCATCAAATTCATTACACATCTTTCATGACTTCATCCATACTACTATTACCACATCCATTCACAAGACTTGTAATAAACAAGGTACCAACATAAACAATATAGTGGTAATACATGATAATGCATGCAATGATCCAACCATCGATCACTGTCTACCAAGCACTTGCATGTTTATCCCCTTGGAGCTGGATAGCGAAGTGGCGGCAAGGCACTAGAGGCCATACTCCTTGGACAAATATTCAATAAACAACTCAAAAATTATAACATCACAACACTCACAGTTTACACTTATCGTCATCGTACGTCTACACCAAACCGATCCAATTAACCCGAAACTACCGGACGCACTACCCGCCACCCCAGTAGTAAAACGATTCCAACTTGTACATATGAACTTCAAATCTTGACTTCCACTACTTTATATAACCCTCATGAAAAATCCTATAACTTCCTAGTTATGACAAACTTTTGATTCTACTATTCTCTACCCTGTTTCCGGGCTAGTTATGACAAACTTCTGATTCTACTGTTCTCTACCCCGTTTCCTTCCCGGATGATCATCCTAGAATCTGTCAAGATAGTCAACTTCATAATTTTATAGATTTAAATTCTAAAACTTAAAAATATATGAACAATACCAGTTCTAGAAACTACACAAAATTTTCTAACTTATTCAAGTTATCACCTTATTTTAATTTTGCCATCTACTAGATGAAACTGACCCATTTTCACAACATTTGTCAGCTACGTCCAAATTCTGGACAACAACCTTCTCGAGGCTATAGATTTTCACTCACTACTCCGATTCTAATTATCCAATCCTTCTTGGAATGCTAACGAGATTATATAACTCTTCTCTAATCGGATCAACCTCTAAATCCTTGTATAAATACCCCGAATTGCTTTCGCAAGGTTCTGCATATAACCTCGACTAACTAGGGCATGCTGAAAATTAAACTTTCCCTAAGCAAAATGATCTACAACCTTAACAATGACTAAACCCAGGTAAATCCTTGGGATTAATATGCGTTACCCTTAAAGATCACGGCGGATGACGGAAACCCGGTGAATTTCCTCTCTTTTTCCTCCCTTCTTCCTTCCTTTTTGCTTCTTCCTCCTTTCATCAGCTGGCCAAAACCTCCTGGCCTCCTCTCCTCTGCTGGCCGGCAGCGGGGCTGCAAGGGTAGGGCACCGGCTTGGACAGAGGTGGCTGATAGGGTGGCGCTAAGGCAGTGGCAGGGAGGGAGACCCACATCCCAAGTTGTCTCGCTTTTTCGGATTTCCCCCTTTATTAGTTGTTTAATTATCTCTCTGGTTCATTTAGCCGTCCTATTGCAATTCGGTGTATTACAAGAGATGCGGCCGAGAGAGAGACTTGATCACATCTGATTATGTACGCAAAAGAAACTAGTAGCTAGCACAAGCACGGTATTAAGAAAACTGCTTGACCGATCATCTAGTTCGCTCTCGCGCAGTATCCTTAGTAGCGAATTTGCTAAATATATCTACCGAATGGGAATTTGTGCGAAATCAATCGAATTTCTCATCTTTAGATCTGCATCACGCTTCATACTTTGGCCGGTGGTGCGGTCATCTTCTACGGCGGCGGTAGGATTAATTAGGGTTTGGACTCATCGGGCCCAACCGTGACTGAGGGGCCGGGCGGCGGGAGCCCAACGCTGGGTTGCCGCGGCACCACCGCCCGTAGGCACAGAGGAGAGTATGGTGACAGTGGCAGGGAGGTGGGAGGCGACGTATAGGTAGTGTTTAAAGGGGACGTCGAAATGGGGAAGGTATGTAGTACACAGGTTGGGCGCGGAATGGTAAAATTTCGACCGATTTTGGAAGAAAAATATGTTGATTGATGTATAAACTGGTACAACCAAATATATCCAATGCAAAACACCTTCAGTAATGCATGCATTTCAATAGCAACATACAAAATATTCCCAGGAAATTTTTTTTCCATACATCCGTCTTGATATCATTTTTTTTTTCCGATTGGAACAAGGTGCTTTATTACTCTGCCACATAACACATATGTGCCTGCATATATACAGAGCTTTCGAAAGAACACAGATGCACGTATGACTGCCCATGCACCCATGTAGTGGGACCACTGTGGCAGACACGCCCTGCCCCCACCTCTACTACGCACACCTCTGCACCCCCACCGCCGCATGCGCTTATGTTCCTTCCATCTTTTGTATCAAACCCATCGTCCTCTCTCCCCCCTCTCTCTCTCTACCCACACACACCGATGACGGGCGGCGGTGGAGCGACGTGTGCAAAGGGTGGTAGCGGTGACTAGCCATGGTGGGCGTGTAGGATCAAGGATAACCAACTAGAGACGGGTGAATAGGAGGTTTCTAAAATACTTCAACTAATTACAAATTTTATCACAATTATGAACTAGACAAAACTAGATACAATTCTAATTAGACAATTTTACACAAGTAAAATACTAGAATTGTAAATGCGGAAGAGTAAAGACAAGAAATTGAACCACAATAGAGACAACGAAGTTTTTCCCGTGGTATCGAAGACTTGCCGGTCTTCACTAGTCCACGTTGAGGAAGGTTGAACAAATCAAGCCGGCTCCACGAATTGAGCCTCACCCTCGATCACTATAGTTGCTCTTCCTCCGCTCCAGAGTTGGTGAGCACCACACCAATCACAACCCTTGCCGGGTCACTTCACAAACTTCTTGAAGTGATCACCGCCAAACTTCTCCAAACCGTTTAGGTGCCGATAAGAACCAAGAGTAATAAATCACAGCGCTTGCTTGAAGACTATCAAGTGCCAAAAGATCAACTAATGAATGCTATGCACTTGACTAGTCTCAACTACCTCAAAGAGTGAATTGAATGCAAATGAATGGAAGAGAGAGCACCAAAGCCTCAAGAGTATTCAATATAGCCAAAAGTACCTGCCTTGGTGCAGGTGGGGTGTATTTATAGCCCTCAACCATAAAAACAAGTTGTTACGACCGTATTCCTAAAAAAATCAGGATTTGCGGTAGTAACGTTGTTGAAAACCCGGTACTACCGATCTTCTGCTCAACGGTCGGAACAGTAGCATTTGATGCTCTGAATTAGCTGTTACACATAAAGTTACGGTACTACCGCCAACTAAAAATTGTATCTTTTGCATCGCGATGTACCACTCAGTTAAACAGACTACCGTTTTCCAAAGCTCAAGAATTCTCAAAATCACCTTCTCTGGAAAACTCATACCGCTAAGCAAACTTGGGTACTTCCGCGCTCTGGTAGTACCACTCAGGGATTTGCGGTCATACCGATCCAAGGGAGATCAAAACTTCCAAAAATACACTCTCTATAATATACGTACCACCATGTATTTTTCGGTAGTACTGCAACTAAAATGTGGTCGTTCTGTTTTTCAGAGAGTAGCATACCACTCGAAAACACACTTTCTGGAAAATACATACCGCCATATAGACATCGGTACTACTGCAACGACGGTCATACCGATTTTTAAAATATTTTTTCAGAAGCTTAAATCAAGACAATGCATGAACCCTAGTTGATCATAATGGCACAAAAATAGTTTCTCAAGCTGATAGCCAGGATCCCTCTGTAATACACCGGAACCGAATCGGTAAAAAGAAAGAAGTCAGAGGGAGTAAAAGAAAGATTTTAAATCGGATTTTTCCAATCGGTGGGGGTATATGTTATTTCCGTCAACTTTGAGCATGATCCATGACCAATTGGCCCAAGAGGGGGCCGGCCAAAAAGGGGGTGCGCCACTCCCCCCCCAAACCCTAGCCGCCTCCACCTCCCTCCCCTTTGGCCGCCACCTCTCCTCCCCAAAGCTGGCTCCCTCGCTGTGGTGGTGCCATCTCCGGTGATCCCCGTCGCTCCTCCTCAAGATCCCCTCCGACATCTCCGTTCCCCGCCGACGTCGACGACCGTTCGTCGTCTCCCGGTGGCCGACCCTAAGAGAGGGAAGTTATTTCTAGCTCTACCGTCTGTCCCGGTTGTTCTATAATTATTGATGATGAGGTTTTCACTGCGAATCTTATGGTTATACAATTGGCACCTTTCGATGTTATTACGGTATGGGTGGTTATTCCAATACCGTGCCATGATTTGTTGTTTACGGAAGGCGGTGACCTTGCTAGCTCCTTCCGGTGAAGAAGCGTATTCGAGGCGATGCCGTCGATTGATATTTGTCTTTGGCTAACCTATTCCCTAGCCGCCGTGCATCGACCATCGGATTACTTTGTTCCCTCAAAGAAAAGACTGATTCTTCGCGGCGTATTGAGGAGATTCCAGTTGTGAAGGAGTTTTCCGATGTCTTTCCTGTAGAACTTCCCGGAATGCCTCCGGTGAGAAAAGTGGAGTTCCGGATTGATCTTATTCCGGGAACTCGGCCTTTATATCCAAGTCTCCTTACCGATTGGCTCGCCCCTTTCAGGAAGAATTGAAGAAACAATTGGACGACTGCTGTCCAAAGGTATGATTCAACGTAGCGTATTGCCATGGGGGGCGCTGTTTTTTACTAAGAAGAAAGATGGCGGTGGCGTATGTGCGTGGATTATCGAGCTCTTAATCAGCGATGTGAAGAACAAATATCCTTTGCCTCGCATTGAGGATCTTTTCGACCGATTGAAAGGAGCTAGGATATTTTCAAGATTGACCTCGATCGGGTTATAATCGATTCGGGTTCGTGGCGGGATATTGAGAAAGCGGCTTTCTCTACGAGGTATGGTCATTATGAGTATAAAGTTATGTCTTTTGGACTAACGAATGCTCTGCGATTTTCATGGAAGCCATGAGCGTTATGTTGCATCAATACCTTGATGATTTCGTTGTGGTATTCATAGATGATATCTTGATTTATTCCAAGACGGAAGAGGATCATACCCACCATTTACGGTTGGTGCTTGAAACTTTAAGAGAGAATTAATTCTATGCCAAGCTGAAGAAGTGTGAGTTCTGGAATTCTGAAGTTGGGTTTCTGGGTCACGTTATTAATCAGAAGGGTATTTCAGTTGATCCTAGCAAGATTTCGACAGTAGTAGAGTGGAAAAGACCAACCAATGTCAAAGAAGTAAGGAGTTTTACGGGTTTAGTGGCTATTACGGCGGTTTGTGGAGGGTTTTTCAACCATTGCTAAACCAATGTCCCGATTGACACGAAAGGTGTTAGGTTCGATTGGTCGATGCTTGTGGCGCAATTTTGCACTTTGAAAGATAGATTAGTATTTGCTCCAATTCTTACTCTTCCCGAGCACAGGAAGAGGTTCACTATCTATTGAGATGCGTCCATAGTTGGACTTGGTTGTGTACTCATGCAAGATGGTAAAGTGATTGCCTATGCATCGAGACAGTTGAAGAAGCATGAACAGAATTATCCCACCCATGATCTAGAGCTTGCTGCAGTGATTCACGCCTTGAAGATCTGGCGTCATTATTTGTACGGCGAATCTTGTGATGTATTCACTGACCAGAAGAGCCTGAAATACATATTCACCCAGAAGGACTTGAACTTGAGACAGAGGAGATGGTTAGAGTTGATCAAGGACTATGATCTTACTATTCAGTACCATCCCGGCAAGGCTAATGTGGTAGCTGATGCCTTGAGTCGCAAGGCGACACCTCCTACTCTCAGTTGTCTTATTGCTGACTTCGAGCGTATGGATATTTCCTTTTGCTTTGCGGGTACCGTACAGACCGAGACTCAGTTGCTTTTAGAGTCAGCTCTTCCAGATCGGGTGCGAGTAGCACAGCAGCACGATCAGATGCTCCAACGAGTGAGGAAGCATTGTGCTGAGGGCAAGCAAGGTCACTTCAGTGTGGACAAGTTTGATTCTTTGCGATTTAAAGGACGCCCCTGTGTGCCATAGGAGTCTCAGGTTAAACTGGAGATTTTGAAGGAGGCCCATCGTACTCCTTATACCGTACATCCTGGTGAGACCAAGATGTACAAATATTTAAAGAAAAGTTTCTGGTGGAAACGGATGAAAATTGATATCGCACATTATGTGGCATCATGTGGGGTGTGCCAGCGGGTCAAGGCTGAGCACAAGCGACCAGCAGGACTGTTGCAACCCTTGGAGGTACCAGTTTGGCCATGGGACGATATATCTATGGATTTTGTGGTTGGTTTACCTCGCACGCAGCGAGGAAAGGATGCTATTTGGGTAATTGTGGACCGGTTCAGTAAGTCTGCACATTTCATTCCTATTCGTATAACCAATTCGGCAAGCGATTTGGCTCCTCTTTATGTACGAGAAATTGTGCGTTTGCACGGGGTGCCAAAGACCATTGTTTCTGATCGAGATGCCAAGTTTGTTTCCAAATTCTAGGAGAGTTTGCGAGGTGCGTTAGGTGCAGCGGCCGTCTTAGCACTACGTTCCACCCAGACGGATGGTCGATCAACGCACCATTCAGACATTAGAAGACATGCTCAGGTGTTGTGTTTTATCCTGGAAAGGGAATTGGGAAGAGCATTTAGCTTTGGCAGAGTTTGCTTATAACAACAGTTATCATACCAGCATTCGAGCTGCACCATTCGAGGTTCTTTATGGGCGTAAGTGCAGGTCCCCGTTGTGTTGGGATGAGGTTGGAGAGCGGGCAGTTTTGGGTCCCGATTGGGTTCGACAAGCGATGGCTAGAGTGGCGAAGTTAGGCAAAATCATTGGTCGCTTTCGAGCCGGCGGAAGAGCTACGCAGATGTGAGAAGGCGGGATCTGGAATTCAAAGTGGGTGACGAGATTCTGTTGAGAGTTTCACCATCTAAAGGCGTGGTACGATTTGGCACAAAAGGGAAGCTTAGTCCAAGATTTGTGGGGGCATTCTCAATCGTGGCACGAATTGGAAAACTAGCTTACCGTTTGGACCTTCCCGATTCCATGAGTGGAGTTCACAATGTGTTTCATGTTTCGATGTTGAGAAAATTTCTGAGAGATCCAGAACATGTCATTCCTTTGGAGCCTTTGATTGTCAAGCAAGACCTTACCTTCGAGTCCCGGCCAGTGAAGATATTAGAAGAATCAGAATGGGTTTTGAGGAACAAAACCTTGAAGTATGTTAAAATCCTTTGGTCTCATCAGTCTGAAAGAGAGGCCACTTGGGAGTTGGAGTCCCGCATGCTAGAACAATACCCTGACCTGTTCGATTAAGGTAAATTGTTTAAGCTGTAATTTCCAGTATTTTCTTTCTGTTGGATCATTGAATGGATTCAAGGTCGAATCCTGTTAAGGGGGGTGGACTGTAATACACCGGAACCGAATCGGTAAAAAGAAAGAAGTCGGAGGGAGTAAAAGAAACAGTTTTCGTCGGATTTTTCCAATCAGCGGGGGTATATGTTATTTCCGTCAACAACTGGGCGCGATCATGACAGTGTGGCCCAAGAGGGGCGGCCAAAAGGGGGGCGCCACTCCCCCAAACCCTAGCCGCCTCCACCTCCCTCCCCTTTGGCCGCCACCTCCCCTCCCCAAAGTTGGCTCCCTTGCTGCTCCTTGGTCCCTCCTCGCTGTGGTGGTGCCATCTCCGGTGATCCCTGTCGCTCCTCCTCAAGATCCCCTCCGACATCTCCGTTCCCCGCCGACGTCGACGGCCGTTCGTCGTCTCCCGGTGGCCGGCCCTAAGAGAGGGAAGAGAGGGGAAGGGAGGAAGGCCTGTGTGCAGCGGATCATCGTCGTCCTACTGGTCTACAAGGGTAACTAGACATCCGATTCGCTGTTTGATTCCATTAGAGTTGAGAATCCGATTGGATTTGTAGTTTCGTTTTAATTCGCGATGAGATTGATTCTGTCCAAGACGTTGTACCTCAGTTTTGGGTGTCGTAGAGGCCGAATTGGACATCTGTGTCTTCTGGAGAATTGATCCTGGTTTCATTAGCTTTCTTTTGGAACCTGGATCACGAATTTTCACCCACTAGTTTAAAAGTTATGACTGTTTAACCACGTACTGACTCTGTCGTGAAATGCAGGTATAGTCGGTTGCACCTAGGTTTTGATCTAGTTAGAGTCAGAACCAGGTCTGCCACCCAACTAGGTTTATGAAGATAATTTCACCATGTTTCCAGGCTTATAAAGATCACTTTATTTGGATCAGTGGTCTAAAAGTTAGAGCCTTTTCTTTGGGGCTGTTCTGAATTCTGGGCAGACTGTTTTGGCCGAATTAGAGTTTACCGTCAACTAGAGTTTCGTAGCCATTTACGTTAAGAAAAGTTGAGCACTAGTTTCAGGTCTTTTGGAGCTACGGTTATTTATTGGTGAATTTTCTAGTAAAACTGCCAGTTTAGGGGTATTTGGAAAGTTTGGGTGAATTGATCAAATTGAACCTTTTGTTAGGTTGGTTTGGTTAGAGATTGCGGGAGGGCACGTGTAGCAATGTTTTACTCACTTGTCCTCATTTCGATTATTCTATATTGTAGGCGGTGAAGCGGTTAGTGAAGGGGTATCTCAGTTACCTCCTAACCCGTCGCAGCGCGGCAGGCAAGTACTAGTATGCTATAATTGATACAATATGTGATGTGTGTGTGTGCATGGTTATACTTGTTTGCATGTGTAGTTGAATGCCATGTGTATTTTTCCATTAATGCGTGATATTCAAACTTACCATGAGATCACATCATGTCATGCATGAATGCATAATGACCACGAAAGTGGATTTCTCTTGTAAGACCCATCAATTCCAGTATGGGCATCTGAAAATCCCATCAATTCCAGAATGGGTACGTTTGTCCACCATTCCAATGTGGGCCACATTGGACGGCCGTATGAAACGTTCTTCATACGATAACTTTTTAGTGAACACCGACGGGTGTTTCACTCGCTATACCGGTATATGCTGCAATATGTCCACTTCCTTCATTGCATCATTTCACTTCATCCATTCATAAGGATTGTTTCCAATAAATGTTTAATGTGCGATAGTGCGATAGTGTATATTATTTATTGGATATTGATTGTTACTTTCAAGTACTTGCTGAGTCTTTGGCTCATTCTTGCTTTGTTGTTTTATTTAGGTAAATGATAAGGAAGAACGGTTTCATGGAGGGTAGTTCAACACGATGCACTCACTACCATAATCCAAAACATTTGAGAACTTAATATTGTCTTCTATTTATGCCTTGTGTTGAATTGTAATAAGCCAACTTGGCCGTATTTACCATATCTCCCTGAATTGTTTATCTCCACCCCGTTGATTAAACTTGTTGATGATTTCCTGTTCACGTATATCTTTGTGGTATGCCACATCTAGTAATGCGTATTGTTGTGAATTTCCTAAAGATTAGTGATTGTTGGTGACACCTTGACTTCCTTATAGTCAGGGTGTTACACCCTCTTTATAGTACGATATTTATCCTATAAATCCGATCTTTTCTCCAAACACTGAGATCGGTAAAAACTACAAAAGGGTCCTTAAGCTATATAATACATTTTGTTTTGATCCATGCTATATTTCACCATATTCGTCTTGCCAATGACCTTATCATCAAATAATCATCGGACTTTAACCTATAACACAACTTGGCACACATGTTAGTCTTTTAACATAATGTTGCCATTAATTACCAAAACCAATTGTGAGGGCCTAGATACTTTCAATCTCCTCTTTTTTGGTAATTGATGACAACACAATCAATATGAGGATATGAAAGATTTTGACATATGATTTGCAACAATTTTGAGTTGAGTTCAATGGAGAAAAAATCTTACATTCAAAGTCAATCAACAAATAAAGAAAGTTCACCCTAAATATGTGCATAAAGGTTCATGAAGTGAATTTCATGCACATTTGGATTATTGAAAATTTTGGCGGAATTTATTTTATTTTATTTATTGATTATCAGGAACCATGTTTATAAGATCATTCAAGCAATAATCAAAGATGATCAATAAAAGAAGCTTGAATACCATTAAGCATAAACATTCAACACATCATAAAACATATTTTTTCAAAATAGTCATAATAGTTAATAAGATATCCAAAAGCCCCTAAAGCTCCCCCTAAATCTTTCAACCTAGTCTTCATTTCTTCTCCCCCTTTGGCGTCAAGAACCAAAAGGGATTAGTCTGGAGGAGTATTGAGGCGGCGGCGGCTAAAGCGAGCTGGGGTAGACAAGGACTGATGAAGGGAGTGTACTTGATCGGTCAAAGAGGCAATCCTTCTGTTTGTCTCGGTTTGGGCTTCCTCCAACCTTTGTTGATTTTGTTTCAGTCTTTGCTGCGACTCTCGAATTTCCATCACAACTGAGAGAAGTAAAGCTTGATCTTCTGGAGCTGCTGTTGGAGGTTTAGGAGGGATAACTTTCGGCACTGGAGCCCCCTTCCCTAGGCTTGTAGGCCTTGTGCACTCTGGGCCTTGCTCCTTTAAACGGAGTCACTCTTAAGTTGAGTGCCATAATATATGACACAAAGTATATTCTTTTGACTCTGTCATTCTTGGAGGCATTGATCTCTCTTATGATCACATCAACTACATCAAACTTTATGCCATCATAATATTATCAATGATGTTCCAAGCACACCCTCCAAGGGCATCACAAATTTTACTCTTGGGAAAGAAGGTGTGGCTGATTATCCTCTAAACTGGGCAAGGGGAAAAGGCCTCCAATCCTTCCAAGCAAAAGTTGACATCTTCATCATAAAACTGCCTGAAAGCTAGAATCCTTAGGGCTTCTTTGTCATACAATTTTTCTTGGGTCCCTATATAAGTTCCACAGCTCTTTCAAAATCAACCTTGGATGCTTGATATCTTTGGTTCTCGTCATCCATATCAAGAAATCAAAAGAATCTGACACATGTATTGTGGCATAGAATTGTAATAACACTTCAAGGCCACAAAGTCATGTAGACCGACATTCTGAAATGTCATATAGGCTCCATCATATTTATCAAGTGAGTTCAAATGATCCCAATCCACATACTTGTGATTAGAGAATTGTCGGTGTGGACCGTAGAGATTCGCAAATACTTCTCGTTGAAACCTTCTATGGAATCTCGCATCTGTTGAATTGCTAGACTTCTCATACTGATTGACCTATCAAAGAAGAGCATATTTCTCACTTGGAATCAACATGAGATCAACTTGACGCTCTTCGGCCTCGCCCATCTCCTCATCACTGGCAGTTTTTTTCTTGTGAAGATCCCTCATTATTGCCATCAGTGTCACTCTCAGATGTCGCGGCTTGCTTTCTTAAAGATGTCGCTTGTTCTCTTTTCCTCATTGCTAAACGAGAAGATTATGTCTCCAAATCGCTAGCGTCCCTTGGAGGTCTTTTTGCAGTACCTTTCCTTGCAGGTGTCTTTTGGAGAGAAGGTCTAGCGCTTGAAGCTGGAGGATCATAACGCTCTTGGTGATCTCCATCGGGAGTGGCCCCTTTGCGAAGAGAGGTTTCGGCCCAAAGGAAAATCCAGAAAAAGAATTGATTTCCGAATTTTAGAAATTAGATTAACTAAAACTGAGCTCAAAGAAATAGCAAATAAATTCCAAAAATTCCTAGAAAATTCCATATAATACTCTAGAACTCAAGGAACCCAAACAAAATGGCTTTTAATTTAATTGAATTTTAAATTAATCACATCAAATTATTTTAATTTCTAAATTTTTTAATTAAGCTTGAACTTAAACACAAAAATTCAAATGGTTATTTTTATTTTTAAATGTATCAAATAAACTCTAAATTTGAGATGTTACACATGCACTATGGTCTTAGTTGACAACCACCCAGAGGATTGTAGTCCATTGGGTGACGAGGCTGTATTGCATTAGGAAACCACCTTTGGTAGGGAAACCTAGCAGATGGGGTTGTGTTGGGTAGGGAATTGTAAAGGTCTTGTGATGATTATCTTAGTTTCACGCCTACAATTACGTGTTGGCAGTATAAGGCGATTGTATCTTGTGGGTAAAGTATGCGAACTCTACAGAATGACAAAACTATTTGAAAAGCCGTGCCCACGGTCATGGGTGGTGCCGAGAACTTACTCGAATTAATTTTTATTTTTATAAAACATTTTATATGAGGGAATGAAAAGATGGGTTGGAACCCAAAGATTTGAGATGGGCTGGAGCCCAAATATTTAAGATGGGTTAGAGCCTAGAGATTTGAGAGGACCTGGTTGAGAATCAGTGAAAAGTACAAGATGTCACCCAAAAAAGAATATGAGCATTGGGTGGATGGAGACACTCGATGAAATAGGAGGTTGGAGCCTCCGCTAGTATTTTACCACAAACTCAACTTTGTTAAAACATGTGTTAGTTAAAAAATGCTAGATCTCAGGATTTACTACTAAATTATCTATTTCAATAAGTAGCTTTACGCAAACAAAACAACCACAAGTCATTCCTTTGATCACCCTTGCTTATTATACAACTATATTATGTGTGTTGGCTCACGAGTACGGTTGTGTACTTATGCTCGCTCAATATTATTATTCAGTAAATGTGAAAGAAGAAGGCTATATGGACACTTACGAGCATTCGTCAAGACTCGAGATCAAAAAGGTCAAGAACTAGGTTGTAAGCCCCAGTCGATTGCCTGTGAGTATATCGTGAGGGTTCCACGTGTTGCACCTTAAATTCCACTTCCACTGTTGATTCTTTAAATGTATTTCATATACAATGATATAACTATGGGCACTGTCTACTGACCTAGGCACTAGTGCCGTGAACACAGAAGATTCCAAATTACAAATTTGGGGTCTGACCGCTCATCAACACACTAAACCGAAATATGCATAACCAAAACCACCAATCCCACTACCGACCTACCCTAAACCTTGATTAAACCCCAATATAATATTGTAGCAAAGGTTCTCAGGTCGTTACCCCTCGAAAGCGGATGACGGAGATGACTGGAACGTGTAGCCCTAAAATTCTCCTCCCCTCCTCCCTCTCCTTCATTCTTCTCCTTCATTGTCGTCTTCTCTGCAGCGGGGAACGAAGGATAGCAACAGCGCTGGTGGCTCTCACCAGCAGTGGCGGCGATACTTGACGCCTTGGTCTGCAGTAGAGAGCGGCGGCAAGGCACGATGATGATGAGTGGCACTAGCAGGAGCTAGGGTAAAAGGGGCGGCGGCTAGGGTTAGGCGGCACCCCTCCTGGTTGCCTAGTGGAGCCGAGGCCCATCCTATGGCCCGCACGCTGAGAACGAGATGGCCACGGCTCGGCCTGACAAGACTTTTTGTTTTTCTTCTTCTTTCCGTTTTTCTTGCTTCGTTTCCTCAAATTGCATCTAGGTCCTTATGATCTAGAAATTGGATATTTTAGGAATTCTAAAGCACATCGAATGACACCGAACGTACATGAACATCCATGGATATCAATGTGCATGCGGTTTTGCTTTTCCGCACATCATAGAATGAAACTATATTTAAGTTAGAACCCGTCTTGATGTAAGTAATAATCAAAGTTTCATGGAGCAACCTGGAATTAACGCCTAGAGATGTTTAATTTACATTCCCATAACATTTTATTAAACTGTGTTCATTGGCCTCTAGTAGGTATAGCTTACCTGCATAGGCACCTGAAAACAGATAGACCAAGCACCGATGCACGTCCTAGTTCCATTTTGTCGAATATATCGACCACATATATATATCACCTACCATACTCCACTGGTGACCACGAGTCAATGAGTTTTTGAAGTCTGTTTTTAGAGAGTTAGTTGCTGCACGCTCTCTCTCCTCATATTTTGGTCAGAGACAACAATATACATCATGTGTTCTTTTCTAGTACTATTTGATGTTTCCCAAAGTTCTAGACATACATATCCTTTGAAAAATACCGATGTCCTTGAATATTAGTTTTAGACCATTCAGAATGACCGAGTGCGTCGCTGGTGAGCAAATTAAGGTACCTGAAAAGGCTTTAGAGGAACATCCAGAGTGTAGAAGAGTTATATATTGGTATGCAATTGTATACAACTATATATACATATATACTCTTTGCTACATGTCCTTCCTTTGACCAAAACTAGCAATTGTGCTTATAAAGCTTTAATCTGTTTACGTAATTAATACTTAAGGTGGTAGTACATATAGTATATGCTTTCATATGTTGCACGCACATATACTCTTTTTTTTTTTGTGTTGGGGCTTGGAAGAATCCGTTACTTGGTTGATCATTGTAGACCCCACACATACACTTCAATACAAATATATTCCCTAATAGCTAGACCATGTGAGATGAAATCTCAACAATATAACCAAGTAACCTATATAGAAATTAATACTCTATCCATTTTTTAAGTGGTATTATAGAATCTGTGCGGTCAAACTTTCTTAAGTTTAGCTATTAACATGTTTAAAAGTATTAAGATTGGCTATGGAATCTATATCATGAGATTTGTTGTTAAAAATATCTTCATAATATTATAATATTATTAGTGTATAATAAGATAAAGTAGGTTTTGCGGTTCCAATACGTTCACTTGAGCAATAGTGGTATTGTGCGCGCCTTATCATTTGTGCTACACCCGTGAGCGCAGAAGGAGAGGTGGACTACCAAGTAGAGTACTTCCGATGGGGTTGAAAAAACACATTTCATTCTTCAGAAATGCTATATCTCAATCGAATGAGTTTTTTTTGGCAAATCAAATAAATTTCTCAACTTAGAATGTGCTCCTAGATTCGTGCGGCTACCTCTCTTTTTCTTAACTCTGGCAAAATAGATCGAGCACGAACGCAGTCGACGAAGCTGAGCATGTGTACTATAGCTGCCATCAAAGCCGTGCGAGCGCCGCCGCATCATCCCTGCTCCGACAAGTGGCCGCTCCATCGTATGCCCCCTTCTTTTCCTTATATTAAGGTGACACAACCGATGATGACGACATGGAAGAGGACAAGGCATGGGAAGGACATCGAAGGTGGAGAATAATACATGTGGGGGTGGTGAAGGAGTGTTGTGGGGAGAAGAGGTGAGGCGGGGGCCGGTGTCGTTGAGGGGCATATTAGGTAACTATCGGTAGCGGTAGAGATTTGGAACTGACGGCGTCTGTTGGACCCTTGAAGGTTTGGTCGTGGTGTGTATAGGAGAGAGGGTGTTGGGATCTCAGACTGAGGAAGCTAGCATGTGGCCAAATGGCTAGGAAGCTGGCCTGTGGCCAAACGGCTAGGCATACGGGTGCATGTACACCAAGTCTACCAGAGTTCAAGTCCTAGATTTGGCGCCGGTGTCTGATTTTAGAATTACATATACACGTGCACGTTCGCCCAAGCTCCGTGAGGCCTTAGGTGCCTTAATATTCCAAGTGTGTGTAGATGATGTGTACGTGTTGGTGGTGTGAGTGTGGTCTACATTGAATATATACATCTGCACCATGTACTCTCCCTCTAAAAATGACTGATTTGGACAGAGGAAACAAACAACAGATGTACAGTGCACATGTAATATATAGTGCATATTGGCTGTTGCATAATTATTTGATGTATCTGCTTGCTATTTGGTCAAAACTAACGAATGATAAGGGGACACATTGCGCTTTCATCCTTGCCGGTCCTCCAATGGCCAACAACCCCTCCACAGGTACATGCCCATAAGCTACACCACCACCAGCAAGTCCATTACTCGCACACAGGCATGGAGAGCCAAGCCAGCACACAGCCTTAATTATCTTAATTAGCTATCCCCCTCCTGGCAAAACAGATGCATGCATGCATGCACCCATGGCATGTAGCCATGTACTCCCATGTATATATGTGAGTCCCCCCCCTATGAGCCAGAAAAGAGAAAATAAAGGTGGTTGGTTGCACGGGGATGCATGAGAGATTGAGAGGAGAGGAGGTCCTCCTCCTCCTCGTTTTTATTTAAGAAGCTCCAAGCACACCACCATCCCTTCACACGCTCATGCTACAAAGGAGAGCAACCACCTCTCTCTCTCTCTCTCTCTCTCTCAAGAACCAAGAACAAGAAGTAGCTAGGTCGAGATGATGCTCCGGCTCGTCGGAGAAGCTAGGTACTTAGTTACTTAGCTTAATTTCTCCACACACGCATTATTAATTTATTGGCTAGCTTGCTATATACAGCTAGCTATCATCTGTGAATTAATGTCATGCATGTTAAGTTCCTTGTTATTAATTTCCATGTCATGACTCACATCCAGTGTTAATTTCATGGCCTCACAAGTTCATCTTTCCCAGACCATTGTGTTTGACAGTACACTATATGCTCTCCCCCTCTCGAAGAGAGAGAGAGAGAGAGAGAGAGAGAGAGAGAGAGATCCTTGTGACTTGCATGCATATATTTATGACTCTTTTTTGTTTGATATTTCTCATGCTGAAGTAGGCTAGCTAGCGTTGTATATGTCAAGCACAAAACAATTCTAGCTACCTGGTTGCTTGACTCGCGCTCCTTTGCCTTGGCTTGTTTTGTAGGAGGAAGGCGGCCGCGGAGGCGACCGGTAGCGGCCGGCGGCTGGCGGCGGCGGCGGCGGCGGCGAAGGGGAGGTAAGAGGAAAGCTACTACTAGCTTGTTAGTATTGGTTAAGCCACCATTAGCTTGCTAGTATTTGCTGAGTTATATAGCTAATAGTACTAGAAATCAAGCACAAATTAACTTTGTATTGTCTTGTTAAGAGATCTCTCCAGGGTGTTATATTCCAGGTACCAACACACAGCTGGTACTGTTAGTTGGTCATGTGATTGTGTTGAGAGAGAGAGAGAGAGAGAGATGGGGTTGTGTGGCAGGGCCATGTGTACGTTTGCTTGTGAGTTGGAAGCTCCGCAGCTTTCAAGAACAGTGCACTGCTGTTTCCAAAGAACAAGCCAGCCACAGTGTTGTCAGAGCTTTTGCCAATAGCAAGAATCTTTCCGTTAACTATGCACGCGTATGCTGGAATTTTTTAATCAACGTGTGTGTTCAGACAGATCACCGGTTTTTGCAAAAATTTACTTCGGCTGTTTTCACCTCACATATTTCAAATTTCGTATAAATTCTTGTAAAAAAGGATGCAGGTTGTTCCTCTCTTCTTCTCAACATGCATGTATTTCATTGAAAAGACAGTGCAAATTATTTTTTTGTTAATATGTAACGAGAAGACCAATGATTTTTTTGTTGTTGCAAATTTTACTTATTTTCTTGGCTGTTTTTGCCACACACATTTTAATTTTCGTCTCATTTCTCCTTCTTCTTTTTTGCGATTTTTGTGAATTACAACTCCAAGTTTTGGTCTGCCCAACCTTTTCAATCAAGCCCCCAAAATTCTTGCATCTTTAACTCATGGCCAATTCTAACACCAGATACCCAATTTTATGCAGGCTCGAGGGGAAGATTGCACTAATAACCGGAGGAGCAAGTGGGATTGGGAAGGCCACGGCCCACGAGTTCATCCAGGAGGGCGCATCCGTCGTACTCGCCGACGTCAACTCCCAGCTGGGCCTCGAGACAGCCCAGGACCTCGGCGCACGAGCTCATTTCGTCCACTGCGACGTCGTCGTCGAGGACAGCGTCGCCGGAGCCGTGGACGCCGCCATCGCGCGTTACGGCCGGTTGGACGTCATGTTCAACAACGCAGGCGTCGTCGGCTCGCTGGCCGGCACGTCGGAGATGGCCACCCTGGACCTGGCCCAGTTCGACAGCGTCATGCGCGTGAACGTGCGGGGCACGCTGTCCGGGATCAAGCACGCGACGCGCGTCATGGCCCCGTCCGGCGCCGGCTCGATCCTCTGCATGGCGAGCATCAGCGCCCTCATGGGAGGCCTCGGCACGTACCCCTACTCGGTGTCCAAGTCCGCCATTGCCGGCGTCGTCAGGTCCGCCGCCGCGGAGCTCTCCCGCTACGGCGTCCGCATCAACTGCATATCACCGTACGCGATACCGACGCCGATGGTGGTCGAGCAGTTCTCGCAGATGTTCCGGGGCGCCGATGAGGCGCGGGTGGCAGCGATCATCAGGGGCCTCGGCGAGCTCAGGGGCGCGACGTGCGAGGCGGCGGACGTCGCCAGGGCGGCCGTGTACCTCGCCTCCGACGACGCCAAGTACGTGTCCGGACACAACCTGGTGGTGGACGGCGGGTTCACCAGCTACAAGCACCTTAACCTGCCGTTCCCCAGGCCACAGGAGTGATTGACCACAGCTGATCCCCGGTTCGATATTGAGCTTGAAGTGTAGTTTGCTTTGATCTGTTCATGTTTCATTTCTCTGTCCAAAACTGCACCTAACCAAGAGGAAGAACAACAAAAAAAAAAAAGGTGTATGCTAGAGGGATTTTCTGAATCCTGGAAAGATAGTGGATCTCCGTAGAAAGAGATGTAGATTTGCAGTTCTTTTGTCTGGTCAGTGTGGAGAGGTGGTGAATCCTGAAAGATTCTGGATGTCTGGGTTCAGTCAAAAAGATTATGGAACTTTTGATTTAACTGCGTGCATATATACAAAAAGTTGATTGAGCTTTGAGTTCGTGCTGCTTTAGTACAGAACTTGCACCCTTGCACCAAACCATGCCTCCATGAGGAGAATGATGTTTGTGCTTGGCGTAAAGCAGCTGTCAATCCTGGAAAGAAAATGGGTTTAGTCAGGACTTGCGTAACCTCCTGTTTTCGGACAGCAAATAGTATCTACTAGTATGGTTTTCGATTTTCATTTGAAATTCAATTTGCCGTTTAATTTCCAAAAACTTTTAGCTTCCTTTAAGCTCGGGTTTATGTTTCGAACCTCTTTTCAACTTCTGAATTCAAAATTTAATTTGAACCCCTTTTTTTTCTAGATTTTGGACCCCTTCCCAATTCTCTCTTGAGTCCAGCCCATCTTCTTGGGCCGGTCTATTTTTTCTGGCCCATTGTCCCCCCCCCCCCCTCTTCCCTTCTCCCCCTCCCCTTTTCTTCTCATGGTGCCGCTTGCCTCGCTCGCGCTCCCTCCGGCCATGCTCCCGCTCCGCACGCTCGTAAGCAGATCCTGTGCCGCGATGCATGCTTGCGCGCGCGCGCATGGCTGCTGCTCGATCGCCCATGGGTGCCCGCGCCGCACGCCACCCAGTCTTCTCCCCACAACCGCCGTTTCCACCGCTCCCGCCAGTTTTCCTCCACCCTCCCTGGCTATAAGAGCCAAGCGCCCCCTCTGCCTCCCTCCCCTCCTCGCGTGCGCTCTCCCCCTCTCTATGCCGCCGAGAGCCTGAGCTCTCTCCCGTGCCGCCGCCTCCTCCCTCGGCTTCCTCCCCTCACCAGCAATCCGTTTTGGCCGTCCCCACCGCCCCTTCGGCCGCCGCCGGCAGCCACTGCCCCTGCGTGCCTCCTCTGCTCCTCCGTGCTCTGTGTGTCTCTGAATTTTGGACTCCCCCTGTGCAGTGTAGTACAGTAGAGCAACACAGCAGTAGTAGAAGTAACAAGAGCTGGCAATCGAAAAGAATTTGTGTAATGAACTTGCAAATATTTTGATACTTTTGTGATGTGATTATTTGGCCTGCTCGGCCTTTATTCTAAAACTTGGCCGGAAGCGGTCTATGTAAACTCTAATGTGTTAAATTAATAAATGGTATGGTTTTACGTCATGTATAAATTGATCCAGCAATGTGCCTGTGAGTGCTATCTACTGACTCAAGGAATAACACAGTGTTTTCACAGAGAATTCGGGATTAGAAAATCCGGATCCGACAACTTAAAATCCATCTATCAATCTAGGAAGGATACACATGATTCATATGACCATCCATTTGCTAACTAAACAACTCCATCCAAAATTCAGTCCAATTACTTTCGATATTGTATCAGTAATATATAGTGGTTTCAAACTGCATATCTGCTTTGACACAAGCCACTTGCTAGTTGCTACAAGATGTATTATTCAACAGGCACAATGAGTTCTTTTTAAGTAGTTCGATACATAAGTAAACTTCTGTTAAAATTCAGAATCTAAACCTCTGCAGAGCTTGCACTATTTTCATGCTAATTAAGTTATCCATTTCTCTAGTCAAGATCCTTTTTGCTTCAGGGCAACTCAATCAATTGCATAGCAGGGGAACAGTTTGCTTCTAGGCTTACAGATTGGAATGAAAATGCCATGTGCTCAAATATATGCAGTCTGTTGGTGACATTGACTGAACACCTTCAGACATGTGCACAAACAACTTTAAGCTGTCAGATTAATTCAATCAGTCTAGCACGCATTCTCAATATCATTAGCATCACCAGTGAATCAGTCACAAGCTATGCCATGCATGAGGAAAAGGGAACAATATAATGACCGATTATGGCAAGAAGTTATCAACACCAACAGTTTATTCTTCATGATTCAACAGTTCTAGCATGATTTACTCGTAAACATTCCATGGACCCAATGACTGAGCAATCATATTCAGCTCACATGCATGCTCCTATTAGCCATTGCCATGGGGTAGGTTGCTGAATAAAATTTGGCTATCAGAGATTAATAAAGCGGTGTTTCAATTAGTCAGGTACTTGCAATCACATTGCTTATATTACCGGCCGGAGTCCACTTTGAGCTATTGGGATACTGAAGCAATTTTACCTCGCTCTAATATATTACCTATGATGTACCGATACGCGATACGGTGATACACCATCTCTCCAAAATTACCGATATGGCGATACGTTGATAAGTTCATAACACAAACATTAAGTATTAGTATATAAGGTTCATAACATAGATAAACATTAACAGTAGTACTACATTACTAGCACCTATAGCAAGACTAAATGAAAGCATGTTAGACTATGTTGCACGAACTCAATACGAAAACAGCAAGACTCCTAGTTTTCTTCTTCAGTCTCTTCAACTTCACTCTGAAGTAGCTGCAAGACAGGTGATGTCACCTTTGGGCACATTGTAATCCCAACATTAGATATTTTAAGTAAGTGTACTTTAACTCTGTAGTTGCTTTAACAGAATTCCCGAGCATAGTACTTGCATTTGAATCGCACATTTTCTCCACCTCCTATAAATCTCTCTAGAATATAAACATGCATCCACATTGGCCTGGTGTTCAGATCAATTGGATTCATCTCCTAAAATAGCAAGAGAAACTATTTCAGCGAGGAGAGGATCTGGATGAAGGAGAGGAAGTATAAGATATGGAATAATGCTAGAAAAAGTCAAGAAAACGCTCAGATTTGAAATAACACAAATGCACAGTCATGCGGCCTGAGGAGAGGAAGGAGAAGAAAATGCACAATCATGCGGCCTGAGGAGAGGAAGGAGAAGATGAGGGCTGAGGTGAGGAAGTAGAATATGAGAAAGACAAAGAGTGTAGGAATCCAATCCAAACAAGCAAGAAGCCAAGAACCAATCCAAACTCTAAGCAAGAAGGGCACAAGAGGAAGCACCTGAGTGGAGCGGGCTGGTGATGGAGTGGTCAGTCACCGCAGGGCGTAGCTTGCTCCACCAGACCACCAACAGTAGAGGGAGGTGACATGAGGGGAGGGATTTTTTTACCGGCAAAAAAAAAATAACGGGGGGAGGGGGTAAGGCCTATTTCACTGAAAGACCGAAATGGCAATAGAGGGAGGGGGGGGGGGGGGTGAATGGTGCTTTAAAAATTAAAAACTCCCTTTACTGTATTTAAACAAACCGACAAAACCCTCTAGAAATCTCAAGAAAAGAAGTGAAGCAAAATCAGAGAACGAAAACAAGCTTCGGGCTGTTCTGCTAGAAATCGGAAGTTCCGGCCAGTCAGGTGTGGAAGTTCCGGCCAACGGAAGTTCCGATGTATCAGTGCGGAAGTTCCGGAAATTGGAAGTTCCGCAGCTCAGATGGCGGAAGTTCCGATTATCCTGACAGAAGAACAGAGCGCACTGGAACGATTCAAAAATCCGAAATACTTTTAATTTACTGCTCTTCTCAGGTCAAGTCTCACAGGACATCATCCTAAACAACATCTTGACCTCATGAGAAGAAATCGCAGACAAAGATCGTCTAACTAAAGAGAAATCGGATTTCTTGAAGAAAAGGTAAGAGAGGCCACAAACTGAAATTTAAGAGATTCTTTGATTCTCGGGTTATGAAACTTTGAGGATGGCTACTTAATAGCATAGTGATCCTGCGTGCCAAGTTTCATTCCTTCTCAACAAGCCAAACAAGATTTTCAATAAAACCTAGACACGGGGAGAAAGAACAGAGGAAGCAAAACTCAAGAACGGAGATTAAACTAAGTTTGCTCGTGGGAAAAGTTGATCAAATGATCTAGAAGTATCATCCCAACTGAGAGCAATCCATCTTAGCACTTTCCAACAAGAATCAACAAGAAAAGCCAAAACCTCAAGATCAAGTTGTACGGGAGAACAAGAACAAGGGCATGAATAGAGAAATCAACTTCAAAGATTTCATTAATTGAAACGTAAATTACAGAGGTAAACAAGGAGAAATGATTACAAGAAGTTTAGTTCATCCTCTCAATCTCAACAACTAAAGCTACAAGGCAAAACAACCCTTAACCACTAAAGCAAAAGCCAACAAACCCTATTCAAAACCCTAACCAAAATCTCCAACACTCTCACCAGGGTTACACCTCTATTTATAGCCTAGCTAACGGGTCTCCAACCCATTAAGCCCGCTACCCCCGAACAGAACCGCCTCCACTTGTGACGCTTTGCGAAAAGACCGTTTCGCCCCTTGCGCATCTTCTGGAAGCCTCCCGTACACCTTGCTGTCCTTGACTCGCAACCACCTCAAGATTCACGCCGTCTTCGACACATCTCGACCGTTCTGACCTCAACGCCGCCTGCGCCTAGTCCGATCACCTCGTGTCTCGCCACGACTTCGTCTCGATGTCCTGCGGTCAACACAGACAAAAACTCATCACATAGCATTGCCCAATATCATAGCATCAATATTTGTACAAGACTCAAACTCATACAAACTCAAAATCACAAACTATGCCTTTCTGCACAGTTCTGCCGATAATCGGAAGTTCCGCACTTGCCTTTGCGGAAGTTCCGATTATCGGACCGTCCGCACTCCCAGGTTGGAAGATCTGATTGTCGCCACAGCAGAAAACTCACGTCAGTATTATCGGACGTTCCGCGATCCCAGGTGCGGAAGTTCCGATTACTCGTAACAGAACTCAAAACGTCAGGATAATCAGAAGTTCCGTTTTACCACAGCGGAAGTTCCGATTATCGGAAGTTCCATTTTCCAAAACCGGAAGTTCCGCACTTACAGAAACAGACCAGTAGAAACGCAAACGCAATGATTTCAATCACAAACTTCTCACCACAACGTCAAATACTCATCACTCAAATGGGGACCCTACTCACATGGTCTCTCAATCTCCCCCTTGATGAGTATATTGACAAACACAGAAATAGCATATAGAAGAGTTTGTGATAAAAGCCAAACATGGTCTAATCTAGAAATCAAGAAGGCTCAAAACTATGTTTGTCAAAGAAGAAGGATTGGAGCTTTAAATGAAAGAGCAAATTTTTCTACAAAGCTCCAGAAGACTCTCCAAACTAACTTCTCCCCCTTTTGGCAATAAACACATTAAGAAGTTTTAAAGAGAGGAAATGACTATATGATATTCATTTTAAGCATTAGGAGCCATGAAGATTATCCAAAATGACTATTAGAGTATTACACCAAGCCATAACACATAAGAATGCTATCAAGATCATGACAATTGATGTATAGAATAGCTAAGACAGAAAATCCATAATCTGATTAATGATCCAATTCTTTAGCAAGTCAAATAGACCAAAATTGTAGTCTAGCTAAAGGTATCCAAGGATGATACAAGTCATGTCAAATAATCTAAGTTGAACCAAGAAGACTCAAATTGATCAGTTTAGAGTGCTACCAGTCAAAAGATTGACTCAATTTTATTCAATACTTGGTCTTTTTAATGATAAGCAATTTCAGCACAAGTTTCTTTTTCTGGAAACATAATTATGGCTTTATCTTAGTGAAGCAAGTCCTGGACTAGGTACCATCCACAACTGCCTCCTAAGCTTCAACCAATTTTTCAAATCTTAACCATGTGCTAGATCCCAAGTCTTATGCGACCACTCCAAGCAACAGATTTAAGGAAGTGATCTTAGGTCATCCAAGGCTCCCCCTGAGTTCATGCCTAGTGCAATGGCAAGCAGTCTCATGAGAAAGATTTGGTGAGGTCAGTTTTTTTGCACAAGAGATCATTTTTGCTTTTGAAGTTTTTAGACCAACGATTAAAGATAAGTCAAGTTTCTGAATGAACTGACATAGCTTACTCTGAAACTCAATAAAGGTTCAAGACTCAACTCAGCCTACTTGACATGGCGAGAATTATAAAAGGATAACTTCAACCAGACTAGTCTCAAGAGCTATCATGACAAGATTTTAATTCAAGTTTAGCATTTTTTTTAATCACCTTAGCAAGGCAAAGACTAAACTACACATAAAAAGTCATGATAAATCTAGCAGTTTAGCATAAATCATGGCAAGATGTAAAACAGTGAAAACAGATCATAAGGGATAATAGACAAGGCTCCATATGATTATATTGCAATGCAGGATGAAATGCACGAAAATCCAGATCCCATTCAGAATGAGATGCATCTTTTAATTCAGGTTGAGTTATGACAAATTTAAGAACTAGAAGAACCAAGATGAACTCCCCCTGAATCAAAGGAACAAAAACGAGAAAACTTCATGTTCCGCTCTTAAGCTTGAAATTGCTTTGTATAAGGAGAAATCTATGGATAAAACTTGTGATGCTTGTGTTAACTTGAGAAAAGAAAATGCTTACCTTCATGATACATTAGAGAAATTTTCTAAAGGTAAGAAACAATTAAACATGATTCTTGACAAGTCTAAAACTCCTTATAAGAAGCAAGGTTTATGATTCAACTCTTTTCAAGACAATTCAAAGCCAAAAGTCATTCAAGTCTTGGAAAAAGGTTTAATTGAATTCAAAATCCAACCTGCAAAAACATCTTTTAAATCTGCAGGTTTTGTTCAACCTTGTATTAATTCAAATGGTGCTTCTTCTAGTGGTACCAAGTACCATTGCACTTATTGCAAGAAAGGTGGGCATTTGATTGAATTACATTGGCGTAGGTTGAAAATGATAGGAAAAATTTTGATAGAATTTCATTCATGCAACCTAGAGCTTCTATGAGACATGGTAACACGAAAAGAATAAACCTGGATTAGGATTTTTCTCTCATGCAAATCATTATGTTTCTAGATATCCTAATTCTAATGTTTATCAGACTGTGGCGGTCGACCCTTGGTGGTCACCGGTCGACCGTTTTGGTCGCGGATCGACCACAAGACAACGCCGGCCGATCAGCCCATGGACAAAGTTAAGTCTCATGTTAATTTAAACATTGCTCATAACCGAATGTTAGATGAAATCAATGATAGTACTTACGGTTTGTATACTCCTTGCAGACGTGTGTCTCGATCTTTGGATTCCTAAATCTTGTTTATCTAACTTGATGTTGAGACACATCATTCTTTGTTCCTTGATTTTCAGGACTACCGTGGAAAGGGGAAGAACACGTGGTTTGTCGACTCCGGGTGTTCACGCCACATGACCGGAAACTCAAAATGGTTCACCTCTTTCACGCGGGCAACAGGTGATGACTTCATCACCTTTGGAGATGATACACAAGGGCGAATTGAAGGAACATGATCAATTAGGGTGAACAACAAATTCATTCTAAAGGATGTCGCTCTTGTGGACAAGCTTAGGTATAATCTCCTTTCTGTTTCTCATCTTCTTGATGATGGGTATGAGACTGTTTTTAAGAAAAATGCTTGTCGTGTGCTTGATTCTACTGGTGAGCTTGTGTTTGGAATCTCTAGAGTTGGTAGAATTTTTGAGCTGATTTTTCAGAATCTCTTGCTGGATCTCTTAAATGTTTGCTTACATCTTCTTCTGATTTCTGGCTTTGGCACCGACGTTTGGGGCACATTGGTTTTGATCATCTGACACGAGTTAGCAACCTTGATCTCATGAGAGGTTTGCCCAAACTCAAAGCTGTCAAGGATGCTGTATGTGCGCCTCAGAGGCATGGCAAACAAGTTGCCGCCTTACACCCTTCTCAGTGACTATGGTTATGACCGACGGACCGGGACGGTTGCTTCATATGGATCTTGTTGGTCTGCTAGAGTCCGATCGATCGGTGGAAAATGGTATATTCTTGTCATAGTCGATGATCTTTCTAGATATACTTGGGTGTTCTTTCTTACTTCAAAAGATGAAGTTTTGGTTATTTTCATGATCTTGTTCTTCGTTTGGCTTCGAGCTTCACGGTGCTTTGAGAGCGATTCGCATGATAATGGCACGGAGTTCAAAAATGCTTCTTTTGCTTCTTTTGTCTTTGGCGTGGTATTGAGCATCGTTCTCCTCTCCACACGTCCCTCAACAAAATGGCGTGGTGGAAAGGAAGAATAGGACCTTGGTCGAAATGGCTAGACGATGCTAGATGAGTATAACACAGGAGATTTTGGGCGAAGCTATTGCTCTTGCTTGCCATATTACAAATCGTGTCTTTTGAGACCTTCTTTAGGCAAGACTCCTTATGAGCTTCGTTTTGGTAGAAAACCATCTGTTTCACATTTTGGGTTTTGGATCAAAATGTTTTATTCTTAAGACAGCAACTTAGATAAATTTGAATCAAGAACTTTTGATGGGTTATTTCAGGTTATCCTGCTCATTCGAGGGTTTTCGGGTTTTAATCTTGAGACTAACATTATTCGGGAGACTTGTAATGTCACTTTTGATGAGACTAGCCTGAGCTAGATCTATTGCTACAGAGATGATTTACGGGTGACAGAGAGCATTTTTGTGGAGGAAGATGAGGACGGCTAATATCATTCCTTCATCTGCTGCTACTGAAGCGCCCATACTGATACAAGAACCTACTACGTCTACTTCACCTTGATTGAGGCTCTCGCATCTTCATCATCGCATACTGCGGAGGTCGAAGAAACGGTATCTCACCTGGGCGCTCCACTTCGCATTCAGAGACAGCATCCTCCGGAACAGATAATAGGTAATCTACATGAGCGAGTCACTCGCTCCAGGTATAATGATCCAAATCTCTACTCTCATTCGGCTTTTGTTGATTCTTTTGAACCCCGCGATATATCACATGCTTTATCTGATTCTAGCTGGGTAAATGCCATGCATGAGGAGTTAGAAAATTTTGAAAGAAACAAAGTTTGGAACCTAGTAGAACCCCCTAGTGGTCATAATGTTATAGGAACCCGTTGGGTGTTTAAGAATAAACAAGGTGAGGATGGTTCTGTGGTTAGAAACAAGGCCAGATTGGTAGCTCAGAGTTTTAGCCAAGTTGAGGGGTTAGATTTTGATGAGACATTTGCTCCTGTTGCTAGACTAGAAGCCATTCGCATTATGCTTGCATTTGCTGCATCAAAAGGTTTTAAATTATATCAGATGGATGTTAAAAGTGCCTTTTTAAATGGTTTCATAGATGAGGAAGTGTATGTTAAGCAACCCCCTGGTTTTGAGGATCCTAAATATCCAAATCGTGTTTTCAAGCTATCTAAAGCATTGTATGGTCTTAAACAAGCCCCTAGAGCCTGGTATGATAGACTTAAGACCTTCCTGCTTAAAAATAATTTTGAGATGGGTAAAGTGGATAAAACTCTATTTATTATTAGGCGTGGAAATGACTTCTTGCTTGCTCAAATTTACGTGGATGATATTATCTTTGGTGGTTCCTCTAATGCTCTTGTTTCACTTTTTCGACACTATGTCCAGGAATTTGAGATGAGTATGATGGGAGAGCTTAATTACTTTTTGGGACTTCAAATCAAGCAATGCAAGGAAGGAACTTTCATCCATCAGACGAAGTACACTAAAGATCTACTGAAACGCTTCAACATGGGTGACTGCAAGCCAATCTCCACTCCCATGGCAACCTCGACTGTTTTGGATCCAGATGAGGAAGGAGAAGTCGTGGATCAACGCGAGTACCGCAGCATGATCGGCTCCCTTCTGTATTTGACGGCCTCGAGACCGGACATTCACTTCACGGTATGCCTTTGTGCAAGATTTCAGGCGTCTCCGAGAACTTCCCATCGCCAAGCCGTTAAGCGCATATTCAGGTATTTACACTCTACCTCTTATATGGCATTTGGTATTCTGCTCTTGACTTTGTCCATTAGAGGTTTTTCAGATTCTGATTTTGCGGGCTGTCGGTTAGATAGGAAGAGTACCTCAGGCACCTGTCACTTCCTAGGCACTTCTCTTGTATCTTGGTCTTCTAGGAAGCAGTCTTCTGTTGCACAATCCACTGCTGAAGCGGAGTATGTAGCTGCTGCTAGTTGCTGTAGCCAGATTTTGTGGATGACGTCTACTTTGAAAGATTATGGGTTAAACTTTGCTAGTGTTACTCTTTTCTGTGATAACACTTCTGCTATTAATATTGCTAAAAACCCAGTGCAACATTCTAGGACTAAGCACATAGACATTCGCTTTCACTTCCTTAAAGATCATGTTGAAAAAGGTGATATTGTGATGCACTTCAGAGAGTCCAAGCTCAATTGGCGGATATTCTTACCAAGCCTTTAGATCAAACAGATTTTCCTCCTTAAGAAGCGAGTTAGGGTAATTTATCCTTATGGGTTGGTTTGAGGGGAGTTTGATCTTTTCTTATCTTTCCTTGTTCTTTTGATCTTTTATTGTTCTTTTTCTGAACTTAGTGATCTTTTCGAACTTTTTAGGTTTTTAGGCTTTTTAATTGCATCTCATTGTGTCATATTGCATTCATATGAAAACTCCAACAAGTGGTACAACAAATAGTATGAAAAATCCAAAAAGATGCATTGTAATATAAGATTTTCTGCTTATTTTTAAAAATTGATGAAGCTTTGCCTATTACCCTTTAGAGCTTTTGTATTTCAATTTTTGCTCAATGTCATGTCTAGTTCTTTGACTTGCTAGAATTATCATGCTTTTACATGTGTAGCTAAGTCTTTGCTATATGAGCTAGAACCTTTTAAACAACTCAAACTAAGAAATTGCAATTTGTGGATGTTTTAGCGAGTTGCGCAATTAGTGCTCCTCTTGTGACATTGGCCCTGTCAGAATTGCTTTGTTAGCTCTTTGATCTAAAATTGACCATTACTTGAGCTTTTGTGTTCTTGAGATTCTAAAACTGCTGATGTGAAAAATGAAAATCAAGATTGTCTTATGCTTAAATTGTGCCAAACTATTCTTACGAGGCGCTTGTCAAATGACATGAACTTGGAGATAGTTTGATGAACGAGACGATCTCATGGGGACCGCTTGTCGAAATGACATGAACCTCAAGATTTGTCGCCCGGTAGAAGCTTAGAAAGAGTTTGTGGATGGCTCCTAGTCCGGGATCTTCTTTACTAAGATATACCTTTAATCAACTTTTGGTGAAGCTTAGGATGAGTTTGTGGATGGCTCCTAGTCCGGGATCTTGTCACTAAGTTAGATCATTAGTCAACTTCAATATTCAATGCAAATGAGAAAAATGTTGACAAATGGGCGTTTACAAAATTTTGAGCAAAATGATTCAATACGGGACTTGATTGACTCTTAATGTGGTCTTTGTTAGATTTTGATCTCACTTTGACATTTTGACATGGCCAATTTCACTTTAGGATCCTGTTGATGAACTTCTTTGAATTTGAAGCATTGCTTAAATTGATCAAATCTATCGCTTTACTTTTGAGCCTTTGTGCTTAGCTTTGATATATATGTCTTACCATGATCTTGCTAATATTGTCGGGCTTGATATCTTGTTTGTGCAATATTAGAGATACTAGCTTGTTCTTTTGGGTAATCTCCAAAGCTTCTTGTAATCAAAAATTGAAAAATACAAAAATTGAAGCCACTCCATTGCTGTAATACCCTGAAAATATTATAAATATTATTAATCGCGTCGGAGCGTAATTAATTAAATGGTATCAATAAGTAAATTAATTAGTTAAAGAATTAAGGGCTTATGCGTAATTCAATAAAAGAATTTTGGAAAAATAGGATTTTCGAATTTTGGGACTATATAAATGGTTTGTGGGTTTTAGAAAACCCTAGCCACCTTTTTCCCATGACCACCGCCGCGGTATTTTTCTTTGCCTCTCGTGCGTTGCATGCGTGTGCCCGCCAGATCTCTGCTTCAATGCATTTCTTTGTCTTGATTCTGACATCGCCGGAAAAACCATACTGCCGCTGGCTGTGCTTCGCCGCATGCGCATGTGGCCACTGTTTTTCCTCTTTGGATTTTCTCTCACGCTTTTGCGATTGCCGCGGCGCTGATTCTCGCTGACGCCGATCTTGCCGGCGCTTTTTTTTCCCGATGCGTTGCGTTACTCTGTTGAGTCTTGCCGCCACGCATTGTCACTGCATTGGGTGAGCATTGGAAGCTCATTTGGAAGCTATGCCATTCTTTGTTTTCTGCGTTGTGGCTGCCGGCCGACCGGCTCTCTGCAGAATTGCTGCAGCCGCCGGTGCACCCGTGAAGCCCCAATCTTGTGCCCACTTTGGTCCAGTTCAACACCGTGAGCTAGTGACGCGAGTGAGCATGCCTGCTGGTTTTCATTAGTTGTTTTGCAAGCATCGTCGTGAGGTAACGATCTGTTTTTTCTCTGTCTTTTTTGTTAGTTTAATTAGAGAATAGAATCAAGATTAGAGAGATGTTTTAGAATTTTCTAGTCAAAAGACTGGTTATTAGATCGGTTTAGCCCGCTGTTTTGTTGTACAAATTATTCGGGTATCGTAATGGCGAAATTTGAAAATACCATCTACTAGTTAAAAATAGATAATTTCGATATCTTTCTATAGCATGTTTAATCTCGTCAATCGGACGAGTATAATTAGAGTTATGTTTTTCGAAAGGCCGCTGTTTTTAGGGTTTTTGTCGTTTGGCGCTGTTTTGGTAGATCGGTTATTAAAAATAGTAAACAGATTAATTAGTGTTTTTGATCTACATGAAAGTTGTAGATAATTGTCCAATGGTTCTGTAGGATCTGAGAACGCGTATTTTGGTTGAGTAAAACAGAAGTTATGAAATTTGGAAGACCGCTGTTCCGAAGCGGACAGATCGGGTTTCCGGGTTAAATACGGAGGGTTAGATGAATTAATTAGAAGGCGGTGTAATCTAAGAAAATGTGGATAATTTTATAAAGAATCCAGAATGGGTTGGTTTGTGGTGATCGGACTTTCGAGTCAAAAGTTACGCTCTTTTTAGTAACCGGACAGCAATGGGTAGTTTTTCGATACCGGCGTAACGTGGTATATTTGGGGTCGTGTAGGAGCGATGTATATTGATTGTTATGCGTATGATGTTGTAGCTTGTATTGAGATGTGTGTATTTAATGTAGGAGAAGCGTCGTACTTGTTGCCATCTTGAGTCAAATTGTGCGTCGCAACTAGTACGAGCAAGTGCATGGTAGAGCGATCAATGATCGATCAACGTTTTCTTTATCTTTCATTACCATTACCGTTGTGCTTTTATCCTGTTTAATTGCAAACAAGTAATTGGTATGTTTATATCTTTGTTGATGAGCATGATGGAAAGTTGGATATGATGTTTATGATGGAGTTTGCATGTTTGCATACATAAGCATCTTTGCATAAGAGAAGGTGATCATGATTGATCACAACTCCACGGGAGTGGAGGAGGTCCCGATCCTTTTGGAGGAACGGGCTTGAGAGTGAATGTTGTCGCGAGCATTCACTCACGCTATACTGCATATCTGTGAAAAGAAGTGCATGTGGACATATAGATTAGAGTTGCATTGATAATTGAGATTGATGAATAAGAATGTGAATGGAAGTGCATGTGATGATAATGAAGTTATTGAATCTTTGTTGATTTATTATTGTTCGTTGTATATCGATGTGTTTCTTTGAGTCGTGGACTCACCCTTGCTCTATTGTTGTTTTTAGGTGATCTTCGAGGATGCCGTAACTAAGAGCGAGTAGAGCACATGGACATCACATGATCATTCGCCATGATAATCTTTTCATTCAATATTGATATACACTTGGACATGTTAGAGGTTGAATAAATTTTAGGACATCATTTGGACTAGACTATTTGCTTTATTAATTTGGATTCATTGGTTGATGCTGCTTTAGATTATTTGCCTGGTTATAATTCTCATTGCTTATTTATTACCTCATGATCCATAATTATGCATTGCTCTTTTGTGGTCCTTGGATTTGATTATCATTGATTTCTTGCTATATTTACAAAGTGTGTCAATAATTATTAATTGGAAGGTAGTTTAGTGGCATTCCAGGCTCAGTGTTGGGCTGGGGTGTTACAGTTGGTATCAGAGCGGGCTTTAGGTCCGTGGTGAATAGATTAACAACATAGGCAAACTAAAATTGTTAAAATTTGTTTTAGTATTAGTAAATCAACTAAAATTTGCTAATGGTTAACTAACCTAAAATTTGACACACTAGTGCACAGTAGGTTAGAGAGAGGTACGAATATAGTTTTACGCTTCCGTTATGTTGTTTATTGATGGATGAGTTTATTTTGAGCTTTGAACTTATTATATAATGTTGATTGTGATTGATAGCTATGTCGAGGGATAGATGACGTGGTCGTGGTGGCCACGGTCGTGGAGGTCGGGGCCGCGGGCGTGGTTCTGTGGGGCCCCTCCTGAGGCAGTTGAGATCGTGGTTGTGGCCCTGGGTTTTACCAGGTTACACCACCATTCGTGGTATGGGAATAGAGAGGTAGCTACTTTGATTACAGTAGTTATAGGTATTGTGTGTGAGTTTCTTTATAAAAGTTGTTCTTTTCCTTGAGCTTGAATTTTGGGCAATTCTGGTTATAGTTGCGGTTGATGAATTTTTCTTGAGATAGTGTTTACAATACAGCGGGTGATATTTCATTGGTCTCCTTTGGTTCCATAAGCCATTACTTGTTCTCATGACTGTTGATCTATTGTTGCTTTGTGTGAACATTGGTTAACAGCAAGATTGTTATTTTCGTGGGAGTTCCGTCCTTCCTATTGGAAAATATGACTTATTTATTCACTTGGTATTCTGGATACTGAAAGTTTTCTATTGCAAGTTCTTTAACATGTGAAGACTTTGGCTTTATGTATTTCTTTTGGATTATTTCGAGTGCTGAAGTTTAATGCCTATTTTTTTCTGAAAAGAGTTAAAGTCCTTTTGTGTTGACTTGTTATGTTTAAGCTAGAGGTGGTAAACATAGAAGTTCATTGATAAGGTATGAGTATCAGGTCGGATCTGTAGCGTGATGCATGATTGGTCTTAACCCAAATCCTTAGAATTGAACTTGATTAATTTGATATTGTCATAGAGTAATTACGAGTTGAGTAGTGACTAAGAGTATGTCCATACCTAATTGGAGTCATAAGAGTTATTAAGAAGTATGGAACGTTGATGAACTGGCTTGGACATTAAAATTGATTAGTTTGTTGAATTTATTGGATTTGGTACCAATGGATTAATTTAATTGTGTGTAAAGGGAAACTTGAGGAGATGCTAGGTTATTGCCTTAATAGATATTATTTGAGGTGTTACCTTTACTGTAGACACTTGGTGATCATATTTGGTTGATGGCTTTACATATACCTTAGTGTGATTAATTATTGGAATTGTGTACAAAAGGTTGAAGGGATTGAATACCAGTGGATCTAGAATTTACAGGAGGAGTTCTGGATAGTTCTTCTTTATAGAATGACACGATGAATTTGATTATAGTGTTGTTGAGACTTTTGATCGAGAGAAGATTTTGACTTTTGAAGATTTAGGGTGATTTTGTTGAAAACTAAATGTGAGGAGGAACCACTGGATATGTGTTGGTAAATATTCAAGTGATTCGCAAATGAAAATAGGTAGCAGCTAGACATCATAAGGAAGCTAGTTGATAACAACAATGGTTGGAGTGCAATTGCTGAGTGTTAAAGTTTGGTGTTGAGCATCACTAAGAGTTGAGCTGGTGTGATTTAATAGGTGGCTTATACCTAGACAATTGTGGAATAGTCAGACAATAGCATATTCGTGATGAAAGGGTTTTGATAAAACCTTTTAATTTGTGCAGTGGATTCCTTCTAATATAAAGTAGTTGTGGTAGTGAGGTTGTATGGTTTTGGAATAATCTCATTTTGAAGATGTGATGGTAAAGTAGTACGGAACAATTTGGTGAACTTTTCGAGGCTTATTAATGGAAGAGTTGACGATAATGAATCATGTTAAGAGTGTATTATTCTTAATGTTAGTAAGATTGTCTGTAAGGGATTGTGGCTTCGTGTGGTGATGATTCTTTTAGAAAGAATGTAATTTGACCGTCTTTCGTATTATCGTTTAAATGAAAGGTTTGGAGTTTTGAATTCATGAACTTTTGGAGTTCATGATTTATTTGGTAGATGAAATTGGTTTGAGCAAGTGACGAGTCGGAAAGCTTCATTGGTTCTTAAGTGATTAATGTGATTTGGTCCTTTAAAAAAAAAAAAATCTTTTTATTTGTCTCTTCTTTTGAGAAAGGAATAGTCGATTTGTTTTACAAAACCTTAAAGAGTGTATATTGGGAACTGGTTAATAGTGGTCAAGTATATGATGTTGTGAGACCACAGGTTGCAAGTTAATTGAGGAACATTAGAGGATGAATTCATTTCATGATATAAATCTCATAGAGAATTGGATCTAAAAGGAATTATGGTCGTTGGGACAAAACTGATTATATTGTTACAATTAGTAGAACCTATAGCGAATAGTGATCCAAGAATATTTGTGCATGATGGTGGGGTATTGGAATTATCGAATAGTTGGGTTATTGTGATGGTATACTTTGCAAGGTTATGTAGGTGAAATTGAATGGTGTGGTTTATTGAGGGTCCAAGATTAGTGAAGTAAATCGTTTTGGGCAGTCAATTGATTAGTGATGATGGTTGATATTAATGATTGAGGATCTTGTTTGGATCGTGGGAATTCTAGGCAATGAATATGCGGATTTCTATCAAGTATACCGAAGTCACTTTAGGAGTCCCTGTCGTTGAAATTGAGCATGTGTTTTATGCTAGAACCTTGGTTGCCCAATGATCATGTGTAGAAGTAGTAGAACAAAAGTGGATTCCAAATAGTATGATGATCATTGATAGAATCCTTTGGTTTTAAATCAGTGTGTGTGGGTAGAGAATTTCAAGTTGATTATCCTTAAAAGATTGAGGTGATGTGATTGTGGGTGTAGACTTTATTTGAGGTGTTGGGAATCATTTGTCAAAATAGTTTCTTTGGTAGAGGAGGGGACTATAGTATTTTTTATGGGTTAGTAGAGTCTCTCTAAAGGGCGCGGTTGTTGCTCTCAGGTTGAGCATCGCTTTGAGATTACCAGTTAAGAGGAATGAGTTAGTGTGATGATTTGAAATCCTATGATTTGAGAGAGTTTATTCCTAGAAGAAAAATTGAGAAGAAAAAAAATTGATTCCTCGGGTAGTGAAATGCCCTCTTGATTCTTGTTTGAGTGTGTATGACAGAGGTCATTTACAATTTGAGTTGGCTTTACGTTGGCATGTGATTCTTTCTAATTTAGGAAAGAAAAAGTGATTGATTTTGGCATTCGAATGTTTTCTCTTTTGGCTTACGTGGTGTTTATTTGCAAACAAATTTATCCGGAAAATGGAAAGGTTTTTGTGATGAATCTTTGATTTTGGATTTGACTATTCTGATGGGGAATTGGTAACGCGTGATTGCGATGAGAATCCTTTGTTTTCAGTTGGGTTCTATTTATAAAAGAGTTTGTTTGAAACTAGTTTGGTTGTGTGTCCCTGGTTAAAGGAGGTACTCCTTGCAAATGTGAAGTGGTTGATTGGGAGACAGGACAGGAGTTCAGGGTGTTATGTACAGGTTGTGTGGTTTGGTACCAAAACGAAGTTTGGCCCAAGTTACATTAGTTTGTTTCTGGAAGTTGTGGAGATTTTTGGAAGACAGTGTATCGTTAGGACCGTCTCGTGTCCATGCGCAGGGCACACAACGTTTTGTATAACCCGATGCCAAGGTAGTATTTGAGAGATTAGGATTACAAGGTTTTCTTAGAGCCGTTGACCACCAAGTAAGACCGTACCTTCGACTTCCGTCAGTTGAGTGTACCGAAAAATGAAGAGATGAGTGCTGGGGCACAAGACGTTGGTATACGTCAAGGTGCTGTGGACGCATCAGTCCGAGAGAGAGGCGACTTGGGAGTTGGAGTCTCGCATGCGCGAGCAAGATATCCGAGTTGTTCACGTCTGCACGTGTTGTTTTTGTTGTTTAATTTCAGCTGTGGAGTTTTTATTTGAGTAGAACGGCGATTAGAATTCGGGGTCGAATTCCGTTAAGGGGGGTAGAATGTAATACCCTGAAAATATTATAAATATTATTAATCGCGTCGGAGCGTAATTAATTAAATGGTATCAATAAGTAAATTAATTAGTTAAAGAATTAAGGGCTTGCGCGTAATTCAATAAAAAGAATTTTGGAAAAAATAGGATTTTGAATTTTGGGACTATATAAATGGTTTGTGGGTTTTAGAAAACCCTAGCCACCTTTTTTCCCACAGCCACCGCCGCCAGGTATTTTTCGGCTGCCGCTCCTGTGCGTTGCATGCGTGTGCCCGCCAGCGCTCTGCTTTCAAGCCAATTCTTTGTCTTTGACATCGCGCAGGAAAACTCATACGCTGAGCCGCACCGCTATTGCATGCGCATGTGGCCGGCTGTTTTTCCCTGCTGGATTTTTCCTGCGCTGCCTTTGCAGTTGCCGTGCGCCTGATTCCTGCCGACGCCGGATCTTGCTTGCCATTGCTTTTTTTTCTGGCTGCGTTGCTCTGTTTGAGTCGGCCGCCATTTGCTTTCATTGGCGGCTGGATCGAGCCATTGGAAGGCTAGCATTGCCATTGTTATTTTCTGCATTGCACGCTGGCCAGCGACCAAGCTCTGCAGAATTGCTGCAGCCGCCGGTGCACCCGTGAAGCCCCAATCTTGTGCCCACTTTGGTCCAGTTCAACACCGTGAGCTAGTGACGCGAGTGAGCATGCCTGCTGGTTTTCATTAGTTGTTTTGCAAGCATCGTCGTGAGGTAACGATCTGTTTTTTCTCTGTCTTTTTTGTTAGTTTAATTAGAGAATAGAATCAAGATTAGAGAGATGTTTTAGAATTTTCTAGTCAAAAGACTGGTTATTAGATCGGTTTAGCCCGCTGTTTTGTTGTACAAATTATTCGGGTATCGTAATGGCGAAATTTGAAAATACCATCTACTAGTTAAATATAGATAATTTCGATATCTTTCTATAGCATGTTTAATCTCGTCAATCGGACGAGTATAATTAGAGTTATGTTTTTCGAAAGGCCGCTGTTTTTAGGGTTTTTGTCGTTTGGCGCTGTTTTGGTAGATCGGTTATTAAAAATAGTAAACAGATTAATTAGTGTTTTTGATCTACATGAAAGTTGTAGATAATTGTCCAATGGTTCTGTAGGATCTGAGAACGCGTATTTTGGTTGAGTAAAACAGAAGTTATGAAATTTGGAAGACCGCTGTTCCGAAGCGGACAGATCGGGTTTCCGGGTTAAATACGGAGGGTTAGATGAATTAATTAGAAGGCGGTGTAATCTAAGAAAATGTGGATAATTTTATAAAGAATCCAGAATGGGTTGGTTTGTGGTGATCGGACTTTCGAGTCAAAAGTTACGCTCTTTTTAGTAACCGGACAGCAATGGGTAGTTTTTCGATACCGGCGTAACGTGGTATATTTGGGGTCGTGTAGGAGCGATGTATATTGATTGTTATGCGTATGATGTTGTAGCTTGTATTGAGATGTGTGTATTTAATGTAGGAGAAGCGTCGTACTTGTTGCCATCTTGAGTCAAATTGTGCGTCGCAACTAGTATGCGAGCAAGTGCATGGTAGACCGCGATCAATGATCGATCACTGTTTTCTTTATCTTTCAGTACCATTACCGTTGTGCTTTTATCCTGTTTAATTGCAAACAAGTAATTGGTATGTTTATATCTTTGTTGATGAGCATGATGGAAAGTTGGATATGATGTTTATGATGGAGTTTGCATGTTTGCATACATAAGCATCTTTGCATAAGAGAAGGTGATCATGATTGATCACAACTCCACGGAGTGGAGGAGGTCCCGATCCTTTTGGAGGAGCGGGCTTGAGAGTGAATGTTGTCGCGAGCATTCACTCACGCTATCTGCATATCTGTGAAAAGAAGTGCATGTGGACATATAGATTAGAGTTGCATTGATAATTGAGATTGATGAATAAGAATGTGAATGGAAGTGCATGTGATGATAATGAAGTTATTGAATCTTTGTTGATTTATTATTGTTCGTTGTATATCGATGTGTTTTTGAGTCGTGGACTCACCCTTGCTCTATTGTTGTTTTTAGGTGATCTTGAGGATGCCGTAACTAAGAGCGAGTAGAGCACATGGACATCACATGATCATTCGCCATGATAATCTTTTCATTCAATATTGATATACACTTGGACATGTTAGAGGTTGAATAAATTTTAGGACATCATTTGGACTAGACTATTTGCTTTATTAATTTGGATTCATTGGTTGATGCTGCTTTAGATTATTTGCCTGGTTATAATTCTCATTGCTTATTTATTACCTCATGATCCATAATTATGCATTGCTCTTTTGTGGTCCTTGGATTTGATTATCATTGATTTCTTGCTATATTTACAAAGTGTGTCAATAATTATTAATTGGAAGGTAGTTTAGTGGCATTCCAGGCTCAGTGTTGGGCTGGGGTGTTACAATTGCACTTAATGCATATTCCTCTTTATGCTTCTTTTGTTTCTGCTTCTTCATTTATTCTATATTTATTATCTCTGGATGAGAGGAAGGCGTGATTCCTTGATGAATCCATTGTCAAAGGGGGAGAAGATGTGTTAAATGAGAAGAGAAGATGTGTTAATAAGAAGATATTTCTTATTGGGGGAGAAGTTTATACAAAGGGGCGAAAATTTGAAAATTGAGGATCATAGTGAGGGGAGTTCTTAAGTTGCATTCTTATTGTCTTATTGAATATTCGAACTTGAATTGCATTCTTTTATACTCACAATGATCATAGGTCAATTGAACAATTGTTCTTTCATATGGACCTCATGTGAGAATTTTGACCCTTTTTCGAAATCAAAGTTTTTATGCTTTCTTTTGCCTTGTCTCACATGCCTATACTATTCGATGCCACTTGGTCATTTTCATTGCTTTTTCTTGCTTATGGACCAAGTTGTGCCTTTGTCTTAAAAGCTTGAGTAAACTCGTTTTCAAACCTCTTACTTACATTTTTCGGATAATTGCCAATGTGTTCATCAAGGGGAGATTGTGGATTTCATGGGGATATGTTCCGGATCTTAGGATGATGTGACAATTGGCAATGGCGTTTACGGTTTGTCGTTTCACGTGTTTTCGACAAAGTTCTGAGCTTCATTGGACGAGGCGGTCCGACCGGTCCTTTGCAGGATCGGACCGGTCCCAAATCGGTCGGACCGGCCATATGGGGCGATCGGACCGCAATGACCTAAAAGTTCTCGAATGGGTGGGCCAAAAATAGGTGTTGTAGGCAAGTGAGGGATCCCAATGCACTTGGTCTCATAATTTTTGGAGTCTCGAAGAAGTTCTATTGGTTTAAAGTTTCCGAAGGTTTGAATTTGAGGCTTGAATTTGGCTAAGTCCCAAGGCGGTCCGACCGCTCACGAGGAGCGGTCCGACCGCCAAGAATGGTCCGACTGCTCACTGGAGCGGTCGGACCGGTATCACTTGATCATCGGCCAACCGTGGCGATGCTATTTTGTTAGGTCAAGTACATGGGTTCCATGGCATATGTTTTGCATGATGCATGTTTTGACTAACATGGGTCAAGTTTTGAAGAACTTGTTCCCGAATTCGTGTTTTCTTGTGCGTGGTTGTGTAGGTTGCTTGGTGGTCAGCGACGGTCAACGGCGAAGAGGATCGGGACTAGACTTGGAGAGTTGAGGTCCGAGCGATTGGCGATGCGGGTGAGGTCAACGACTCAAGCGTGACACAAGATGGACAAGGGTGACCTATTGGCAAATCCATGACGCATGGTGAAGCGGTTTAGGTTAAAAGGTTAAAGACGGCGCTTTGCGAAGCGTGCGTGTGTGACCCGTTTGTTAGTGGGCCTTAACGGGAGCCCAATTGAGTCAAACCCTAGGAGTTCTAGGCCTCCACTATAAATAGGAGGAGGTGGTGGTGCACCCTTCTCTCTCGTCTTTTATGTTTCAAAACCCTAATTGTCTTTTGGGAGTTGAGGTGGAGGCTAGGGCTTTTCATGGTTTGAGGAGAATTTCGTGATCTTGGATTGACCATCGATCCATGATGGCGTGGGTGTAATCCAAAGAACGATCTAGTTATCAATCTATGCAAGGTTTGCTTGAGATAAGTCTCTTTTCGTTCTTGCTTTCAATTTGGTGATTTTAGGGCTTCCTTTGATCCGCGAGTTTGTGATTGATTCTTTCACGTGGATTAGCTTGCTGTGATATGTGTGAATCTATCTAGCATCATCTTGATCATCAATCTCTCACGAACAAGCATTAGGATCAAGTTTTCGTTCTTGCGGTTTTAGACCTTCGTTAATCAATTGGCAATTGCTCAAGATCGTTCAAGAATTATCATAATATTCGATTGGAATAGGTTCTCAATAGCATATAGAAGGTGTGTGCAAAGTTTCATAAAGATTGGAGTTGAGAATCAAAGTTTCACCTAATTGCAACTTCGTCATCGGGTGATTTTTTTATTGCAGATCGGTTCTGGAGTCGGCCGGTCAGACCGCCCGTCATCACCGGTCAGACCGATTTTGGAGCGGTCCGACCGCCAGCACAACGCCGGTCAGACCGCCCGGCAATCGGTCCGACCGGTTGGGTACAATGATCGACCGCCGTCTTTGCCGTGAGTCTTTGCAATCTTAGTTGATTTTGTTATTTTGCTTAGGGGATTTAATTGGATTCAATACTAGTCTTCCGCTGTACTGGTATATTGATCTTCATAGCTTTCTAATAGCTACTGGAGTAAAATTGTATTGAGTTCATAATTTGTGAAAAAGTGAGCGTGCTCCTATTCACCCCCTCTAGTCGCCTTTACGGTCCAACAATGTAAAACAGTGAAAACAGATCATAAGGGATAATAGACAAGGCTCCATATGATTATATTGCAATGCAGGATGAAATGCACAAAAATCCAGATCCCATTCAGAATGAGATGCATCTTTTAATTCAGGTTGAGTTATGACAAATTTAAGAACTAGAAGAACCAAGATGAACTCCCCCTGAATCAAAGGAACAAAAACGAGAAACTGGAACGAGAAAGAGAAAAGGCAGTCCTTAGAACATAGATAAGATAGAGAGAATACTATAGCTCAGACAGATTCTTATCTACCCCATATGATTCCAGGACTATCAGCTGATCGACTAACACACTAAGGAGCAAACACTGTCCCTGTCTACCCAAGGGTGGCCCGACCCTCGCTAGAACCTATAAGAAGTGAGTAAGCTCAACTCAGAGAGAGGAGAAACAGCTAATAAGCACCATCCTAGAAGCATAAGATAAGAATTAGCAGTCAAAACAACTTGGCAAGAGAACCACTCTAACCTATGCTGGAAGGACTTAGACCCAAAGTACTTAAATGAAATGCAACCAGAAAGGAGAACTAGCATAGTTAAAATATAATACAGTAGTAAAACCCAAGCTCCCCCTCACAATAGTCCATAAGGACAAACCACCCCAAGCTCTCCCCGCAGAGCTGAAAACAGAGAGCTGTCCAAAGGCTTGGTGAAGATATCAGCCAACTGGTGTTCACTCTCCACAAACTGGAGCACAATGTCACCCTTCTCTACATGATCTCGAATAAAGTGATATCTGATATCAATATGCTTGGTCCGAGAATGTTGCACTGGGTTCTTGGCAATGCAAATCGCAGACGTGTTATCACAAAAGAGTGGAACATGGTCGATTACTAACCCAAAGTCCTGCAAGGTCGAGACCATCCAAAGCACTTGGCTACAACAACTGGCTGCAGCAACGTACTCGGCCTCTGCAGTGGACTGTGCAACACCGGACTGCTTCCTTGAAGACCAGGAGACAAGAGAAGTGCCAATGAATTGGCAAGTGCCAGAGGTGCTCTTCCTATCTATCCTCTGACCCGCCTAAATCTGCATCGGAGAAGGCTCTAAGAGATAGACAAGAGGAGGAAGAGTACCAGATACCATAGTCAATGGTAGCTCGAAGGTACCGAAAGATGCGCTTCACCGCCTGGCGGTGAGATACGCGAGGAGAAGCCTGAAACCGAGCGCAAAGACACACAGAGAAGTGTATATCTGGTCTCGAGGCTGTGAGGTACAAGAGAGAGCCACTCATGCTCTTGAACTCCTTTTGGTCAATGTGTTCGCGTCTTCATCGGATCAAGAGCATTTAGAGATGCCATCGGAGTTGATACTGGCTTTCCATCATTCATGTCGAAGCGCTTCAGGAGGTCTCGAGTGCACTTGCCTTGGTGAAGAAAAGTACCTTCCCGAGTCTGTTTGATTTGGAAGCCAAGGAAGAAGCTCAACTCGCCCATCATGCTCATCTCAAATTCCGAGCTCATAACATCGGGCGGGAAGCGAGTATGTGAGGAGCCGCTAAAGATGATGTCGTCCACATAGATCTGGACGAGCAAAAGATCAGTGCCAAGACGGCGGATGAACAAGGTCTTGTCTATTTTACCCATTTCAAAACCATGACTCAGCAAATAGGACTTAAGCCTTTCATACCAAGCTCTGGGAGCCTGCTTGAGTCCATACAAAGCTTTGGAAAGCCTATAGACATGGTTAGGGTATTTGGGGTTCTCGAAACCTGGAGGCTGTCTGACATAGACTTCTTCCTCAATAAGGCCATTGAGGAAAGCACTCTTGACATCCATCTGGTAAAGCTTGAAACCCTTAGAAGCTGCAAAGGCAAGCAGGATTCTAATGGCTTCAAGTCTAGATCTGAGGGCAAAGGTCTCTTCGAAATCTAGACCCTCAACTTGGGAGTACCCCTGAGCTACCAGCCTAGCCTTGTTTCGAATGACTAACCCATCTTCACTTTGCTTGTTCTTGAACACCCATTTGGTCCCAATGATATTGTGACCTTGAGGGAGCTCAACAAGGGACCAGACCTTGTTTCTTTCAAAGTTTTCCAACTCCTCATGCATGGCGTTTATCCAAGACTCGTCAGATAGAGCATGACAAACGTCTTTGGGCTCAAATGAGGCGACAAAAGCGAATGGAGACAAAGAGAGACAAACCGACTTTGGAACGTGTGACATGCTCAAAGAGGTCTCCAATGATCTGCTCTGAAGGATGATCTTTTTGGATATGTATAGGAGGTCCAGGATGAGATGAAGAAGTGGCCTCTACCTCATTAGCAGATGAGATAGGAACAGAGCCACTAGCTTCAGAAGAAGCAGAAGGTAAGGGCTGATCTCCTCGAGGTGCGGTGGAAGAAGGCACCTCAAGAGGAGGAGAAGGAATGGATCTGTAGACAACCTCATCTCCATCCTCCTCAACTTCTTCAAGATAGACTCGGATCGCTCTAGAGAACTCGAGATATCGGCCTAGTCCCTGGTGGCCTCATCGAAGGTTACCTCACAGATTCTACCAACTTACTAGACTCGCAGCCTGCACTCTATAGGCACGAGAAGAGGTCGAGTAACCCAGAAAGATCCCATCACAAGATCGTGATTCGAACTTATCTAGGTTCCCAGACTTCAAAATAAAACACTTGCAACCAAACACACGAAAATGCGAGACTGGTTTTCGCCATATCTCAACTCATAAGAAGTGCGATGCAAGAGTGCCCAAGAAAGACTCATAGAAACATGACAAGCGAGAGTAATAGCCTCACCCAAAACTTCCTAGGTGTAGAGTACTCATCAAGCATCGTCCCGCCATCTCGACCAAGGTACGGTTCTTCCTCTCCACAACGCCATTACATTGGGGACGATGGAGACGAGAAGCGGTGCTCTACACTGTCTCACCACGTAAACTCTCAAAGTAGAGATTCTTGAACTCGGTGCCATTATTACTGCGAATTGCTCGTAATGCACCTGGGAGCTCAACAGAAAGCCTACTAAAAAGACCACGAAAATGAGTAAACGTCTCATCCTTCGAGGCTAAGAAAAACACCCAAGAGTACCTCGAGAAGTCATCGACCACAACAAGAACATACCACTTCCCTCCCACGGCATTTTCGAGTTGGACCAAGCGTATCCATATGGAGCGGTTGTCCGGTGCATCGATCGTTGTCCTCGTGGATCGAGAGTGAGAAGCGGCAACCATCTTGTTGTCTTAGGTATGGAGAGCAAACTAGATCCTTGACCATCTTGAGTTTTGGCAAACCACGAATGAGATCGTGGCCGCTAACTCGTGTCAAATGATCAAAGCCTATATGACCTAGTCTCCTATGCCAGAAGGTTAAATTACGGGATTCAGAAGCAATTAAACACCAGAGAGGATCACCAGAAGACTCAGAAAAATCAGCACGAAAGATCCTCCCATATCGAGAAATCCCGCAAACTAAGCTACCCGAAGAATCAAGAATTTTGCAATTATTTTTCTTAAAACTCACCTCGAATCGTCATCGGAAGTCGAGAGACTAAAGCGATTATCTGCAGCTTACTTACTAAGGCAACATCTTTCAAAATAAACGAATTATTAATGCTCACAGTACCTTTAGCGATGACGCGCCCAAAAGAAGCATCTCCGAAGGTGATCGTCTCATCACCTCGAGCACGGGCTAGGGAAGAAAACCAACGAGAGTCTTCGGTCATATGACGAGAACACCCGGAGTCTACAATCCAGACCTTTCCCTTCCCAGCCCGGCGAACCTCATCGGAGTCGGAGTACAGCTCGCTGTCGCTTAGATCGCCCCCGAGGGCCATGAAGCACATGCCGGAGAAGTTGCTGTCATCCTTTCCATCATCGTCACTCCACCCCTCCACCTCGCTGGTGTCAAGTTCGTTGAGGGCGGTGAGGACGCGATGAAACAGCTTCTTTGCCTTCCCAAAGTTGCGGAACTTCTTCTTGCCTTGGTCAGGTGCTGAGGGCTTCGTGTTGCGGTTCTTGTCGATGTAGTCGTTCTTGCCCGAACCGCCGTTGTCACCTTTGCCCTTCCCCAGCTTGGGGCAGTTTGCTCGGATGTGGTTGGGGCCACCACACTCGAAGCAAATCATAGGACCTCCTCTTTTTCCATCCCTCCTCCTCTTGTAAGCATGGGAAAACTTCCGAGCTAGGAGAGCTAACTGTTCATCCTCAAGCTGCTCTAACTGATCATCAGTTATGTCACAGAGAGCAGCAAGGGAGAACCCGTGTATCGACTCAGAAGAAGAAACAGAGGTGGGATCAGTGACTAAAGCCATCGACTGTGACTTCGACCTTCGAGAGACAATGTCAATCTCGTGAGTCTTGAGGCGCGAGTAAAGCGCGTCAAGAGTCAGGGTCGAGAGGTCCGTGCTATCCTTGATGGTAGTCACTTTCATCTCCCAAACACGAAGATCGAAAGTGAAAGCATCCGTCGAGCGTTATCCGAAGTCGGGTATGTAAGACTGACCGCTCGGAGGTTGCTCAAAATCTTATGGAAACGCGAAAAGCACTCGTCAAGAGATTCACCAGCAAGCCATCTCAAATTTGTTGTATTCTCGCTTGAATTGGTCTTGTCGAACCGTCTTAATCTGGGTGGTGCCCTCATGGTATGCATCGAGGGTCACCCAGATGTCGTAAGCAGAAGTCAAATGAGAAATGCGATCGAACTCACTTCTGCTCAAACCCTGAATGATAATGTTCCTTGCCTTAGCATTAGCCTCAACATCGGGCATGTTTCCCACATTGATGTTTTCATCAGCAGGAACAACAAATCTAGCCTTCACCTTTCTCCAGATGGCATACCCCTGAGCCTGGATGTATGTTTCCATTCGGCTCTTCCAGAAGGGGTAATCCAGGCCATCAAAGACTGGAGGTTTGGTGGAATACTTGTCCGTTGCCATGGCTCAACAGACCGGTTAAGATCTATAAGGAAGAGCTAACCGGCTCTGATACCAATTGAAGGACCGAAATGGCAACAGAGGGGGGGGGGTGAATGGTGCCTTAAAAATTAAGAACTCCCCTTTACTTTATTTAAACAAACCGACAAAACCCTCTGGAAATCTCAAGAAAAGAAGTGAAGCAAAATCAGAGAACGAAAACAAGCTTCGGTCGTTTCGCCAAATCGGAAGTTAGGCGGTCAAGTCGGAAGTTCGAATGTCATCTTGAAGTTCGAAATCGGAAGTTCCGCAGCTCAGATGGCGGAAGTTCCGATTATCCTGACAGAAGAATAGAGCCCACTGGAACGATTCAAAAATCCGAAATACTTTTAATTTGCTGCTCTTCTCAGGTCAAGTCTCACAGGACATCTCCTAAACAACATCTTGACCTCATGAGAAGAAATCGCAGACAAAGATCGTCTAACTAAAGAGAAATCGGATTTCTTGAAGAAAAGGTAAGAGAGGCCACAAACTGAAATTCAAGAGATTCTTTGATTCTCGGGTTATGAAACTTTGAGGATGGCTACTTAATAGCATAGTGATCCTGCGTGCCAAGTTTCATTCCTTCTCAACAAGCCAAACAAGATTTTCAATAAAACCTAGACACGGGGAGAAAGAACAGAGGAAGCAAAACTCAAGAACGGAGATTAAACTAAGTTTGCTCGTGGGAAAAGTTGATCAAATGATCTAGAAGTATCATCCCAACTGAGAGCAATCCATCTTAGCACTTTCCAACAAGAATCAACAAGAAAAGCCAAAACCTCAAGATCAAGTTGTACGGGAGAACAAGAACAAGGGCATGAATAGAGAAATCAACTTCAAAGATTTCATTAATTGAAAGCGTAAATTACAGAGGTAAACAAGGAGGAATGATTACAAGAAGTTTAGTTCATCCTCTCAATCTCAACAACTAAAGCTACAAGGCAAAACAACCCTTAACCACTAAAGCAAAAGCCAACAAACCCTATTCAAAACCCTAACCAAAATCTCCAACACTCTCACCGTGGTTACACCTCTATTTATAGCCTAGCTAACGGTCTCCAACCCATTAAGCCCGCTACCCCGAACGTAACCGCCTCCACTTGTGCCGCTTTGCGAAAAGACCATTTCGCCCCTTGCGCATCTTTCCGAAGCCTCCGTACACCTTGCTGTCCTGACTCACAACCACCTCAAGATTCACGCCGTCTTGACACATCTCGACCGTTCGACCTCAACGCCGCTGCGCCTAGTCCGATCACCTCGTGTCTCGCCACGACTTCGTCTCGATGTCTGCGGTCAACACGCATAAAACACATCACATAGCATTGCCCAATATCATAGCATCAATATTTGTACAAGACTCAAACTCATACAAACTCAAAATCACAAACTATGCCTTTCTGCACAGTTCTGCCGATAATCGGAAGTTCCGCACTTACCATTGTGGAAGTTCCGCACTTGCCTTTGCGGAAGTTCCGATTATCGGACCGTCTGCACTCCCAGGTTGGAAGATCCGATTGTCGCCACAGCAGAAAACTCACGTCAGTATTATCGGACGTTCTGCGATCCCAGGTGCGGAAGTTCCGATTACTCGTAACAGAACTCAAAACGTCAGGATAATCGGAAGTTCCGTTTTACCACAGCGGAAGTTCCGTTTTCCAAAACCGGAAGTTCCGCACTTACAGAAACAGACCAGCAGAAACGCAAACGCAATGATTTCAATCACAAACTTCTCACCACAGCGTCAAATACTCATCACTCAAATGGGGACCCTACTCACATGGTCTCTCATTCACCAAAAATCAAAAAAATTTGGCCGAAATTCACAATTTGTTTTTGAAATATTCAGATTTAAAATAATAAAAAAATCAAATTTGGACAAAATTCAAGCAAATTCAATTTTTTTTGATAAAATTCATCCAAACCGAAATTTCAGAGCCGGTTTGTACTTCTACTAGTACCTACCGGCAAATCCGATTTGACAAAAAGGCTGATTTTCGTCCGATTTTCTGACCCCTACGTGAGGGAGGGGCAGAGACGAGCAGGATGAAGGCAGCCAAAGAATGGGGTGCAAACGCAATAGTCCTTCCTTGGGTGTGTGCCAGGGTTAGATGTCCTTCTAGTGGGCTAGGCTTCAATTCAAGATATGTCTTATGAGCCGTATCGAGGTATCGCGAAGTCTCGGCCTATATATTGTTTTTTTAAATAAAAAACATAAATATTCTCGATACATATTGGCATCGTACGCATATCTGATATGTATCAGGATATAGGTACGCTAGTTGGCAATAGTATCAGTGCACCAGAGTATATTACACTTGCACCCATGAGTCCATGACAAACACATCTACTAATAAGAGTGAGAATATGCCAAGAAGTTGTCCTAATTAATCATCAGTTGGAACAACTGACTACGAGCTTGAGAGAAGGGGTTGGGCGATACGGGATTGTTTGATAGAGTCAAACGGCCCATTGAGCGAAAGGAGGAATGGCAGAGAAGTTCTGCCGGGAGGGAGGATACAAAGGTGGTTAAGGTGGCTTAAACACAGAGGTTTCATAATGCCAGATCACAAATCATTGCCAAACAATACGGGTTGGTGAAGCAATCATTACAGACAAACCATTACTTTCAGCTTACTCAAAATACAATTACTTCCAACAATCATTGGCCTACTGATGAAGCACTAACCAACATATTACAATTGATTAATAAAATAATTAGATATTATTGCTACTGAAGATCAAAGCTATCCCTAACAACTAGGATCGCAATCAACCATTCAAATTACTGCCAGCAAATCAAAGGACAAATAATACAGACTTCAAAAGCTAGATTACATTAGGGATTCAAAGGCAATATTTTCAAAATGTCAGAACACATATCAATCAATTGCCAGAACAAACAGTAATAGAGTTAAATCATTTGTCAGATCCATCACAGATTTTCCAAATGCCAGATCAACACATACATGTTCTCTTCAATTGTCATATTACTAACATGGCATTCAAATGCTAGATCAAAACAGATTCAAAGCCAGAACAAAATTCTCAATTTCCGATCAGATTGACATCTTTACACAAAAGATTCAAATTGACAAATACACACAGAGGTTTCTATTGCCAATAAAACTCGGATTTTCGTCAATTGCTAGCTCTACTACCGAAGACCACTAATACTAAAACTGCTGCACACAACTCAACTGCCAGACCAACAATCACTTATACTGATGAAGCAAGAATCACAGACAACGATTCCATCTTACTCACTAACAACAACAACTACTGATCAATAATCAACAAAAAAGACTGATGAGGCAAACAATCACAGTCGGCAACTCAAACCACTAAGGGCCAAAATCACAGAGAGACAGAGAGGGGGAGCATTAGCACTGCGGCAAGGAGAGGAGAGCGAGGAAGCGGGGGCTTTGGTGGCGGTTTGACGGCGGCGGCGACGGGAGGGCACTCGTGGTCGCCCAAAATGGGTTTCTGGAGAAGAGAGGGGGTCAGGGGTGGTGGCGCTGGGCTGGAGCGGCATTGGATAGGGGACGGCGGCGGCTGGGGCTGATAGGCTTGGCGGCCAATTGGCGACGACGACAACCGAAGAGAGGGGAGGATCAGGAGGGAGATCAGGAGCACTAGGGAGAGGGGGAAAGCATTACCGAGGGTTGGTGGAGGCGGAGGAGCACCGGAGGAGGTCGGCGACGGAGTTGAGGGCGGCACAGGGAGGTGCGCAGCGGCAGCGGTCCTCTGGAAGTGGGGTGCTGCGGCCGGATGTTGGGGTGGCACGGGGACGCCGAGGGGTGCTCCGGGCGCCGGCGGTTGGGCCGGGACTGCGATAGAGGTGGCCTGCGATGGAAAGGCGCTTCGGCCGAAGGGGAAGAAGGAGGAGAAGCTTACCAGGGGGGAAGCGAGGCGTGGAGAGGTAGAGGGGGCCGGGCCATTTATAGCCAGGGCGGAGGTGATGACGGCAGCGGATCTTGGCGGCATGGCACAGTGGAGCAGGCGGTATGGGCGACGGAGTGGGCGCGACGTGGGCACAGCTCGATGGGACGGTGCCACAGGCGGAGTGGGCGACGGGCCGGTTGATGCGGCCGTTGACCCAACGCTACACCGCTCGGACCGGGCAAAGGTTGGCGCGGGGATGGCGCCGACATCACGGCGGTGCAGGCGGCAGGTGGTGGAGGTGATCTTGTTGGTGGGTCGACTCGGCGGGTTTAGCGCGGAAGTCTTGGCACGCAATGAGGCGGAGGGGAGTGGGCGGCTGCTGCAGTGGAGAGGAAGGTGGAGCCGGGCTGGGCAAAAGCGGGGTCGGGCCGAGCCGGAGAGGGGCGAATCTGGGCGGAGGGGGAAGAAGAGGGCTGGGCCGAGCGGGGAAAGGAGATGGAAGCCGAACCGAGCGGAGAAGAAGGCCGGCGGGCGGAGGCGGCGCACGCGGGGAAGAACGGGAGAAGGGAGAGGGCGAAGCGGCCGAGGCGGCGCGAGTGGGGGAGGCGAAGAGGGGAGAAGGGGGCGGCGGAAAAGAACGCGGAGGCGTGCGGACGAGGAAAAGAAGGAGATGGTGAGTCGGGCCGGGCTGAGGGAATAAGAGGGAGAGGGGAGGGGCGCTGCGGGCCGGGAGGAAAAGAGCGACGCAGGCCAGGAGGAGTTGGCCGGCCGGAGGAAAAGAAAAGAGAGGGTGCGGGAGATTTAGCTGGGGAAAAGAGGCCGGGGCATTGGGCCAGGGGAAAAGATTATGGGGAAAAGGCTGGGCCGGGTAAATGGATTCAGCCCGGGAGAGAAAAAAGGAGATGGGGAGGGAGAAAAATGAGTGGGCCGAAATTAAAAAGGTTGGCACAAAAATAAGGGGCAAGATTTTGAGAGGGTTTCCAAAATCTGAAAAGGGTGAATTTAGTTCGAATTTTGAGGTTGGGATTTGAAAGTAGGTTTGAAACACAAATTCGAACTTAGGGAAAGCTTGGAGTTTTTGGAATTCAAGCGGCAAACGAAAAATTGAATAAGAATCAAAAACCAATTGGAGGCACTATTTGTCGTCCGAAATCGGTATGTCACAAATCCTACCCACCTTAAAATGAATCTCGACCCTGAGATTCGGGTGGCTCAGAAAATAGGTAAGGGCGGTCGAACTTCAATTGGTCTTCGCGATCCCAAGTGGCTTCTTGATCCGAGGGGTTGCTCTACTGAATTTTGCAAAGTCGGATGATCTGGCCTCTGGCTTGCTTCTCCTCGAAATCAAAATCTTGATCGGAGGACTTGGATTTGACGAGTCTTTCTGGAATGCGATGACTTCAATGGAGGTTTGCTATTCAGGCACTCTGGGGCTTTTGTTGAGCTGAGAGACGTGGAGCATGTCGTTGACGTCTGACAAACCTTTCGGGTAACCTTGAACTACAGGCGTTGACTCCAGTGATATCTCTCGAGGTTATGTTTGGCATAATCCAATCAGGGGGTGATCTTTATTAACTTTTATTGCGGTTTCAGGGTCCTTGGTGAGTACCACCTTTCTGTTGGTACAGCTTAACATTCCTTAGTATCCGCCCAACCAATCCATCTCTAGGATGACGTCCCAAAGTTTGACTTGCAGCACTAGAAGGCTTGCTCGGAGTCTGAAGTTTTTCCATAGCGATCTTTACTCGGGGATTTACTGAGATAGCAAAATAAGAGTCTTCGGGTAAACCAGGTACAACGATTTTCTTTAACTTTAGGGGTTGGCAAAATATCCTTACAACAAGCTTCTTTTGACACAAAAGGGGGGCAAAGCTCCAGCATAACATGTGCTGGTGCAAGTTTAGCATAAAACACACTCATTACATTCTGGACGCTTCTGAGCGGTTTAGATACCCACCTTAAAATGAAGGGTGCTCAACCCTAGTTGTCTCTGCCAACTTCTTTCGTGACAAGCTTCACGGCGGTCAGGAAACTTGTCCTTTGCAATTCAGCTGCTTTGGTTTTGACTTGGCATGGAAGCGACCTGGGGCCTGCGAGATCTGACGACTTTTGCATGCAACTGACGTCTGGCCTTGAGTCGTTGTGGTTCTGAAGTTGAACCTTACCGGGGTGACTGGTTGAGGGCATTTACTGATAAAATGACCCTTTTCTCCACAGTTGAAACAACGAAGATGAGCGATTGGGCTTTGCGCTGCAGGTTGGGGAAGGCGGAGAAGATCCTCACTTCTTTCCATTTCTACTGAGATACTCTGACACTTTGGCATAACCTGACTATCCTCTCTTAAAGTCATATATTGGTTATCCTTGCCAACCTTACTTACGACGAGTCTCACAGCGACTTGAAGACTTGTCCTTTGTAACTCAATTGCCTTGGTCAGAATGGGACGCATGAAGCAATCTTTGGGGCAGTGGTCTTGTCCTTCACAGAGAAAATATGTGACTTTACTCGTCGGGCATTCACCTGGCTGGTGCTCTTTATCACAGTTTGGACAGTTGGAACATTGATCTGCCTGATGTTCTTTTTCTCCACAACGCGTGCAAGCTATCTGGTTCACAGGGCAATCTTCTGATTGATGGTGTTCCTCACAGCTGGGATAGTAGAGCACTGGGTACGAGTAACAATAGTGTCCATATTGCCCGCATATGAAGCATGCTCCTCTTGTATCCTGTCTTAATGGAGGACATAATTGGGCAACATGTCCTAACTTGCCACATTCAAGACAAACAGTAATAGAGTTACATTAGGGATTCAAAGGCAATATTTTCAAAATGTCAGAACACATATCAATCAATTGCCAGAACAAACAGTAATAGAGTTAAATCATTTGTCAGATCCATCACAGATTTTCCAAATGCCAGATCAACACATACATGTTCTCTTCAATTGTCATATTACTAACAGGGCATTCAAATGCTAGATCAAAACAGATTCAAAGCCAGAACAAAATTCTCAATTTCTAATCAGATTGACAAATTTACACACAATATTCAAACTGACAGATACACACAGAGGTTTCTATTGCCAATAAAACTCGAATTTTCATCAATTGCTAGCTCTACTGCCGAAGACCACTGATACTAAAGCTGCTGCACAAAACTCAACTGCCAGACCAACAATCACTGATACTGATGAAGCAAGAATCACAGACAACGATTCCATCTTACTCACTGACAACAACAACTATTGATCAATAATCGACAAACAAAGACTGATGAGGCAAACAATCACAGTCAGCAACTCAAACCACTGAGGCCTAAAATCACAGAGAGACAGAGAGGGGGAGCATCAGCACTGCGGTTGGGAGAGGGAGACCAGGGAAGCAGGGGCTTCGGGTGGCGGCTGCCGACGGCGAGCGATGGCCGGAGGGCACCCAGGGTCGGCCAAAATGGGAAGCTGGAGAAGATGTCAGGGGTGGTGGCGCTGGGCTAGAGCGGCACTAGATAGGGGATGACGGCGGCAGGGGCTAATAGGCTTGGCGGCCAATTGGCGACGACGGCAACCGAAGAGAGGGGAGGATTAGGGGGGAGATCAGGAGCACTAGGGAGAGGGGGAAAGCATTACCGAGGGTTGGTGGAGGCGGAGGAGCACCGGAGGAGGTCGGCGATGGAGTAAGGGTGGCGCGGGGAGGAGCGCAGTGGCAGCTGTCCTCTAGAGGCGAGTCTTTGCGGCATTGTTAGTGTGTGCACGGCACGCCGAGGGTGCTCGGCGCCGGCGGTTGGGCGGTCTTTGCGACGAGGCGGCCAGCGATGGAAAGGCGCCGCGGAAGGGGAGTAGGAGGAGAAGCTTACTGGGGAAGCGAGGCGGGAGAGGTAGAGGGCGGTCCATTTATCGCGGGCGGAGGTGATGACGATAGCGGATCTTGGCGGCATGGCGCAGATGGAAGCGGCGGTATGGGCGACGGAGTGGGCGCGACGTGGCGCGGCTTCGATGGGACAACGCCCAGCGGAGCGGCGACAGTCGATTGATCGGCCGTTGACCGCGCTTCACCGCCGGACCGGGCAAAGGTGGCGGGCGAGGATGGCGGCAACGTCCACAGCGGAGCGGCGGCGAGTGGTGGAGGTGATGTCTTTGGTGGGGCGACTCGACAGGTATGGCGCGGAGGGCGCTGATGGTAGCAGGGCCGGTGGGGGGAGGCGCGCGCTGCAGTGGAGCGAAAGTGGAGCCGGCCGGGCGAAGCGGGCCTGGCCGAGCAGAGAGGCGGATCTGGGCGGAGGGAAGAAGAGGGCTGGGCCGAGCGGGGAAAGGAGATGGAGGCCGAGCCGAGCGGAGAAGAAGGCCGGCGGGCAGAGGCGGCGCACGCGGGGAAGAATGGGAGAAGGGAGAGGGCGAAGCGGCCGAGGCGACGCGAGTCGGGGAGGCGAAGAGGGGAGAAGGGGGCGGTGGAGAAGAACGCGGAGGCGAGCGGACGGGGAAAAGAAGGAGATGGCGAGTCGGGCCGGGCCGAGGGAATTAGAGGGAGAGGGGAGGGGCGCTGCGTGCCGGGAGGAAAAGAGCGACGCGGGCTGGGAGGAGTTGGGTCGGCTGGAGGAAAAGAAAAGAGAGGGTGCGAGAGATTTGGCCAGGGAAACGAGGCGGAGGCATTGGGCCGGGGAAAAGATTATGGGGAAAAGGCTGGGTCGGGGAAATGGATTCGGCCCAGGAGAGAAAAAAAGGAGATGGGGTGGGAGAAAAATGAGTGGGCCGAATTTAAAAAAGTTGGCCCAAAAATAAGGGGCGAGATTTTGAGAGGGGTTCTAAAATCTGAGAAGGGTGAATTTAGTTCGAATTTTGAAGTTGGGATTTGAAAGTAGGTTTGAAACACAAATCCGAACTTAGGGAAAGCTTGGAGTTTTTGGAATTCAAGCGGCAAACGAAAAAATAAATAAGAATCAAAAACAAAATGGAGGCACTATTTGTCATCCGAAAACGGGATGTCACATGTAGTGATTGATCACCACACAGTCAAGGAGAGAGTTAGGTTTAGGAGACTATTCTTGGCCATCAAACCATGTATTGATGGTTTTTTGGTAGGGTGCATACCCTATATGGTTATTGATAGTACTTTCCTCACAGACAAGTTCAAGGGTCAATTGGCAATTGCATATGTTGTGGATGGCCACAACTAGATGTATTCAGTTGCCTTTGGGGTGATGGACTTAAGAGACAAATGATAATTGGCTCTGGTTCATGGAGAGGCTCAGAGATGCCATTGGAACTCCTAAAGGGCTAGCTATAAGCACTGATGTAGGCAAAGGGATAGATGTTGCTGTTCAACAATGTTTTGGCTATGCAGAGCATAGGGAGTGTATGCTGTATTTGATCACTAACTTTAAAAAGAGGTTTCATGGAAAGGTATTTAATGACCACCTCTGCCAACTGCATATGCATAGACAATTGACAAATTTGAGGCACGCATTGTAGCCATGGAGGCAGCTAAACCAGATGCAATTGATTATCTAAGGAAGCACCATGTGAGGATATGGTCTAGGAGCCATTTCTTAATATTAACAAAGGTGGATTACGTGACTAACAATCTGGCAAAGAGCTTCAACCATCGGATCAAGGATTTTAAGGTCATGTACCTAGCAGATTTCATGGACAAGATCAGACACCAGATAATGATCAAGTATGCCAAAAGGAAGAGGATATCAAGGAGGCTAGAATGGGTAGTTTTGCCTCATATCATGAAGGAATTGAATGAAAAAAGCAGGTGTTTGGAACTTGGGGTGACAAGGTCTGATGACTTAATTGCAGAGGTGGATGGAAGGGGTGATGGCAAGAAGTATGTTGTCAACTTGGAAGACAGGACATGCACGTGCAAGGAATGTCAGGTTACAGGGAAGCCATGCATACATGCTATAGCTTTCATCACTTCACTCAGAGGCCCCACTATTGACTAGTATGTGGATTCATGCTTCTCAGTTAGAAAATTCAGGGCTGCGTATGCCTCGCATATCCCTGCATTGCCTGACAAGTCTAAATGGCCCAAGTTTGATAAAGGCTCTTCATGCATCCACCACTTCTGATTAAGGCAGCTGGCAGGCCAAGGAAAAATAGGTACCAAGGATGTACTGAAAAGAATAGGACTCAAGCAAATAAAGGCCATAAGTGCCCAATATGCAAAGGATATGGCCATCATTGGCATAATTGCAGGCTAGGTGATCCAGAAGACATAGCAGCTTATATGGCAACTAGGTATATAGGACTTATGTATGCTATTAGCTCAGCATGCTGACAATTTTGTCCAACTAATTTGTGGATGTAGCCCAAAACCAGTGAGGAAACCAAGGGCAAAGAAGGTATCAAATGAATTGTTATAAGCAGAGCAAGCATAGAGCTTGCAACAACTACCTTTCCAACTCCCACCTTGACATATCTACCAAGGTCTGCATTTCAGAGTTGTTTTCAACATTTCTTATTTTGTTATTTTCTTCTTACTATGTTATGTTGGTTTGTGTAGCCAACGCACTAAATCCCCTCGTACAAACAGAGTCAATAGCTCATGTTCTGGCAGGTCAGTGAAGTCCGTCTGTGACTGTATCAAACCAACCTGAGGCTATATCAATGGTAATTCCACTGCCAACTCTAGGGGAAGAGACACCACCGCTTGCAAGTGACAAGTGCAAAGGAAAACACAAGGCCAACAACAACTCCAACAAGGCTGTACCTGACAGTCTAGCAATAGGGACTAGAAGCAAAAGGAAAATTCTTGATTAATTCCATCTTATGTGGTCTATAAATAACTTGTCATATGAACTGTAATGATGAACTTGTCATTTGGACTGTACTGAACTTGTCATCTAGACTATCTCAACTTGTCATGTGGTCTTGGGTGTTACTTGTCATGCAAACTGAAATGAACTTGGCATGTGCTCTGTAATGTCATCTGTCATGCAAACTGAAATGAACTTGTAATGTTGTCATTTTCTATGGCATGGGGAGAGTTGTGTAATCCTACTGAATATATATTGACATGTAATTGTCATACAGTTTAGGAATGTGCATGCAATCAAGAAAGAAACAACGTAAATCCGAAAACTGGAACAAGAACAACTGAAGTTTAAGATAGTCCACCAAAACCTGAAATTTCCCTCTGGCATGCACCAACCTCCACTGACTCGTTAGATTTGGCCTAATTCGCATCGGACGGTCAAAGAGATTTTCAGTAAACGCTGTTTAGCACTGTTGACGTCATCCGTTGCTGCTTTTACCTATTTATCTTTAGTTATTACTGTCTTAAACTGTAACTCGAGCTACTGTAAAACTTTGAGGGTATACTAAACCCGATGCAAGTAATGGAAAGTCAGACGATTGAAGCATATTCTCGGTTCATGTAGCTAAAGAAGCTTACGGTCTGCTTCCATCTCTTCCCGAAATTTCTCCAATTTTTGCCAAATCTGAGTCGGATTCGAGCTGAATTCTGAAACTATGGTGGAGCAAGATGCATTGGGGTCCTCCGTGAAGCCATGAAGGCAAGCCTTGCCCATCCTCCTCCAGCGTTTAATTGAAGTCGGCGAACCGGTACGCTAGCAGCCGAGTTCGCTCTAACTCTGAATCTCTGAAGCTCTCTCAACTTCTGAATTGAGATAGCCCATTTCAGATTAGCTGAAGCCTGACACAAAGGTCCATGTCCGACAGGTTGCAGACCTCCGCGAGCACGCCAAGGACATAAGGACGCCTTACCTCAATGGTGTTCCCCCGCTGCATCCACCGGCTGATCGGCCATGTTGCCTCCTCCGATGCCTCGGTGGTGCTTCAAAGAGCTACAATTTCCATTTTATCTAGTTTGCGCTCCCAATGAGAACATTTAAGATCAATACCAGTAACTGGGAAGCTACCTCCCCCTACGATCAGCTGTACGAGGATTTTACACAGGGAAAGCTCACACAAACAATATCTTTTAATTGCATAGAGTTTTACAATTCTGCATGTTTACCTTTAGTTCCATATATGGGATTCCAGATACTGGATGATTAATTAAACTGAAAAAAGAATTCTTCTCCTCACTGCCTTGAGGAGCATAAAGCAGGCCTGAAGACCACAACAGGCCAGAGCCAACTTGTAGAAGTGATATGCATAGGAGCTGGTGTTATCCTTGTATTCTTTAAGAGGTGAAGTGAAATCTGTCTTAACAAGTTGGAGCACCAAGCTTGGACCTAAAAGACACAAAATAGAAGGGTTAAAATTTTACATATGTGCCTAGAATGATATTCGATGATTAACAACACCCAAACTAAGAATATGATGTACAGCTTTGTGACCAATATCTCTACTAAGATTTGAGTAGCTAGAAGCCAGATTACATCTAGATGCTACAAGTTGTATGCTGGCATGAGAAGCCAGATTACACCTATTAAGAAGCCGATGGATGATAGACATCTCCCATACTCCACAGGAAGCTAATTTTGATATTGGTTTGAATTAGCTCAAAGACGAACAATTTCCATGTGGTTATATTTCAACATTGCACTTGAAACCACATGAATGTGTTGGTGGGTAAGGTTAGGAAGCAAATGCAGGTATACACTGGCTTATAAGTTGATAACTACAAACGTGCGTTCTGTTATCAAATGCATATTACCAATGCAGCACCATAGCAAGGAACAAGTGCTTGCTGACGAAGTTCGCCCGCAAATTTCTCTCCGATGAAGATCTCGCTTGGAGTACCTGGCTTCTGCACGACTCCAGCCGCGACCTTGGTGACGGTGACAACCCATCCTACCTCCAGCGTGTCATCGAGGATGAACTCGTCATCTACCGCTCGATCACTGTTGTTTATCTTGTGTGTTGATCTCTTAGGATCCACACCTCATTTATTTATAGTCTCAAAAACTAATCCGACCCTTACACAATCTACTAATCCGAATCTCATATGATTGGGATATCTAACTCAAACTCAAACTCTCCAACACTCCCCCTCAAGATGGACCGAAAATATCAATCATGCCCATCTTGTTACATATTGTATAACACTCACTAGGACCCAACCCTTTAGTAAAACAGTCAGCCAATTGTTCACCAGACTTGACATACTCCAACTTCAGTATCCTATCATCGAGCTTCTCCTTAATGAAGAATCATCAATCTCAACGTGCTTGGTACGATCATCTTTGAATCGGGTTGTTAGCAATGTTGATTGCGATTTATTATCACAATGCAAGACTAAGGGATTATTCTTCCATATTCGAGTTCGGACAATAAACCCTTCATCCATATCATCTCACTCACACTCAACGCCATTGCTCGTACTCTGCCTCTGCGATGAGACCGAGCCACAACCTCCCGCTTCTTGCTTCTCCATGACACAAGGTTACCTCCCACAAAGATGCAATATCCGAGGTAGATCGCTTTGTCATCCATATCGCTTGCCCAATCAGCATCACAATACCCTTCCATATTCAGATGTTGGTTTTTTCTGAACCAAAGGCCCTTTCCGGGGCTATTCTTCAAATATCGTAAGATTCGATAGACAACATCCATGTGTCCTGTTCTAGGATCATGCATATATCGACTAACCACACTCACTGCATATGAAATATCAGGTCTTGTATGACACAAATAGATAAGACGCCCAACTAGGATGCACGGACACGGACACGCGTGTCGGACACGACACGTATCGGACACGGGATTCGTCATTTTCTAAAAAAATAGCGACACGGGGACACGGCTGTATATATATATTATTGAATGCACAGTATGCCAAGATGCACAAGCGATCAAGCACTCAAAGCAAGTCCAAATCATGGCGACTAAGCGAAGCGGCAAGCCAGAGGCGGCGTCGGCAACTTCGGCGTCGGGAGCAGCAGAGGAGCGTGGAGGAGCAAGCGGCAGCGTCGAGGAGGAGCAGAACAGAGCCAAGAACGTCAACGCAGACCTGTGGCGTCGAGCAGAGCGATCGGTGTCGGCGTAGGACCAGGCGGCGTCGGCGAGGAAGAAAAGGCGGCGTCGACGCAGAGGAGCAACAACGGCGTCGCGAGAAGCGTGGCGGCGCGTCAGCGCAGGAGCAAGACTGCAGCGAGCATCGGGGTCGGCGGCGTCGCGCGCAGCGGCGCGTCGGCGTACTGGGTGGCTGCGACTGCGGGAGACGGGAGTGAGATGGGGATGGGGGACAGGGGGAGAACTAGAGAGGAGAGGTAGGGTTAGGATGGGAGATAGACCGAATGAATGGGCCGAATGAATGGTCCAATACGTGTCCGATACGCGACCAAACGTGTCTAATACGTGTCCGACATGCGGCCAAACGTGTCCGATACGTGTCCGAATTTGTTTTTATTTATTTTCACGACGTAAATTTCCGACACGCCTGGAATACGTGTCGGAGCCGTGTCCGTGTCCGACACGGTGTCCGACACGGACACGGTGCCTTCCAGGCGTGTCGGTGCTTTGCAGACGCCCAACAAGCCTTTGATAAGCTTCCTTGTTGACTGGATCTCCCGATTCAGCACATAGCTTGTGATTCCTATCAATAGGTGAAGCAATAGGACAGCACCCAAGCATACCTGTTTCTTCCAGCAGATCAAGAACATACTTTCTCTGGGAGAGAACTATACCATTCGAAGAACGGGCAATCTCAATCCCAAGAAAGTATCGAAGAGGTCCAAGATCTTTCACCTCAAATGCCTCTCCCAATTTTTCCTTTAAGGACTTGATTTCCTTGGCATCATCTCCAGTAATCACAATATCATCAACATAGACTGCTAATATAGTGATATGCGATCCTTTATGCCTATAAAACACGGTATGATCTCCATTGCACTGAGAATAGCCCATACTACAGACTGCACGTCTGAATCTATCAAACCACGCCCTTGGAGACTGCTTTAGACCGTATAAAGACTTCTTGAGTTTACATACCTTCCTCTCAGTCTGCCTGTTTTCAAAGCCTGGAGGAATCTCCATGTATACCTCTTCTTGTAAATCACCATGTAGAAAAGCATTCTTTACATCCAACTGATGTAGAGGCCATCCGAAATTAGTTGCACAGGAGATCAACGTTCTTACCGTACTCATTTTTGCCACTGGTGCAAAGGTCTCATCATAATCTATTCCGTATGTTTGACTGTAACCTTTTGCAACCAATCGTGCCTTGTATCTCTCTATCTTGCCTTCAGGAGTTTGCTTAATTGTAAACACCCATTTGCATCCTACTGCCCTTTTTCCTACTGGAAGTGGAACAAGATCCCATGTCTTATTCTTTTGAAGTGCACTAAGTTCCTCCTTCATGGCATTCTTCCACTTAGGATCTTGCTTAGCAGTTCGCCAATCCTTCGGAACATGCATAGTCTGAAGAGATGCAATGAATGCTTTGTATGCAGGTGAAATATGGGAATACGAGATGAACTTCGTGATATCATGCTCAAAGCCATACCGGACTGGAGGCTTTCCTACATTAGCTCTAGTTTCCCTACGTTGTGCAAGTGGTAACTCTAGATGGGAATGATTAGAATCAATATTACCATTCGCCCCAAGGGGAGGCAAGAAACTTGATGGAGAGAGACCCGAGGAGGGATTTGGGACTAGATCAACCGCAAGGCCGGGCCGTTCGTAAGGTCGCTACGGGCGTGGTAATGCCGGTTGTTCAAAAGACTCCACCGTTGTTGACTCAGTCTTGTTGCGCGCTGTCTCTTGGTTTCTCCCCTGCTTCCAAGCCGCGTCACGATAAACTTTAAGTCTTTTTTGGTTATCACATCTCTCGCATATTCTGTTAGATTTGGGCACGGAATTGTCCCCACAATAACTTCTTCTCGTTGACTAACACTCTCCTTGTTCTCCCCCTCTCGACTTTCACCCTCAATGATAGGAGAGAATTCCAAAAACTGATCAAGATTACCTCCACTCGTGTAGTAAGGTTCTAACTCCCGGAATGTTACATCCATACTCACAAATAACTTTCGTTCAACTGGGTTCCAGCATCTATAGCCCTTCTGACTTGATGAATAGCCTATGAAGATACATTTTAATGCCTGTGGATCCAGCTTGCCAACTGTTGGTCGGTGATCTCGTACAAAGCACAAACAACCAAACACCTTGGGAGGTACCTCGAACTCCCGCTGACCCAAAAGGAGTTCCGCTGGAGACTTCATCCCAAGTATTCGAGATGGCATGCGATTGATGAGATATACTGCCGTCATTACTGCCTCGCTCCATAATCCCTTTGGCACGTTCATCTGAAACATGAGTGAACGTGCTACCTCCAATAAATGTCGGTTCTTCCTTTCAGCCACTCCATTCTGAGATGGAGTTCCTGGACAAGTAGTCTGATGAAGTATCCCCTCTTCTGAGAGATATGTTGCAAACTCATTATTAACATACTCAGTTCCATTATCTGAGCGGAGAATCCGAACTTTTGCATCAAACTGAGTAGCGGTCATCCTATGGAAGTCCTGAAAACATCGAAGGACCTCGCTCTTGTGTTTCATCATATAAATCCAAGTCATACGAGTATAGCAATCAATGAATGTGACAAACCACTTAAAGCCACTCACAGAAGTAACAGAGCACGGACCCCAAACATCCGAGTGTATTAATATAAAAGGTTCATAACTCCGAAGACCAATACTACTATATGTAGACCGTGTATGCTTTCCAAACTCGCAAGCATCACACACAAGTTTACTCTTATCTACCCTTTTGAATAAATCAGGGTATAATCGACTTAAATTCTCAAATGATAGATGTCCCAAGCGACGATGATGTAATAAGACTTCTTCCTCGTTTCCTCTTATAGCCACAGCCAATGCCGCATCAACCTGATCAATGTACCACAGCCCATTACGCCTTATTCCAGTCCCAATCCTCTTCCCAGTTCTCTTCTCCTGTAACAAACATGAATCCCCATCAAATGTGACAGTGCATTTGAATTGGTCAATGATAGAACTGACTGACAGATGGTTGACTGGAAAGGAGGGAACATGCAAAACGGTGGACAAGGCAATGGATGGTGTACATTCTACAGATCCAACACCCGAATAAGTGGCGGTTCCATCTCTTTGTTTGGACGGTTTCAGAATGAGTATATGGGGTGTAAGATGTGAAAGCACTACGTGAACCTGTGACATGTTTGGATGCCCCTGAATCTATGATCCAATCAATATGAGAGTGCTTATATGTGGATGCAAGTGCATGTGTCTGAGTACCTTCACCCACGTGGGCGTAGTTTGCAAAGTTGCCAAAGGAGGTGGAATCATGAGAAGTCTCTAATGCCTTTCCTTGCTGCCACTTCTCCCACTGCATAGCTTGTTCGCCTGTCAGAGTGACAGACGTGTTCTCCTCTGTCTGGGCCATGTTAGCTCTAGGGCCAGCTCGGCCTCTTCCTCGGCCTCCACGACCACCACGATCTCCACCTCGGCCTCCACGACCTCCACGACCTCCACCTCGACCTCCATACTGTGGAGAGGGATAAGCACGAATCAGATCTCCTCTTATCCCACAGTTGTAGCACTCTCTATCATCAGGTATGGCATATACGGACCTGACCGGGTTGTTGTCCCCCATTACTCGTAGTCGAACTTCCTCCTACACCATAGCTGAAATAGCCTCCTCCATTGTAAGCAATTTTGCCAAGTGAAACATGGCAGCCCTTCTACTCTCAAACTTTGGATTTAGACCCTTTAGAAAGTGTGTAACTCTGCTCTGCGTTGTGTACCCACACCCTACCAAACCTCAATATCACCAAAGACATGTCAAGCTGAGTGGATCATAATGGTCTAAATCGCCCAAAGTTCTTGCAATTCACTAGCATATTCTGGGACGGTCTTCTCCTCTGTTTGGGGCCTCCACCTTGCCTTGGACTTCCACCATCATCATCACATTTCACCTTGGAGTACATGTTGCTTAGTGTCTTCCACATTCTTTGGTGCACTCTGCATCATCTCCACCATCCGAGCTATGGATGGAGACATCGGTTAGCAACCAAGCTACCACCAGAATTGGTGGTGTTCCACATCCTCAATCAATGCTCGTCTTGTCTGCGGGCTCAACACAAGTCTCTTGCGATAGTGTTCCACCCTTTGTCCTCGTAATTAGCTGAGCCCTTCTAGACCAACTCAGGTAATTCTTATTTCCTTCTAATTTTACATCATTTGGCATCAGCTCCAGCTTTAAGTCGGATGACCCTGCACTAACTCTCGGACCTATCATACCCGTCGCGAAGAGATCCTGTAACATGCTTCTTATGTCACCTTGAGTTACTAGCGGGGAAGTAGTCTCAATCACTGCCTTCCTCGTAGCCTCAATTTCTTCGGGGGTCATCTTCTCAATAGCCAGAGATGCCAATTAATACCAAGATATGCCGCGCGTATCTCCCACGATCACGGCAACTCTTCACGCATTAATATTCTGTCGGAATCTCGATATTTTCTTTTACCAAATTATACATAACTACATGTACCTCTTTTTTTTTCCCTTTCCCTCCGGCCGAATTTTTCCTTCCGGCCAAATTTTTCCTTCGGCCTCTTCGGCCTTTTTCCTTCGGCCCGGCTCGGCAGCGCGTCGTCGCCTCTTCTCTCGGCCTCTTCGGCCTTTTTCCTTCGGCCCGGCTCGGCAGCGCGTCGTCGCCTCTTCTCTCGTTTTCTTCTCCCCTCAGCCGAGCGGCTTCGGCGTCGTCGCCTCTTCTCCCCTCAGCCGAGCGGCTTCGGCGTCGTCGTCTCTCGTTTTCTTCTCCCCTCAGCCGAGCGGGTTTCTTCTCCCCTCAGCGCGTCGCTCGGCTTCTTCTCCCCTCAGCGCGTCGCTCGGTTTCTTCTCCCCTCCCCGAGCGGCTTCGGTCTCGGCAGCGTCGCTTCTCGCCTTGAGTCGCGAAGGTCGTAGCGGAGGGGCGCGGCTTCTTCTCTCCGTCGCCCCGAGCAGCGCCCACGCGGTTGTCCGCAGGAGGCGGTGGCCCGCCCGCCCGCAAGTGCGGCGCAACCTGAGCAGTAGGCGGCGGCGGCGGATCTGGATGGTGACGGGGCGACGCGGCGGTGGCTTCACAGAACAACCACGAACGGCGGCGGTGACTTGGATCTGAGGTGAGTACCCGGCTCTGATACCATGTTGTTTATCTTGTGTGTTGATCTCTTAGGATCCACACCTCATTTATTTATAGTCTCAAAAACTAATCCGACCCTTACACAATCTACTAATCCGAATCTCATATGATTGGGATATCTAACTCAAACTCAAACTCAAACTCTCCAACAATCACTAAGGTGGTGGTTCACAGCGGCCGTTCTCGGCTTCGTTCTAGCATGATAATTGGCTCCCAATCGGCGCAAATTAATTATCCTCTGAACCTCTTGTTTGGATTGTTCGCTTCATGGATCAGTATTATGAGGACTTATCATGACATGATAGCTCCTGCCATTGTAACTTACTTAGGGTCCTTTCCTCCCATAATGTTGTGAATAGTTCTTCATTCAATATGGAATCAACGTTTCTCTCTGTTGACACCCAAATCTGACCGAGTAGAGCAATGTCGGCGTTTGGAGGTTCTTCTGCCGATGGAGCGTGATAAACCGATGCAGGAGGTCGGCTCACTTTGGATAGGGTCCCTCGTGTGTGGGATGTGGAAACCGATGAAGATATAGAATGACTCGGTTTAAACGGAAAATGACGCGAGTACGGATAGAAAGCTTAAAGATGCAGTTAAGCATGCGACTCGGCAACTTGGAGAAGGCGGCAGAAAAGCTATAAAGGGAGGAGGAAGGACCCTCGAAGAATTTACACGTGCCACTATCGATCTATTTTCAGCCTTTACATTATGCATCTACTTTTGTGCCCTAGGAATAGCCTGTAATCAGTAGATTGAACCCATCAACCTCTGTAATTCGTCTTCGAGTCCATGATAGATGGTTTGTTCGATCCTACTATCTATATTTGCTATTTTGCTTGAAAATCAGCCGGCACGCGTAGCATTGTCGCCAAGATAATGTTGAGAAATTATGAGTTTCACCTAGCAGCCAGCCCATGTATGGACGTCTCATTCAAAACCCTAACAGGATCTGTAGACTATAAATAGGGGGTGCTAGTTATTGTAAAAGACTGATCGCTTGAAGAGTAATAAGGAGAAGCAAGAAGTCCCCTCATATCTCTTTTAAGAAAGTAAGGACTACCTGCTAACGGTTTCCACGTAGAGACTGAAGAAGAGCATGGTAAGGAATATCTGCTCATTACAAAGCGTGAAGAAAGTAGAAAAATGGTGTTAGAACGACTTCCTTCATTTGAAACTGGGCTATAATACACTAACATTAAGGCATGTAGCCTATACTACCCTGAAAACTGTATTTAGAAGCTCTGAACCTTTTCTAACTCTAACATGATAGATTATGCTGCCTAGGTCTTAGGATCATGAGAAATATAATTAACAATTCACAGAGACATAATGTCAATATAATGAATTTATCGAATCATGAAGATTTTGTGTGCCCCGCATGTGCCACCGAGAAATTAATTACTAAAACTTCTGCTCTGAAAGAGAAGGATGCAGTCCCTGCATTCCTGGATCGTATCCAGGGAGACTTTTGCTATTCTATACAGCCTCTGTCAAGGCCATTTAGGTATTTTATGATGCTCATCGATGCTTCCTCGAAACGGTCGTATATGTTTGTTTATTGTCTACGAGAAACCATACTTCTGCAAAGCTAATCTCGCAGATAATTTCCCTGATCATCATGTGAAGTCCACCAGAATGGACAACGCTGGAGAATTTACTTTAAAGACACTTGATGATTATTGCATGAAAATGGGAATTAAAGTTGAGCATTCCATACCGCATGTCCACACCCAGAATGCATTAGCATAATTTTAAAGAATTGTTATTTACCAACTACATGTTGCGGACACCCAGTCCTGCACGCAGCAACTCTCATCAATCTGAGATCACCGGCATATAACATCTATTCACCTATGCAACTAGCGCAAGGATCAGCATCGAAAATTTCTTATCTACAAAGGTTTGGTTGCAAGGTTTATGCACCTATACTACTACCGCAGCGAAATGCAATGGGCTCTCTCCGAAAGTCAAGGATATACGTTGGTTATGAGACATCACCCATAATCAGGTATTTAGACCCCATGACTGGAGATTTGCATGCAACCCGCCTCGCTAATAGTATATTTGATGAGTATTGTTTCCCATCATTCGGGGGAGGAAATCAACCCCTTGATGAAAAACATCGGGAAATAGAGAAGTCCAGAAGACAATTAAAGTCCAGAAGATAATTGAAATTCATGCACATGACCCGCGCACTAGTGAAGCATATAGAGAAGTCCAGAAGATAATTGAAGTCTAGAAGACAATTGCAGTCCAGAAGATAATTGATTTGCAAGTATTAGCAAATCATCTGCCTAACCACTTTAGTGATTTGAAGAGCGTGACCAAGTCGCATGTGCTTGCACGCAATGCACCGGAGAGGGTTGAAATACCAATGAAGGTATCCCTAATCCCATCCTAAGGCTCCTGAAAGGACGAGAACTCCAGACCCTCGAATCCGAAGTAACCGGGGACGCCTGGTGAAAAAGGGTAAGAAAGACATGACACAGCTGATCACCAAAAGTTCCATAGAACCAGAAAGGGAACCAGTTGAGACCTGGCACTTGTATGGAACCTTCAGGAAAGGCATACCACAATTGAACATCCCCATGAAGGGATATACCAACATGGATGTGTGCACACATATCGGAGCTGAAAAAACTAAAAGGACTTGCCCCCGTAATTGAAATCAGCGGTGAGCAAGTAGAAGCATTAGAAGAATCGCCCCTTAAAGAAATAGCTATAAACTTTGTGACCTCGGGAGAATCTATGAATAAGATAGCAGCCAATGTCAATATTTACTTTGCAAATAAAATTGTCACAATCATCGATCTTTATCCAGAGTCTGCATCGCTCACTGAATGTAAGAAAAGATCAGATTGAGGAGTTTGGAAGAAGGCAATAGAAATATAATTATTTTCTCTGAATAAAAGAAAGGTGTATGGGCTAGTAAGCCATTCGTCTCCCTATGTGCACCCCGTAGGGCATAAGTGGGTATTTGTTCAAAAGAGAAATGAAAATAGTGAAGTAAATCAAGGCTTGTTGCATAAGGTTTCACTCAACATGCATGAGTTGTTTATGAAGAAACATATTCCCCGGTCATGAGTGAAACCACCCTTTAGATATTTAATCTCAATGGCAGTAAACTTGAAGTTAAAAGTGAAATTGATGGATGTGGTAACAGCATAACTTTATAGAATATTGGATTCGGACATTTATATGAAGATACCTGAATGTATCCCTGTCCAGAATCAAGACAGAGCAGATAGAAAATCTGTACAGTGTGAAACTCAGAAAGTCAATGTACAAAGTTAAGCAATCAGGCAGAATGTGGTATAATCGCTTGAAGCGACTTTCTATGCAAGAAAGGCTACACAAATAATGAGAAATATCCCTGTGTATTTATCCAACGATCCCAGGATAAATTTTGTATAATATCAGTGTATGAAGATGATCTGAACATTATTGGAATCCTGGAAGGTATTAAGAAAGCAAGCTTTTACCTGGAGTCAGAGTTCGAAATGAAAGATTTGGGTAAAACCAAATATTACCTAAGCTTACAGCTTGAGCATGCCCTTGAAGGGATATTAATACATCAGTCAACCTACACTCAGAAGGTGTTAGAAAAGTTTGATTTTGGAAAGACATATCCTTCGAAAGTGCCGATGGTCGGGAGGTCTTTGCAGCAAAATAAGGACACGTATAGACCTTAAGAAGAGGGGGAGGAAGTCCTGGGACCGGAATTCTCATACTTGAGCGCAGTAGGAGCATTCATGTATTTAGCAAAATGTACTAGACCGGACATTGCATTAGTCGTGAACCTACTAGTAAGGTATAGTACAAAACCTACTAAAGGCATTGGCAGGGAATGAATGACATCTTCCGATACTTCCAAGGAAGCAAAGAACTTGGTCTGTTCTACAGAAAGAACCAATACCTAACTATGAATGGCTATGTAGATGCTGGGTACTTGTAGAACCTTTATACAGCCAAGTAGCAAACAGTCTATGTATTCCTATGTGGTGAAGCCACATTTCATGAAAATCGTCTAATTAAGCAAAGTCTTGTATCAACTTCGACGAACCACTTAGGAATCATAGCACTGTACGAGGCCTCACGAGAATATGTTTGGCTTCGGCGGATGATTCACCACATCCAGCAGTCATGTAGGTTGAATACCACACAAACCCCACTATTATCTATGAAGATAATGCAGCTTGTGTTGTACAAGTGTAAATGGGTTATGTGAAGAGCCCTCTTACTAAGCATATCAACCCCAAGTTCTTCTATGCTCACGAATTGCAAAAGATGAGCGAAATTAAAGTATGCAAAAGTACTACATACTAAGTCATGTGAAAATCTTGTAGATTATTCACTAAGTCATTTTCAGCATCTAGCTTTGAAAGGTGCATACATAAAATTTGAATGATAAGACTTAGAGAGGTGTAGAATTCAGGGGGAGAACCTTCATGAACTCATTATTGAAACTTAATCACGAAGATCGAGTACCCAAATAATAAATCCTGGAGATTAAATGAAATTGGGTGAATTGTACTCTTTTTTACTTGACGAGTTTTCCTGAAGTTTCTCGGTTAAGATTTTTAACGAGGCAATTCATGCAATGCAACAGAACATATATCATGTACTCTTTCTCTAAATTTTTTCCACTGGATTTTTATGGAGTTTTTACGAGGCTTGTACATGTAAGAATGGGTGCCTAAGGGGGAGTGTTAAGAAACTTTAGGCCCGGCCCAAAAGTCGGCCCATATATGGGCAGTCCATTGGAAACTCTAGCAGGTCGAGAGCCTATAAATAGAGATGGATCCCAACCATTGTAACACGATTTTGAGAAGCAATAAAGCGGAGCCTGAAGTCTCCTTATATCTCTGTGTTCAATCTATTGCTATGCTATTATGTTCTTGATTCGTTCTTACGTTTCTGAATATTGTTTACGAGGTAATCGCTCGGACTGGACTCGCCAGCGACGGTTACTCAACAAGACTTTCCCACATTTATCTGGCCATTTGGTTTCCGAGATCTTGTAGTAAAATTTAATGTACCATATCTTTTCTGTATTAATTTTGATTCTGGAATTTATCCTTACTGGGATTTCTTTCGAAGGCTTATGCAGAGCGAACAAAGGAGAACGGAGGTGGTTTAGTTCAAGAAATACGCATGTTCCGATATAAACTGATTCTAAAACTTACATAAAGATGTGTTTTGTATCTCAAATTATGGTTTGAGGTTTTTTTCCCCCCGGATCATGCCGTTCCAAAAAATTAATATCGATGGGTTGGTGTTCACTGTTCAGAGCAAAGCATCGGCGGACGTTTCATTTGGAGTGACATTCTTAGACAATAAACACGAATTAGGTGGCATTTCATTGACGCCAAAATCTAGACTTGCATATCCTAGATGGCATTCCTTGGAGTGGGATGGGATGGCATCACGACGTATAAAATCATCCCGCAAGGGTAGAAACCAATACATCCATATCAAGAGCCAACCCTAGGATAGCCTAGCTGTATAATATGATCAGAGTTCGATTCGCACTTGAGTGAGTTATTTGTGTGAATTTTCCACTGATATTTTTAGGATTTGAACCCTCCCTGTGGGTTAGCCTTAAGAGAATTGTACTGGCTATTTATTAATCCCACCATCTAAAATAAATACATCCACTTAAGCTCTTTCTTCTAGAGAAAAACTATTATGCTTCAATACTTGATAGTTACCGGAACTAAGGGTGTCAACGAATTGAATAGTTCGAATATGAATGGCAGATAAAACAGATAATTAAGATTTAATTGATACTCTTTTGAGTCTCAACGTATCGAATACGAATCGAATAGTACGAATACGCATGCCAAATAAAACAGATAATTCAGATCCAAATGATACCCCTAACTGAAACACAGGTTTCAATGTATAATTGCCACATGATTAAAAGATATGGATTTTATTCACCAACAAAATAGTTCAGATACGCATGTTGAATAAAACAGATAATCCGGATTCAATTGACCCTGTTAAGTTAAGTTAGGCGTATCAAGTTATATCTGGTAGGCGTATCAAGTTATATTTGGTAGTCTAGCTGTCTTTCCTAACCTCTTGTATTTCTGTTCAGATTTCCTGATTGAGATAAGGCCTGAGGACCTTCTTGTGCGGCAAGCCAAACATTGTAACTCTGGCCCTTGCGGCTCCATATAAATATACACCTGCGGCTCATCTATTGGTGAGTAGGAACGCTTACACATTTCGTTATATGGTATCAGAGCCACCTCTTCCTTATACATCTAAGCGTGTCTCTATCAGATCCAATCTCCAAATCCTCCCTTGGTATTCCATGGCTTCCATCTCCACCACCACAGCCTCTCTTGGCTCTCCGCCATCTGAGAAGCTCACCCGTGATAATTATCTTCTGTGGAAGGCCCAGGTGCTCCCAGCGCTGCGTGGTGCGCAGATGACCGGCCTCCTCGACGGGACAGAACCCGCGCCGGCGAAGACTATCGCCATCACCAAGGAGGACACGACGCTAGGAATGGCGCCCAATCCTGCGTATGTCACATGGCTCGTAAGGGATCAGCAGGTTCTAAGCTACCTACTGAATTCCCTCTCCAAGGAGGTACTCACCCAAGTTGTGAGCATGGAACACGCCAGTGATCTCTGGACTGCTATCGGAGCCATGTTCTCCTCGCAATCACGCTCACGGGCGACGAATCTTCGCATCGCCCTCGCCAACACAAAGAAGAACAACATGTCTGCGGCCAACTACGTCTCCAAAATGAAGGGGCTCGGTGATGAGCTCGCCGCTGCCGGCCGCCCTCTCGATGAAGAGGAGATCGTTGAATACATGCTTGCAGGTCTTGACCTTGAGTACAACCCGCTTGTCGCCTCCATCAACTCACAGCCCAATATCACTGTCAGTGAATTTTATGCGCAGCTTGCTGCTTATGATTTGCGGCAGGAGATGTTGATGGACGGCGGTAACCGAGGGCAGTTTCAATCAACTGCCAATGCTGCCTCGCGAGGTCGAGGTGCTTACACTCGCGGGTAGTAGCAGAGGCCGCGGCACGACAAGCGCAATGGTGGTGGCAAGGGGGGGCGCAACTCCCCATACAATGGCGGTCGCGGCCGTGGCCGTAGTCGTGGGCAGCCAACTCCACGGCGTGATGTAACATGCCAAATCTGCAAAATTCAGGGCCACCCAGCAAATGAGTGCTGGTGGCGCTATGATGATGAAGACTCCTATGAAGAAAAAGGGGCCAACTCTGCTACTGTCAACTCCTATGGTGTTGACACGAACTGGTATACCGATACCGGTGCCACCGACCATATCACCGGCGAACTTGAGAAGATGACAGTTCGCGAGAAGTATAAGGGCCATGATCAGGTTCACACCGCCAATGGGCAAGGTATGGAAATTAAGCATATTGGTCATTCAATTGTGCATACCCCTACCCGCAACCTTCATCTTAAAAATATTCTTCATGTTCCAAGTGCATCTAAGAATCTTGTTTCCGTTCATAAACTTGCTTGTGACAATAATGCTTATCTTGAGTTTCATCCAAATTTCTATTTGGTCAAGGATCAGGCCACGAAGAAAACTATTCTTAGAGGCAAGTGTCAAGGTGGGCTCTACCGCTTGTGCCATCAACTTTGAAATCCGAGAAGGAAGTTTGTGTTGCCACCAAGCCATCTTATGCGAAGTGGCACAGTCGTTTAGGACATCCGTCCTCCTTTATTGTTAAACAAGTTCTTAGAACACATAATCTTTCTTTTGCGAAAGAGTCTAGCAATGAGTCTGTTTGTGATCCTTGTCAAAGAGCCAAGAGTCATCAATTACCCTATCCTATATCGACTAGTATGTCCACAGTTCCTTTACAACTTGTGTTTTCAGATGTTTGGGGACCGGCACCCATCTCTATTGGGCGCCATGCATACTATGTAAGCTTTATTGATGACTTCAGTAAATTTACTTGGATCTACCTACTTCGAAACAAATCTGATGTCTTTCAAGCTTTTCATAATTTCCAGCAATATGTTGAGCGGAAATTTAACTGCAAAATAATTACTATGCAGACTGATTGGGGAGGTGAGTATCAAAAACTCAATTCCTTCTTTCAAACAATTGGCATATCACACCATGTGTCTTGCCCTCATGCGCATCAGCAAAATGGATCTGCCGAACGCAAACATCGTCATATTGTAGAGGTTGGTCTTGCCTTTGCTTGCCAATGCCTCCATGCCTCTAAAATTTTGGGATGAGGCCTTTCTCACCGCCACATATCTCATTAACCTTTTGCCAAGCAAAGTAATTAATCTTGACACCCCTATCGAGCGTCTCCTAGGTGTCAAGCCAGATTATCACACCCTTCGTATTTTTGGCTGCGCTTGCTGGCCTAATCTTAGGCCTTACAACACTCGAAAACTGGCTTTTCGATCCAAACAGTGTGTTTTTCTAGGGTACAGCCCTCGCCACAAAGGGGTCAAATGTCTTGATGTTTCTACCGGACGAGTATATATTTCTCGTGATGTCGTCTTTGAAGAATCCATTTTTCCTTTTGCCTCTTTGCATCCTAATGCCGGTGCCATTCTTAGTAAAGAAATCATGCTTCTACCGGACCATCTTCTCAATAAGACGGCATTTGTTCACGGGGGTGTGCATAATACTGACCAATTGCCTAATAGAAATACTAGTATCTCTGTTGATAATTGTTTCCAGGATCATGACCAAAATGCTAGCGAAAACCTGGTTCAAATTAATGAAGATCCTGGCCAAAATGGTGCTGCAATAGCGCCTGCGATTGGCGTGAATGGGGCTTCACAAGTCGACATGCATGGTGTGGACTCTAGCTCAGGCGTTGATCCCTGCGCATCAGCATCGGGCGTTGATCCGCACAATCTCGGCTCTAGCTCAGGCGTGCAACCAGCTAGCGAGCGCACGCCTGCTCGACAGCGTCAACATGGTGGCCGGTCTCCCTCGACAACATCTCCCGTCAACAACACACTGTCACCTGGTTCCGGATCTTCTGCATCAACCTCCGGTGGATCCCCTTCTGCTGACACACCTACACCGCCTCCTCCTGTGCCATGCTCACGTCCAATCACCAGGCTTCAGCGTGGTATTCGACAGCTGAAAAAATGGCCTGATGGTACTATACCATATGGTTATGGTTTTCTATGTGCTACAGGTGAACCGAATAATTTGCAGGAGGCACTTGATGACACAAAATGGAAAATGGCGATGGATGATGAATATGGGGCACTTATGAGAAACAAAACATGGCATTTGGTTCCTAGTCAACAAGGCAAGAATGTGATCGATTGTAAGTGGGTGTACAGAATTAAAAGAAAGGCAGATGGTACTATTGATCGATACAAAGCACGGTTGGTTGCAAAAGGGTTTAAGCAAAGGTATGGAATAGATTATGAAGACACCTTTAGCCCTGTTGTGAAAATTGCTACCATTCGACTTGTGCTATCTATAGCTGTTTCGAGAGGATGGTGCCTGAGACAGTTAGATGTACAGAACGCGTTTTTACATGGTGTTCTGGAAGAGGAGGTTTATATGAAACAGCCACCTGGCTACGAAGATTCAAATGCACCATTCCATGTTTGTAAACTTGACAAAGCCTTGTATGGTTTGAAGCAGGCTCCTAGGGCATGGTACGCCCAGTTAAGTGCAAAACTACAAAGTCTTGGATTTGCTACATCCAAGTCAGATACATCCTTGTTCATTTACAATAAGGCAGGTATAACCATATTTGTCCTTATTTATGTGGATGATATTATAGTTACAAGTTCATCGGTTAAAGCTGTTGCCGCACTACTTCAAGATTTAAGTTCTGTGTTTGCTCTCAAGGATTTGGGAGATCTTCATTTCTTCCTAGGCATTGAAGTTAAGAAGATAAAAGAAGGTATTATATTATCTCAAGAAAAATATGCTTCTGATCTGTTGACCCGTGTCAACATGCAAAATTGCAAGGCAGCTCCTACACCTCTTTCACCAACGGAGAAACTCTCAGCGCATGAAGGAGAACCTCTGGGACCTAAGGACAGTACAAGGTACAGGAGTATTGTAGGTGCTTTGCAGTACCTAACTCTTACTCGTCCTGATTTGGCTTTTTCAGTAAACAAAATTTGTCAATTTTTGCATGCACCAACCACAACACATTGGACTGCCACCAAGCGAGTGTTGCGATATGTAAAAGGATCAATGGGTGTTGGCCTGACTCTTAAGAGATCTTCTTCCTTTTTGGTTAGTGCATTCACTGACGCTGATTGGGCAGGCTGCGTAGATGATAGAAGGTCTACCGGTGGCTTTGCAATATTTCTTGGTCCTAATCTTATCTCATGGAGTGCAAGAAAACAAGCAACGGTGTCAAGATCTAGTACAGAGGCTGAATACAAGGCCTTAGCTAATGCCACCGCTGAAGTGATTTGGGTTGAGTCTCTTTTGGCCGAGCTTGGAGTTAAGAGAAAAGAAGTGTCCTGTCTATGGTGTGACAATTTGGGTGCCACATATTTATCTGCAAATCCAGTGTTTCATGCAAGAGCAAAACACATTGAAATTGACTTTCACTTTGTGAGAGAAAGGGTTGCAAAGAAACAACTAAACATACGGTTTGTGTCATCCAAAGATCAAATAGCAGATGGGTTCACAAAAGCATTGCCTGTCCAAAGCCTGGAGGAATTCAAGCGCAATCTCAACCTCGCACGGTTATGATTGAGGGAGGGTGTTAAGTTAAGTTAGGCGTATCAAGTTATATCTGGTAGGCGTATCAAGTTATATTTGGTAGTCTAGCTGTCTTTCCTAACCTCTTGTATTTCTGTTCAGATTTCCTGGTTGAGATAAGGCCTGAGGACCTTCTTGTGCGGCAAGCCAAACATTGTAACTCTGGCCCTTGCGGCTCCATATAAATATACACCTGCGGCTCATCTATTGGTGAGTAGGAACGCTTACACATTTCGTTATAGACCCGCCTAACTGGAACACATGTTTCAATGTATAATTGCCACAAGATTAATAGATACGGACTTTATTCACCAACAAACCCATCAATCCATCCAAACCGACGCTAGCTGCTCACATCTCACGAGCATGGAAGGTGGAGGAGACGGCCGTGAAGCCGAAACTGGTCTTCCACGCGTAGTAGAACCTGATCGCCTTGTCCCTCCCAAACGGGCCGCCGCCGATGAGGGTGCAGAGCTTGCCGTCGGCGTCCGACCTGATGAGGTCCGGGCTGACTGGAATCGAGGAGTTGAACCCCGGTCACGCCAGCTTCACGTCGGACTGGGTGCAGATGCCGTAGTTCTCTACCGTCACGCGGTACTCATCCGGGTTCCCTTCGCCCTGAAAGGGGGTCTCGATCACAGCAATATCTTTCAGAGAGCAGCCAGAGCACAGCGCATCACCTTCAGAGATAAAGAGATTCAGAACGATCATGTCATGTCAGATTTTGTGTATTTCTGCAGATCGAATTCATTTGATTGTTAGTTTCATGCATGCGAAATTTTCCATAGAACTAGTTTTTTTAGTGGCTAGGTTTTGACTGGACTGCATTGAAGAAGAAATGGGGGGTATAAACCCCCGCTACCGTGCGCGTCGAGCTTGGCTCGAATGCCGGTGGGCGGGGGACACACTCGTCGGCTTTCGCCTACTGAGAGCAAATTTATACACCAAAACAAGCGCGTATCTCTGTGATGCGTGGATTACTCTTCATTTTTATTACGCTGTATTTGTTGTAGCTCGGATTTATGGTGTTAAAAGCTTTTTATTTATTTCTCAATCAAGATATATTTTGGGCAATCAATAGGTGTAACACCCCAAAATTCGCTTTCCGATCAAATAGGTAAAAATATAGAATTTTTAAAACTTCTTGGATATATCTTGTTGATATTCGAGTTTCTGGATTTTATTTTGAAGATAGTTGTCGACCAATGAAAGTTTAGGAAAACAAAACCCTAAAATCCGGTCTGGGCCGAAAACCGTCCACCCTAGCGCGGCTTTTCCTTTTTCTTTTTCTTTTTTCCTTTTTCTTTCTACTCTTTTTCTTTCTCTTTTCCTTCCTAGGCCCACCCGCTAGCGCCCCTCCCCTTCCTTCTTCCTTTTCCCGCTTGTCCTGGCCCACTCGGCCTGCTCCCTCCCTTCCAGCTCCCTGGCACAGCCACGCCTGGCTCACCCTCCTCCCCTGTTCTCTCGACCGCGCCCAACAGCCGCGTCGTTGCTCACCATGCACCCATGCCGCCCTGCTCCCGCTCGTCAGCCGTGCCAGGTGCTAGAGCGCGCACTCGTGTTGCTATACGGTGCACCGCGTCACCATCGCTGCCTTGTACCGCTCCCAGCAGCTGACCCTTCTCCCTTTCCCTCTCTCCATGTTCCCTTACCTCGATAGCAGCACTGTTCGAGCAACGAGACACCTGCTCCCGTCACCTCCCAACTGCTCCCATCCCTTCACCGCCACTAGAACCGCGCCGCTCGCCATGCCGCTGCCATCGTCATCCACAGCTGCCATGTTGGACCGAAAAGGCGACTAGAGTTGGGTGAATAGAAGCACGCTCACTTTTTCCCAAATAATGAATTCAACACAATTTCACTCCAATAGCTATTAGGAAGCTGTGAAGATCAATACACCAGTACAACGGAAGACTAGTATTGAATCCAATTAAATCCCCTAAGCAAAATAACAAAATCAACTAAGATTACAGAATCACAAAGCACGGGCGGTATGACCTCTGGACCCAGCCGGTTGGACCGATTGCGAGGCGATCGACATTGTTATCTTGGCGGTCGGACCGCTCAAAATCGATCGACCGGTCTTGATAAGCGATCGGCCGCGAGCTCGAACCGTCTGAAGCAGATAAAATCGGCCGATGGCGAAGTTGCAATTAGATCAAACTTTTGATTCTCAACTCTAAACTTTACGAAACTTTGCACACACCTTATCTATGCTATTGAGGACCTATTCCAATCGAATATTATGATAATTCTTGGATAGATCCTGAACAATTGCCAATTGAATAACAGAGGGTCTAAAACCGGACAAGAACGAAAACTTGATCCTAATGCTTGTTCGTGAGTGATTGATGATCAAGATGATTCTAGATAGATTCACACAAATCACAGCAAACTAATTTACATGAAAGAATCAATCACAAACTCGCGGATCAAAGAAAGCCCTAAAATCACGAAATTGAAAGTAAGAACGAAAAGAGACTTATCTCAAGCAAACCTTGCATAGATTAAGAACGTGATTGTTGCTGGATTACACCCACACCATCATGGATCAGTGGTCAATCCAAGATCACGAAATTCTCCTCAAACCATGAAAAGCTCTAGCCTCCACCTCAACTCCCCCTAAGCCAATTAGGGTTTGAAAACAACAAAAGAGGTGAAAAACAGCGAGAGAGAGGGGTGCAGCCCCCATCTCCTCCTATTTATAGTGGAGGCCTAGAACTCTCTCGGGTTTGACTTAATTGGGCTCCGTTAAGGCCCACTAACAAGCGGGTCACCCACATGCGCCATAAGCACCGTCTTTAACCTTTTTACCTAAACCGCTTCACCATGCGCCATGGATTTGCCAATAGGTCACCCTTGTCCATCTTGTGTCACGCTTAAGTCGTTGACCTCACCCGGCATCGTCGATCGTTCTGGACCTCAACTCTCCAAGTCTAGTCCCGATCCTCCTCGCCGTTGACCGTCATTGACCACCAAGCAACCTGCACAGCCATAGACAAGCAAACACGAATTCGGGAATAAGTTCTTCACAACTTGATCTATGTTAGTCAAAACATGCATCATGCAAACCATATGCCATGATACCAATGACTTTGACCTAACAAAACAATATCGCCACGAAGTTGGCGGGCGTTCAAGTAGAAACCGGTCCGACCGCTCCATGTGAGCCGGTCGGACCGCCCCTCTTGCCGGTCGGACCGCTCCCTGTGAGCCGGTCGGACCGCCCCTAGGGACTTAGTCGAAATTCATGCCCTGAAATTCCGAAACCTTCTGGAAACTTAAATTGAATAGAACTTTTGCTTGGAGGCTCCAAAAATTATGAGACCAAGTGCATTGGGATCCCCTCACTTGTCTACAACACCTATTTTTGGCCCAGCCAGTTCTGAACACTTTTAGGTCACAGCCGGTCCGACCGCCGCACATGGCCGGTCTGACCGATTTGGGACCGGTCGGACCGCCCCTGTCCAGAATGCCTGAAGCTTTGTCGAAAACTCGTGAAACGACAAACCGTAAATACCATTGCCAATTGTCACATCATCCTAAGATCTGGAGCATATCCCCATGATATCCACAATCTCCCCCTTGATGAACACATTGGCAATAATCCAGAAAATGTAGGTAAGAGGTTTGAAAACGAGTTTACTCGCAGTTTTCGCACAAAGGCACAACTTGGTCCATAAGTAAGAAAAAGCTATGTAAATGACCAAGCTGGCTTCAGAATAGTATAGGCATGTGAGATAAGGCAAGAGAAAGCATAAAAGCTTTGATTTCCAGAAAAGAGTCAAAATTCTCACATGAGGTCCATATGAAAGAACAATTGTTCAATTGACCTATGATCATTGTGAGTATAAAAGAATGCAATTCAAGTTCAGAATATTCAATAAGACAATAAGAATGCAACTCAAGAACTCCCCCTCACTATGATCCCCAAATTTCAAAAACTTTCAAATTTTTAACTTTCTCCCTTTGTAAAACAATGATATATATATATCTCCAATTTTCTCCCCTTTGAATAATCTTCTCCCTCAACAGTGAAATATCTTCTCATTAACACATCTTCCCCCCCTTTGACAATGGATTCATCAAGGAATCACGCATTCCTCTCATCCAGAGATAACAAATAGAGAATAAAGAAAGAAGCAAAAACAAAAGAAGCATAAAGAGGAGTATGCATGAAGTGCAATGGAGTGGCTTTATTTTTGTATTTTTTAATTTTTTATTACAAGAAGCTTTGGAGATTACCCAAAAGAGCTAGCCAGTATTTCTAATATTGCACAAACAGCATATCAAGCCTGACAGCGCTAGCAAGATCATGGTAAGACATGTATATCAAAGCTAAGCACAAAGGCTCAAAAGTAAAGCAGTAGATTTGATCAATTTAAGCAGCGCTTCAAATTCAGCAAGTTCATCAACAGAGATCCTAAAATGAAATTGGCCATGTCAAAATGTCAAAGTGAGATAAAAAATCTAACAAAGACCACATTAAGAGTCAATCAGGTCATGTATTGAATCATTTTGCTCAATATTTTGTAAAAGCCCATTTGTCAACATTTTTCTCATATGCATTGAATATTGAAGTTGACTAATGATCTAACTTAGTGACAAGATCCTGGACTAGGAGCCATCCACAAACTCATCCTAAGCTTGACGAAGTTGATTAAAGGTATATCTTAGTAAAGAAGATCTGGACTAGGAGCCATCCACAAACTCTTTCTAAGCTTCTACAGGCGACAAATCTTGAGGTTCATGTCATTTCTGACAAGCAGTCCCCATGAGATCGTCTGGTTCATCAAACTATCTCCAAGTTCATGTCATTTGACAAGCAGTCTCGTAAGAATAGTTTGGCACAATTTAAGCATAAGACAATCTTGATTTTCATTTTTCACATGAGCAGTTTTAGAATCTCAAGAACACAAAAGCTCAAGTAATGGTCAATTTTAGATCAAAGTGCTAACAAAGCAATTCTGACAGGGCCAATGTCACAAAAGGAGCACTAATTGCGCAACTCGCTAAAACATCCACAAATTGCAATTTCTTAGTTCGAGTTGTTTTAAAAGTTCTAGCTCATATAGTAAAGACTTAGCTACACATGTAAAAGCATGATAATTCTAGCAAGTCAAAGAACTAGACATGACATTGATCAAGAATTGAAATACTAAAGCTCCAAAGGGTAATAGGCAAAGCTTCATCAATCTTGAAAGATAAGTAGAAAGACTTATATTACAATGCATCTTTTTGGATTTTTCATACCACCTGTTGTAATTTTCATATGAATGCAATATGATACAATGAGATGCAATAAAAAGCCTAAAAACCTAAAAAGTTCAAAAAGATCACTAAGTTCATAAGAAGGACAATAAAAGATCAAAAGAACAAGGAAAGATCAGAAAAGATCAAACTGCCCCTCAAACCAACCCATAGGGATAAATTACCCCTAACTCACTTCTCAAGGTGACAAACCTGGTTTGATCTAAAGTCTTGGTGAGAATATCCGCCAATTGAGCATCGGACTCCACGAAGTGCATCACAATATCCCCTTTTTCGATATGATCTTTAAGGAAGTGAAAGCGAATGTCTATGTGCTTAGTCCTAGAATGTTGCACTGGATTTTTAGCAATATTAATAGCAGAAGTGTTATCACAGAAAAGAGGAACACTAGCAAAATTTAACCCATAATCTTTCAAAGTGGACGTCATCCATAAAATCAAGCTCTGACAACTAGCATTGCTACATACTCCGCCAAAGATGGATTGTGCAATGAAGGCGCTTCCTAGAAGACCAAGATACAAGAGAAGTGCCTAGAAAGTGGCAGTGCACGAGGTACTCTTCCTATCTAGCAAACGACCGCAAAATCGAATCGAAAAACCCTAATGGACAAAGGCGAGGCGGGAATACCAAATGCCATATAAGAGGGTAGAATGTAAATACGAATATGCGCTTAACGGCTTGGCGATGGGAAGTTCTCGAGGCGCTGAAATCTAGCACAAAGGCATACCGTGAAGTGAATGTCGGTCTCGAGGCCGTCGGATGTGAAGGGCCGATCATGCTTGATACTCGCGTTGATCCACGACTTCTCCTTCCTCATCTGGATCCAAAACAGTTGAAGTTGCCATGGGAGTTGAAATTGGCTTGCAGTCACCCATGTCAAAACGTTTAAGTAGATCTTTAGTGTACTTTGTCTGATGGATAAAGGTTCCTTCCTTGCATTGCTTAATTTGAAGTCCCAAAAAGTAATTGAGCTCTCCCATCATACTCATCTCAAATTCCCTGGACATAGTCTCAGAAAAGCTGGAAACAAGAGCATTAGAAGAACCACCAAAAATAATATCATCTACGTAAATTTGAGCAAGCAAAAAGTCATTTCCACGCCTAAGAATGAATAGAGTTTTATCCACTTTACCCATCTCAAAATTATTTTTAAGCAAGAAGATCTTAAGTCTATCATACCAGGCTCTAGGGGCTTGTTTAAGACCATACAAGGCTTTGGATAGCTTGAAAATACGATTTGGATACTTGGGATCCTCAAAACCAGGGGGTTGCTTAACATACACTTCCTCCTCTATGAAACCATTTAAAAATACACTTTTAACATCCATCTGATATAATTTAAAACCTTTTGATGCAGCAAATGCGAGCAAAATGTGAATGGCTTCTAGTCTAGCAACAGGAGCATATATCTCATCAAAATCTAACCCCTCAACTTGGCTGAAACCCTGAGCTACCAATCTGGCCTTGTTTCTAACCACAGAGCCATCCTCACCTTGTTTATTCTTGAACACCCAACGGGTTCCTATAACATTATGATCACTAGGAGGTTCTACTAGGTTCCAAACCTTGTTTCTTTCAAAATTCTCTAACTCCTCATGCATGGCATTTACCTAGCTAGAATCAGATAACGCATGTGATATATCGCGGGGTTCAAAAGAAGCAACAAAAGCCGAATGAGAGTAGAGATTTGGATCATTATACCTGGAGCGAGTGACTCGCTCATGTAGATTACCTATTATCGATCCAGGAGGATCTTTGTCTCTGAATCTGAAGTGGAGCACCGGGTGAGATATCGTTTCTTCGACCTCCGCAGTCTGGCGATGATGATGATGCGGCGGGAGCCTCAAGCGAAGGTGAAGTAGACGTAGCAGGTTCTTGTATCAATATGGGCGCCTCAGCAGCAGCAGATGAAGGAATAATATCAGCTTCGTCCTCATTTTCCTCCACAAAAATGCTCTCTGTCACCTGTGAATCATCTGTAGCAATTGATCTAGCTCCAGGGCTAGTCTCATCAAAAGTGACATTACAAGTCTCCTGAATAAGGTTAGTCTCAGTATTAAAAACCCGAAAACCCCTCGAATGAGCAGGATAACCCAGAAATATCCCATCAAAAGTTCTTGATTCAAATTTATCTAAGTTGCCTGTCTTAAGAATAAAACATTTTGATCCAAAGACTCAAAAATGCGAAATAGAGGGTTTTCTACCAAAACGAAGCTCATAAGGAGTCTTGCCTAAAGATGGTCTCAAAAAGATACGATTTGTAATATGGCAAGCTGTAGCAATAGCTTCGGCCCAAAATCTCCTCGGTGTGCTATACTCATCTAGCATCGTCCTAGCCATTTCGACCAAGGTCCTATTCTTCCTTTCCACCACGCCATTTTGTTGAGGGCGTGTGGAGAGGAGAACTGATGCTCAATACCACACTCAGCACAAAAAGATGCAAAATAAGCATTTTTGAACTCCGTGCCATTATCACTGCGGATCGCTCTTAAGGCACCAGGAAGCTCAGAAGCCAGACGAAGAACAAGATCATGAAAATAACCAAAAGCTTCATCTTTTAAAGTAAGAAAGAACACCCAAGAATATCTTGAAAGATCATCGACTATGACAAGAATATACCATTTTCCACCGACTGACCGGACTCTAGCAGGGCCAACAGTATCCATATGAAGCAACTGTCCTGGTCCGTCAGTCATAACCATAGTCACAGAAAGGTGTGAGGCGGCAACTTGTTTGCCATGCCTAAAGGGCGCACATACAGCATCCTTGACAGCTTTGAGTTTTGGCAAACCTCTCATGAGATCAAGGTTGCTAACTCGCGTCAGATGATCAAAACCAATGTGCCCCAAACGTCGATGTCAAAGCCAGAAATCAGAAGAAGATGTAAGCAAACATTTAAGAGATCCAGCAAGAGATTCTGAAAAATCAGCTCCAAAAATTCTACCAACTCTAGATATTCCAAACACAAGCTCACCAGTAGAATCGAGCACACGACAAGCATTTTTCTTAAAAACAGTCTCATAGCCATCATCAAGAAGCTGAGAAACAGAAAGGATATTATACCTAAGCTTGTCCACAAGAGCGACATCCTTTAGAATGAATTTGTTGTTCACCCTAATTGATCCTGTTCCTTCAATTCGCCCTTGTGTATCATCTCCAAAGGTGATGAAGTCATCACCTGTTGCCCGCGTGAAAGAGGTGAACCATCTTGAGTTTCCGGTCATGTGGCGTGAACACCCGGAGTCGACGAACCACGTGTTCTTCCCCTTTCCGCGGTAATCCTGAAATTCAAGGAACATAAGAACGATGTGTCTCAATACTGGGGTTAGATAAACAAGATTTAGGAATCCAGTACTGAGACACACGTCTGCAAGGAGTATACAAATCAGAAGTACTATCCTTGATTCTATTTAAAGTTCTGTTATGAGCCATGTTTAAATTTACATGAGAATCAACTTTGTCGGTGATGCGATCGGCGTCGTTACAGCGGTCGGGCCGGTGACAAATCGGTCGAGCCGGTGACCACCAGTGATCGGTGCCGACTGAAGAACATGAGAATTAGGATATCTAGAAACATAATGATTAGCATGTGAGAAAAATCCTAATCCAGGTTTATTCCTTTCAGTGTTACCATGTCTCATAAAAGCTTTAGGTTGCCTGAATGAAATTCTATGAAGATTTTTTCTATCATTTTTCAACCTATGCCAACAGAATTCAATCAAATGCCCACTTTTCTTGCAATAAGTGCAATGGTACTTGGTACCACTAGAGGAAGCACCATTTGAATTAATACAAGGTTGGGCAAAACCTGCAGATTTAAAAGATGTTTTTGCAGGTTGGGTTTTGAATTCAATTAAACCTTTTTCCAAGACTTGAATGACTTGTGGCTTTGAGTTGTCTTGAAAAGAATTGAATACTAAACCTTGCTTCTTATAAGGAGTTTTAGACTTGTTAAGAATCATGTTTAATTGTTTCTTACCTTTAGAAAATTTCTCTAATGTATCATGAAGGTAAGCATTTTCTTTTCTCAAACTAACACACGCATCACAAGTTTTATCCATAGATTTCTCCTTATATAAAGCAATTTCAAGCTTAAGAGCGGAACAAGAAGCACAAATAGTGTTTTCAATATTGTCCTTAAGCTTAGCATATTTGACTCTAGCAGCTTCTAAGATATCTTTGATTTCACGTTCTTTTTCTAAGCATGAAGTACAAGGGCTAGAATCAAACACATCAAAAGCAATCAATTTGCTAGATTCTAAACATTTTTCACAAGGAGCACTTTTAATTTCATTTAGTTCAGATCTAGCATTCTCAAGTTGTTGTACAGAAATATTATAAGCAGGTTGTAACTTGGTAATTTCTGAATGCATAGCATTACAAGATAAACATTCATCAGGTTCAAGAGCCTTAGCATTTTTAAGCTCTACTTTCAGTTTGTTAATCTTTGACTCTAATTTCTTATTTTTTGTCATGACAAATTCTAGCGCTTCATCTTGACTAAGCAATTGCTCAACTATAGAATCATATTTAGCAGAAAGCTCATCATAAGAAAAAGATACCTCATCATCATCAATGTTGTCAATTGTCGGCCATGAAGCACATGCTAGTGAAGTCCTTGGCCTTCCCTTTCTTTTTGCCTTGAGGATCTCCTCCTCCTTGTCCTCCTCACTCCCGGAATCCACATCGCTCAAGGATTGATCCTCAAAAGCGGCAAGGACCGGTGGCGGCCTTCACAAGCTTATTAGCCTCATACCTTGATTTGTTGAAAGGAGGTTTCTTCCAAGTTGGCTTTCCTTCCTTATGATTGTTCTTACCTTCGACTTGGGGCAATTTGCCCGGATATGGTTGAGCTCACCACATTCATAGCATGTCACCGGACCACCTCTCTTTTTGTTTCTCACATTATTGTAGGCCCGTGTGAATTTTTTAGCTAGGAGGGCTAACTCTGTCTCAGGAATACTTTCAAGCTCCTCCTCATGAATCGCAGATAAACAAGTAAATGAAAAATCAGAAAATGATTCAAGAGTACCATCAGAAGACCTTTTGAGAGGATCAGCTATCAATGCCATGTTGTCTTTCTTAAGATGATCAACTCTCTTAATTTCATGAGTCTTGAGTTTACTATAAAGCAATTCTAAAGTAAGACTTGAAAGATCAACATTTTCCTCTATAGCAGTAACCTTCATCTCCCACTCCTTGGTGTTGATTGCAGCCAAGAGATGGGTGGCATTTTCAGATTGAGAATATTCAATATCAACGACTTTCATTTGATTAATTACTTTATTAAGCGACTGAAAATGTCATCGATGCTCTCTCGGGCGCATCTCGAATTTATTGTATTCACGCTTGTAAAGCTGTTTGGCGCACCTTTTGATTTGGGACGAACCCTCATGATATGTTTCGAGTGTTCCAAATTTCGTCTTGTGATGGTAAGATTGCAAATGCGATCATATTCTTGTCTACCAAGCGCATCATATAAAAGATTTTGGCTTTGTTGTTGTTTGCCACAAGAATTCTTTGGCCGGTGTTGCAATTTCGGGAATAACAAGTGGGGCTCGAACAACATCCCAAATAGCTTGTCCTCGCTCTCAAGAAAGACTGCATCGATTCTTCCAATAGGCATAGTCGTGCCCATCGAAGATATGCGGTTTAGTAGAAAACTTATCCATCGCCTAAAGTTCGGTGACGGTTAAGATCAAGAGTGAACTAGCAGGGCTCTGATACCACTGTTGGACCGAAAAGGCGACTAGAGGGGGTGAATAGAGCACGCTCACTTTTTCCCAAATAATAAATTCAACACAATTTCACTCCAATAGCTATTATGAAGCTATGAAGATCAATATACGATCAAATGGAAGACTAGTATTGAATCAATTAAATCTCCTAAGTAAAATAACAAAATCAACTAAGATTACAGAATCACAAAGCAGGCGGTCGACCTCTGGACCCGGCCGGTTGGACCGATTGCAGGCGGTCGACATTGTTGTACTAGCGGTCGGACCGCTCAAAATCGATCCGACCGGTCTTGATGGCGATCGGCCGCAAGCTCGAACCGATCTGAAGCGATAAAATCGGCCAGATGGCGAAGTTGCAATTAGGTCAAACTTTTGATTCTCAACTCCAAACTTTCTGAAACTTTTCACACACCTTCTCTATGCTATTGAGGACCTATTCAATAAAATATTATGATAATTCTTGGATAGATCTGAACAATTGCCAATTGAATAACAGATGGTCTAAAGCGGGTAGAGCGAAAACTTGATCCTAATGCTTGTTCGTGAGTGATTGATGATCAAGATGATTCTAGATAGATTCACACAAATCACAGCAGGCTAATTTACGTGAAAGAATCAATCACAAACTCGCGGATCAAAGAAAGCCCTAAAATCACGAAATTGAAAGCAAGAGCGAAAGAGACTTATCTCAAGCAAACCTTGCATAGATTAAGAACGTGATTGTTGCTGGATTACACCCACACCATCATGGATCAGTGGTCAATCCAAGATCACAAAATTCTCCTCAAACCATGAAAAGCCCTAGCCTCCACCTCAACTCCCCCTAGCCAATTAGGGTTTGAAAACAACAAAAGAGGTGAAAAACAGCGAGAGAGAGGGGTGCAGCCCCCATCTCCTCCTATTTATAGTGGAGGCCTAGAACTCTCTAGGGTTTGACTTAATTAGGCTCCGTTAAGGCCCACTAACAAGCTGGTCACCCACCATGCGCCAAAGCGCCGTCTTTAACCTTTTTGACCTAAACCGCTTCACCATGCGCCATGGATTTGCCAATAGGTCACCCTTGTCCATCTTGTGTCACGCTTGAGTCGTTGACCTCACCCGGCATCGTCGATCGTTCTGGACCTCAACTCTTCAAGTCTAGTCCCGATCCTCCTCGCCGTTGACCGTCGTTGACCACCAAGCAACCTGCACAACCATAGACAAGCAAACACGAATTCGGGAACAAGTTCTTCACAACTTGACCCATGTTAGTCAAAACATGCATCATGCAAACCATATGCCATGATACCAATGACTTTGACCTAACAAAACAATATCGCCACGAAGTTGGCGGATGTTCAAGTAGAAACCGGTCCGACCGCTCCATGTGAGCCGGTCGGACCGCCTCTCTCGGTCGGACCGCTCCTGTGGCGGTCGGACCTTGGACTTAGCCGAAATTCATGCCCTGAAATTCCGAAACCTTCTGGAAACTTAAATTGAATAGAACTTTTGCTTGGAGGCTCCAAAAATTATGAGACCAAGTGCATTGGGATCCCCTCACTTGTCTACAACACCTATTTTTGGCTCAGCCAGTTCTGAACACTTTTAGGTCACAGCCGGTCTGACCGCCGCACATGGCCGGTCCGACCGATTTGGGACCGGTCGGACCGCCATGCTAGGATCGGTCGGACCGCCCCTGTCCAGAATGCCTGATGCTTTGTCAAAAACTCGTGAAACGACAAACCGTAAACACCATTGCTAATTGTCACATCATCCTAAGATCTGGAGCATATCCCCATGATATCCACATGCCAACATCCCTATAGCCATGCCCCAGTCACCTCGAGGCCACTAGAGCCACGCCTTCGCTCGTGTCACCACTGCCCTCGCCTCGCTACTTGATCCTTCCTCTCTCTCTGCCAGTGGGGCCGCATGATTAAAATATTAATTAGCGCTAAGTAACAGAGGTTAAGTGTAATAAGTGTGTGATAGGTGGGACCAGGCAAAAAAGTTAACAAAAATCTAATTTCAAACGCTTTTTGTAAATGTGTCACTGACATGTGGGACCACGCATTATTATCTATTTTAAAACATATTTTTAAAACATGAGAGATTGACATATGTACCCTAGTTGTCAGATGATTAAAATCAAAAATAGGTTTAGTCATTTTGTTAATAATAATAAGTCTATGACATGTGGGACCCCTCTGGTTTATAAATAAAATTAATAAAATAAAAATATGAGTTACTAACAAGTAGGCCCGACATGTAAGTTAATAAAAATAAAAATTTAGAAAAACCGCTTTCAGTTAGAAGAGAAATATGCTTTCTCTACTGAAAAGCATAAATCTCAGTAGAATTCAGAGGAAAATATACTTTCTTTGTTGGAAAGCGTAAACCTCAGAAAATACGCTTTCGACATGTGCACTTTTCTAATTTCTAGAAATTTCAAACCGAAGCAAATTAAAATGTTAGAAACTTCTGCATACGAACTCCAAATTAAATGATTTTTTTTCTAAATTCATTTAAAATTATGATATACTTGAATATGTAAAAAATATTTAGATTTTGTTGCTGTCAAAATTATTTGGCTATATTTAATTTCCTTCCGGCTCTTTCGAATAGACGTCGATTATTCAAGCAAATTTCACAATGATCCTCCATCCTCTTATTCAGAGCAACCAAAGCAAGGAAAAGTACCCCCTTTGACCATGTTGATCCTACTTATTTTAATTATTATATTCATATTTGCAAAATGATGAGGACATGACCCCTACGGATACAACCATATTTGATATACTTGTTGTTTCAATTACAAGAACTCATACACTTCACTTAAATTATCAGGTGAGCTCGTTTTTATGAGTGTATTTATATTATATGAACTATATGATGCTACCTAATGATGAAAATGTATATTTGTGTAGCACCACATCACTTTTTGTCCAAGCTAAGTAAGAGCTCAAACTGGACACGTTTTGGAATCTAATTCGGCTTTTAGAGACGCCACCGACTTCAAACGTGCATAAATTTCACATACCAAGTCCGTTTGAGGCCACGTGTTTTGATGGAAAGCTTATCTCATCCTTTTTCCAACGAATCTAATCACACCTCCAAATTCCTTCTATGCATGCTGCAATCACTAAAATAAGGTGCTACGTCACCTGTTTAGACCAATTTAGGCCTTGTAATCGTACTCAGCATGGCCCATATGCCGGCCGACCACCTAGGGAGCTGTATTGTTCATGTGAATAGTAGTACCACCTCCCCTATCCCATGCTATGTGCGGCTGCCCCCTTCGTATATAAAGAGGCCACACCCCTCTAGTTTTTCTTGGATTTTGTTTAGTTAAAAGTTAGCTTCGTTGCAACTTCGTGTATTGGCTTGTGTCGGTTAGACCAACCATAATACTGCTTCAGAATTCCAACTTTATTAAATATTTCAATCCTATTTGCAATTTCAGATTGCTTATTATCTTGTTCTTGCGTATTCTTCGATTGCATGCAGGAATAGACCTTCATGGTCAAGTCGATCATGCTTCTAGCTAGGTCAATAATAATCACGAAGTTGGTTCAGTGATTGCGAGCATATTGGCCGTTTGCGATTGGTAGCTGAATCGTGAGAGTCATCTCTGCCCAAATCAAGTTATCTTTTCCATCGAAAGATCGAGACACCCATTGTCGTATCACAAAATCTATTATGCATGTGTGTGTGTATGTTAGCTTAAACATTGCTATATTCAGAGATAACTATAGCCATAGTCCTATTCGATGCATGAACCTCCTTGAAATATTGATATTCTTACTGTTGCAGCCATTAGGTTATGATATAGACAATAGATGATGCCAACTTGGGACTTTTGAGTGCGAGTATCGCACAATTGTTTAGTCAAGCTATAGTCTTTACTAAAATTTGTTAAAAGTATGACATGATGAATATGAAATTAAGAGTTTTGAAATAATGGTCTAAAGGGGTTTACCTCTGTTATTTTGTATAAAAATAAAAAACTTAGTTTGCGACGCGGACGAGTTGTATTATATCCTAAGAAGTGTGAGATGTGTATCTCACAAGTAGATAAGGAGAGATCCTCACCCGGGTTAATTAAGGACTGAATGCCAGCAAGTCGTTTCTAAGCCTAAGCGTACAACCGCATGTGCCAGTATGAGACGGCCTTAGCTAATTAAGTCGTTAAAAACTAGCCTTGCGTTGATAGGCGTGTTAATCTGAGCATGACCATTGTATGCATGTTGAATAGGCTCCATTCACCACGGTGTTGGGCACAAAGCTTGTTAACACAACAATGAATACCTCACTGAGACGGGGGTGTACCCAAGTGAAATGAGGGTGTTCATTCGCCAGGCTAGTGCAAAGTTAGGACTATGTGATGTAAAGGCTTCGATACGGGCTCTAGATTGCTCACAAAAGATAGTGAGTAGTGGTATCGACAGATGCCATATAAACTAGAGAATTCATGTGTGGTGGGTAAAATTGTACACCTCTACATAGTATAAATCTATTTAATTAGCCGTGTTCGCGGTCATGAGCATGCTTAGTGCAGTCTTAATAGGTATAGTCTTGGTTTTCATACAAAACAGTATTGTTGGAAAATGTGGGAAATGGTTTGTTAGTTTATATTTGACATGAATGCAATGTGTATGGCTGATAATGAGATGTTGCTCACAGTCGAGGAGAGTTGCGAGTTGTTATTTATTCAATTACTTACTTGTTGTCCTTTATCTATTTAACATCTCATTAAATTCCCATTGCAAATTAGTATGTATTGATATTGCAAACAAAAATAGCTTTATGTCGAAAACAATTTATAGCATAGAGCCTCATCTCTTGTTAGCCTTGCATTTATACAAATTTTGCTGTACACTACAAGTCTTGCTGAGTACACAATGTATTCAATCTTGCTTAAATTGCTGTTCAAAGTTAGAGGATGATCCTACGCCGGACGACGTCTTCTTTGCACCAGGAATCGGTGGGTTCGGTGACTGGTCTTTTTAGGACTTATCTCTTGTCGGTTGCATAAGAGATCGAATAGGCATGCCACTGGAATTTTTTATTATACAATTTTTGCTTCCGTTGTTACATTTGCTATTTCTGATACTTAAGCTTTTATTTGGTCGGTCTATCCATGTGTTGCAAATAATGTAATCGCTTAAGTTATGTACTATATTTTCTTCATTTTGTAGGTACACCGCTACAAAATAGGTCATACTGGACGCTTCATCACAGACGGTTCCTTTGAAATAAATGCATGTTGTACTATCATAAATGGTTTTTAATAAGAATCGTTTGTGATATGTAGTGATGGCTTGAACAAATGCATGATACATAATTATCACAGACGGTTCTTGTTAATAACCATCTGTGAATCATCAGAGATGGTTTTTATCATGAACTGTCTATAATATCTTCAAATATTACAGACGGTTTATATTTAAAACCGTCTGTGAATCATCATAGACAGTTTTTTATCACGAACTGTTTGTGATTATAATCATATCATAGACGGGTTATAGACAATATCTTCTCCGATACTTTTTTTTGTTGGGCAGGGAAATAAAATTTTAGACTTAATGGGCGAGCTGCCGAAACTCGTTTTTATTAACCGTGTCTCCTTACACCTCACACCTCCATCTCCTCCTCTGCCACCCCTCCTCTAACCTAGTGCCTCCGCCTCGCCCTGACCTTGCGCCCTAGGATCCCCCGAGCTCGTTGCTCGTGGCCTCCTCCACCTCACCCTGGCCTCGTCGTCGCCGGCCTCCCCCGACCTCATAGCCCATGGGCTCCCCCGACATCGTCGCTCCCGGCCTCCTCCACTTTGTCACCCTAGCCTCCGATGACCTCATCGCCCCCGACCTCATCGTCACCTGCATCCCCCAACCTCGTCGCCCCCAGCCGCCCTCGACATCGTCGCCCCCGGCCTCCACCTTAGATCGCACACTGTCTGGTAAAAACAACCATAACTTTTGCATACGAACTCGGATTGCGACGTTCTTTGGCTAGTTTGAAAGCTAACAAAAAGTTCAATCCGAAAATCCATAAGTCCATATTAGATTCATTTGCGAGGCTCTAGACAAAGTAAACCCCCTCCCCAAAGAAAAGGTCGTTTAGTGCCTCAAAACAGCCTCTAAAGTTTCAGCACCCGTTTTCGCCATTCGTTCGCCGTCCAATTTGAGTTTTCTTTCATTCCAGATTGTGTAATCAACCATATGCAGATACCCGGGTCCAACTGTCCAGCAATTGATTGGTTTGGCTCAAAATTCAATTTTTTTACAATAGAAAAAACTATCACAGAAGGTTCTAAACAATAACCGTCTGTGAAAAAAGCTATCACAGACGGTTCTGAACAAGAACTGTCTGTGATAATTAATTATCACTAACGGCTATTGTTCATAACCGTCTGTGATAGCTTTTTCACATATGGTTCAAAAACCATCTGTGATGATCTCATATCATCACAGAAACATAAATTCAAATGGTTTAAAAAACCGTCTATGATGACGGTTTGGAGCCGTCTAAGATGACCCTCTCTATAGTAGTGGTATGAAAGTATGGATGTGAATGCCAATATTGTGGATGTGTGTACTATCCACTACAATACACACACGAGGGCTTCGGGTATTCCACGCTTGGGGTCCGACAACTAAAGTCTGTGTGTTGGCTCGCTGAGTATGGTTGTGTACTCATACTCGCTCAATATTATTATTCAGTAAGTGAGAAAAAAGAAAGCTATGTGGGCACTTGTGAGCGTTTGTCAAGACTGGAAATCATGAAAGCTAAGGACGAGGTCGCGGGCCCCAGTTGATTGTCTGTAGGTATTGTAACACCCCAGCCCAACATTGAGCTTAGAATGCCACTAACCTACTATAACTGTAACACCCTGACCCAAATTCGGCTAACTTACTATAAAATTTCAGCAAGCATAACAACATTAAAATCCATCCACGGGTCGCATTAACACAAGCATAACACTATGCCAATCATAGATAAATTAGACCTAGGAGCATAGCAAAATAATAAACCAAGATTAACATAAACCAAGCATCTATGGTTATTCAATACCATCATGTTCTAGATATAAATATTCATGTTATTCTAAAAAATTCTCATGTCCAATGAATCAAATAATTGGGTGAAGTGCATGATTCCAAGTCGCTAGCCCTTTCGAGTAAAAGCGTCATCCTTTGGTCACCTAAAAACAACAATAGAGCAAGAATGAGTCAAGACTCGGCAAATACATAATAAAGCCATAAACAATAGTTTATTAACCATAATCAAAGTTATCATCATCATCCATTTAGTTAATGCCATTGTCATTCTCAAACAAACAAGCCATATTCCATATAGGTAAAGTTGCACAATTTAACAATTTACTTAGATATGCGAATGCACCAACATGCTCATGCTCATCGCATCTTATCGGTGATCTGGGGTATAGCGGAGTGTTCACCGTCGATGACACACTCTATCCTTCACTCCGTGAAGTCCCCACCAAAGTAGGATTTTATCTAGAGCTCTCGGACTAGTCATGTAACGTTCTCACCGACCTCAGGAATAGTTACATGACTTTCTCACCGACCTGGCTCATGCAACCCCTGTCATGATGAATGTAAATGATGCGATATCTTTATTTATTCATCAACATAGTCCATCTCATTAACTCAATATCTCCTCCTCATTATCTCAATATCATAGTCTCATTCACTCAAGGTCATCAATATCATGTATAAGAATAAGCTGAACGAAAGCATAATAAATAGCATGATAAGTAACATCAATGATCATGGTGAACAACCCATTGTTCACCACTCTACCATGTACTTGCCTTCCGCGCTGTGACGAGTTAGGAGGCAACGACGGAGTTTCTCCACTCCCTGCCCCACCGCCTACACAAATATTTATTCAAAATAAGAATAATAAGTCATGACGTGGCTACAAGCGTTTTACAATAACCCTCTATCTAATCAACATAACCAAAAACTCAAAATGACGAATTAACTAATCAGCCAATATCGGCCCTTCTGATCAGGAGTACGAGAAAAATCGTAATTAAATATATATAACTCCGAATGACTTGAAACCAGTGCTCAAATACTCTCAACGTAACAGGCTACGAAACTCTAGTTGGTGGAATCCTTTGATTCGGCCAAAACAGTGGCCTAAACAACAGTTGAAAACACTAACAGATATCTGCCCAGATTTCAGAACAGTGGTAAAGAAAATGACTTAACTTTTATTCTACTGATCCAATGGAGGTGATCTTTATCAACTTGGAAAGATAATTTAAAGGGCTACAATAACCTATTTGGGTGGGGGTTCTGAATCTGAATGTAACTAGATCAAAACCAAGGAGCAACCTACAGTCTAGAAAATCTCTAACAGACTGAGTATTGTGCGGTTAAAAAATTCATAACTTCTAAACCACAGGGTGGAATCTCGTGATCTCCATGCCAAAAGAAAGCTAAAGAAACTGAGAACAAAACTCTAGGAGACGAAAACCCGAGATTGGGCCTCTAAGTAATTCATAATGGCCCGACAAGAAAATCTGCCAAAACACGTCAGCTGTCCTGAACAGTCGTGGTAAAACTACCATATCTCAAAAACCATAACTCCAAATCAAATGATCTCCGTGCCTAAAGAAAGCTAAGATCAAGGGTTACAACTTTCTAAGAGGTGGGAAAATCAGAAAACGGACAGAACTTACCCAAATCCGACGAACAAATCTGGCGCATGACAGGGAGGAGGGTGGCGGCGGTTGGAGAGGGAGGAGGGTGGCGGCTGGGGAGGAGTGGGAGAGAGAGGAGAGGCTAGGGTTTGGGGCGAGAAAAACCCCCTTGGCTGGCCCCTCTCATGGGGCCCTCTGGCTGCGGCCCGAGCCCGGTGTCGGAAGATCGTTGAAAACCCCGCCGATTCAGGAAATTTCAGTTCTTGTTTGCCTTTTCCCTCCCACTACTACGAGAACACGTCATCACAGGCGGTTGGAACCGTCATCGCTGAGCGGTTTCGAACCGTCTATATTATTCGTCTGTGATAACAAGCGATTTACCACGAGCGGTTCAAAACCGTCTGTGATAACACTTATCACGAGCGGTTTTTAACGTAAACCGTGCTGTGATAACCACTTATCACGGACGGTTTACTTTAAAAACCGTCTGTGATAACCACTTATCCTGACGGTTTTTAAAGTAAACCGTCCGTGATAAGTGGTTATCACGGAGCGGTTTCACGTTAAAACCGTCTGTGATAATCACTTATCACAGACGGTTTACTTTAAAAAACCGTCTGTGATAAGTGGTTATCACAGACCGGTTTTAAAGTAATCCGTCTGTGATATGTCTAGTATCACAGACGGTTTATTTTAAAACCGTGCGTGAAGGCTATTACCACGAGCGGTTTTATGTTGAAACCGTGCGTGGTAATAGCCTTCCTGACGATTTCAACATAAAACCGTCTATGGTCTTGGCGATCCTAGCTACATTGTTTCTTTGTTTTTGGCGGCCTCGGGAATTGCTAGCCATGCCTCTCGAAAACAAGCATGTACAAAAAGCAGATACATCATGAGAGAATCAATTGTTGACAACTCAAATTGACCATTACTCAAAATAAATTAATAAAGATCGAATTTGTTGAAGAATTTTTGCTATAGTTGTACAATTGGATTACAATTAAGTCAATTGTTTGCGTGAATCTCTGGGTCGGCGATGGAGTGAAACTCTCCTTTGTTAACTATTTCTGTCATGATAAAGGTGCATAGCTGCCCTCGAACTTCCACGAGCCATGTAAATCTATTATCAAACCCTGCCGCTAGGTCAAGAAAAAATGGTAAGGATATATATTTGAATTTACAATTATAAAAAATTATTTGAGATTGACAAACCTCGGATTCTTCATCTTAGCACTAATGATTTCTTTGCATATGATGGCAAACGTAGAATGCACATAGCTCATCATTTTTTTGCTGGCGACACTGCAAAAATAGAATTACATATGTACGTATAGTCAGTTGAAGACACATTTTTATGAAGTATGATATATATAGGATTATTGTGTTGTAGCGCGTATCGGAAATTTCGTCCTGTGTGTTAGTTGGGCGCTGGATCCACTGTATCTTCCTTGTTGGCTAACATAGGAGATGAACGAACTACATAATTGAAAAAAGTTATCCTCGGGCATTTCAAACGAAGGAAGACTACAATAGAGTTATGTATGGAGGAAATGATCATACTTGTCGAGTATTCCTTGCAGAATGCTGAAGTCGTGATCGTTTCTGACTAGGGAATCAAGATATATCACAGTGTTCCTCTTGGGTATAATGACTAAAAGGATCAATGGTACCTACTCATGTATGTCGCTATAACTATTAAACCTAAGTACAAATGAAATTTGAATAGCAAATAGTGAAGCACTTACCCACGGTTGTAGGGCACGATATGTAGTCCTTGCGATTACGAAGAAGCAATGCCGTCGTTATATAGTTCTCGGCGAAGGTCGCGTCGCTTGGATGGTTTGCATAGATACCACGTGTGGGTCGAGAAACCCACGGTTCTCGCCCTTCGGGCATTTTCATCATGTATCTATACATAAGCAATGAGTTGCGATATTTATCGGTATTACATGAATGTAGAACTTGATTGTACACACTTACGGTGTCCAACAGCGTAGAAGCGGCGTCGAGGGCTTCGAGATTGAATAGGTTGAATAAGTCGTTGAAGCCCACCACGAAGTTGCGGCCGTTGAAGAAATGCTCATCCTTGTATGCGACGGTGATTCGATGTCGCACCCCTTCTTTGCGGTATTCCGCAAGTACGGTATGCAAAGCGACAAGCAAATCGGCGTGGGCTAATTGTGCGTTAGGGCTGCGGTTTTCGATGGAGTACTTCCCATATACGGGACTTGGGAGGCGGCTTAATGTTCGTCGATTCGATTTGGCCTTAACGATTGGCGGCGTCTTCTGCGAGGCGACTCGGGAACCGATCTGGTATGCGCTTTTGTTGTTCCTTGGCGTCTTCTCCACGGGAACCGATGAGGTGGCCTTACGAGGCGAAATATGAGGTGGAGTCATGGAGGTTCCGTTGGAGAGGAATGGTCTGTCGAGATTGCGCGCCTTCTTTGGGGTAAAGCGTGCCGACATCCCCTAGTGTTGTGATCTCTTCGTTGGGCGAATGTCGGCGGGGCGGCCATGAAATGTTGATGTACCATGTCCACCTCCACCCTTGCGTAACCATGCGCCACACGGACACCGTCTTTGCCTTGCTCCTTCTGGTATGGATGCACCATCCCCGCTTGACCTCAATAGGAATGGACCCAACTAACCTCAATTGGAGCTTGCAGGCCGTCGGCTCCTACAAAACGATACGCAATTAGCTAAGGCGTCCTATAGGTCTATCTTTGGTGCATTCCATAGATGTACATTACCTTGATGCGGTCTATCGGTAATTGGTCGTCGTCATGTTCAAAATTATGCGTGGACGCGACACTACTCGATGTCGAGGACTTGTTCCCGCAATAACAGGGGCGGCTTGCGACGGTTGCGGAGTACTTGATTCAATTGATCCTGCAAACTTGCTATCTGTCCTTGAAATTCTGCCTTAAGCAGTTCCAACTGATTGTCGTACTCGGCCTTGGATCTCTTCCTACTTCTATACATGAAGTAGTCGTCTGCGAATCCATGTACCCAAAGTACGTTAACCCCTTGCCTCGCGTGCGACCGGGTGCTCCTTGTTTCCTAGGGCCGTAGATAGTACATCCTTCTCCCTGTGTTCTTGGAAGGAGCCTTCGGAAGTTTGGGCAATCAATTCACGCTGCAAGAGGTCATCATGTTATTATAGTCACTATGAAGTTATGGACTTATAAACAAGTAGGTAGTTCGACATATTTACCACACGTTGGGACACTTCACAGTCCGCGGGTTTGGGAAAGTGACGCGCCATCGAGCGAGACTTTGCCCTCGCTTTTAACCAGTGCACGGGCGCGGGTGTGTGATATCGGAAATAGATTCTCCTCCTCCGCCTCCCATTGCGCGGATTTAGCAGCGTACCAGTGATGCCGAGTGCGTGGGGTGAGTGTTTCGTGCTGGATTGCTTTGTGCGCGCACTTTGCTCCTTAAATTCATCCGTCGTCTTCATAGCCACAAAGGCGTTCCATGTTTCCGCGTCAAGAATGGAAACTTCGTGAAGGCGTCTCACTCTTGTTCACGTCTTTGCGTGACAAGAAGCGCTCTTGAAGGTCCTCCACGCGTGACACATGGAGAGCAAGGCATGCCGTTCGGCCGCGTTTCATGTCATTTACGGGATAGTGAACACGCTTGAAAGGTCTTCCCACGACGCGCGTCTCGATCTTTTGTCGAGACTTCCACTTTGGTGTGGTGATAGGGACCTTTTCCTTGCAAGTATCCCGCAGATGGTGCGAAATCTCGCCACGATGCGGGGACTCGGAGGACCCCAGCGTCAGCGACCTCCGTGATGGTCGATCGGCGTGAGCAATTTCGATATTCCTCTACCATCTCTCTTATGTATCTGCGGCGTCGGTGGCGGCGAAAACGGCGCCTACTGCCATGTCCGCGTCGGTGTGGCGGCGAAAGACGGTGCCTCTGCCATCTCGCTTACTTCCTATCTATATAAGTTACGTGCATAATTATTACATAGTATATAATATATGGGAAATTGCACAAAAATATAAACAAATATAATCAACGTTTGCCATCTCATAGTAAAATAAAATAAATTGCCGTCGGTGTACCATAAGAATCATCACGGTTCCCGGGTTTACCAGTTAGTCGGCACCTAAGTATCGAGACTACCCACACCAACCTAGGTTAACAGGCATCTTGGTTTTCAAGTCACCTAGGCTAACCCATATTAGTCGAAGCAGGGATACCCATGATACCTAGGCCAACCTAGTAAATCGGCACCGTCTTACTTCCATAGGTTTTCATCATTGGCACTATACCTCAAGTTTGAGATCGAAAATGTTGATCAGAACCGACAACTACAAGAGAGATTTTTCTTAATAAATGCGAGAAAAGTGAATGAAATGAAATACATGATTATAAACTAAAATTGTAAATACACGGAAACAAACTCATAGTTTCAAAGCATTTTGTATTTTAACATACACTTTAGTTGTAATTTGAAACTCTCGGATAATTGAAATCAAATGAGTGTATTTTAACATACACTTTAACATACAATGTTTTTGGCTTTACGAGCTACAAAGTAGCGATGGTGATGGTGTAGCTTTTTATGAAATGTCATTTGACAATTTGGCTTTTTGTTTGGTATTGTTTTGCTTGATCGCGGAAGAAGGATGAAATGTCGGAAATATCCTTAAGGGTTACGAAGACATGTTTGTGTCTTGATTTAGTGTAAATAATTGAGGAACATTTTGCAACAACAAAAATCACATATGTGTTTGCTTGTATTCAGTATAGTTCATGTTGAGATCATGTTCATGTTCTTTTTTGGATTTGTAACACACCAACACACAAATTGTAACATTTGGATCAACCAAAAGAAAAGTGTGATTAATCAAACACAAACACAAACACAAACACAAACAAAAAAAAGCGTGATTAGCCAAATTGTAACGACTTGTTGTACTAAGTTTCAAACAATTGAGCAACATTTTGCACCATCCAAACACTACATATATGAAGAAATTCTTTTGTCGATCAATGAGTCTTGAATTACTTTTTTCCTTTAGCATACCATTTATCGGGATGATCTACACAAAACGATGCTTGGATGATCAATTCCCCATGTACAAAAGACTCATGGACATGTACAAGGATGAATATCTCTACAGATTATACTATAATTTGCATTACATCTATTTTCTTGATAATTATCCATAAGAAAATGAATTAATCCAACAACTAGTAGTACCCTAAGTCTGTTAAATTCTTAGCAATGTGAGATGGTTTTGCACACAAAATACATATAATTTCTTAGCAAACTATGCACTAAGGATATCTTGAACCCCTTGCAAATAGAAGCTGAACACCTAGCTCCCAAAATAGGAATTTATCACAAGATGTGGCTTTCCATTCCTATCATCATAAATAATACAAAATGTCAACACAGACAACCACAAAAAGCGAAACAAACTAAGCACAACCACCAATTTTGTCATTCTCATGGCGGACATTTAACAATAATCGACATAAATGCTATTAAATTTCAAGTTGGATTATTCTACACTAAAATACCAGCAGGATGAAAAGGTCATCCAACTCTATCTGGATTCGATTACATATGGCAATGTCCACCGTGTCCACAATCAAAAAGCTTGCGGACAATCCTTCTTGAAAATTAAAGCCATCCGGCATGATCAGCGGGTTTATCAAAATTGCAACAACTCTTGGCGAATTCACATGAACTATAAAAATATCGAATCTAACTACCTAAGCGGAAAACATCAATCCAACATTTTCACAATATATCACCTCCTTAGCAACTTCCACTGTCCTATCCATGGGAATCGAGCTTACGGCGGTGGCGGTGGCGGAGTGGCGAGCTCGAGGCGCCGGGGGGAGGAGGCGCTGGGTCGGGGAGGCGTTCGGACGAGGCGGCGGGCTCGAGGCGGGGCTCGGGGAGGCGGCCGGGTCGGGGAGGAGGGGCGCGGGGTCGGGAGGCGTTCGGAGAGGAGGCGCGAGAGGGCGTCGAGAGGCGATAGGGTTAGATCAAAACCCTATCGTCTCTAACCTCTATAGTCAACACGCATCACGAGCGGTTCTAGAGGGAACTGTGCAGTGATCTTGTCGCTACATCTGACGGTTTTTGAAGAGCGAAATGCGTGATGTTACCGTAACCTACATTCTATCCTAAGGAAGATAGACCTATCGGTAACTTTCTTTGCAGTGCAATTCCTCCTAAAATAGACTCCCTTACCAATCTAGAATATTTGGACCTTGCCAGTAATAATCTCACTGGCATCATCCCGGCAACCGTTCCAAACCTCACCCAATATGCTAGGCAACGTATTGCCACCGAACTTTGGCGATGCCCTCCCTAATCTCCAACAGCTATCTTTGTATTCTAACAAGTTTGAAGGTCACATCCCAACTTCCTAGGCAATGCAAGGGACAACCAAAGTGGGAATTCCTATATGAGTTAAGCTGTAGATCTTTAAATACACTCTCACTCACTTGGAAATAATCTGCAGGGATCTATACCACATTCAATTAGTAATATATCCATCACTCTTAAAGTTTTATAAAAGAACCGTGATTCATTATCACAGACGGCTCTATTCTAGATCCGTCTGTGATATCCCCACAACAGCATGTATGAACTGTTGGATAAGCAGTATGATGACAAGTTTGAGTTCAAAAGTTCATATCTAATTCAACTCAACATTACCATGAATATCCACATTGACATCAATATTAAAGATCACAAGTCCATAACACATTAACACATGACAATGGAATAAATAAATTAATTACAATGGAGTAATTAAATTCTTAATTAAAATCTGACCCTTCATGATGATCGGGCGCATATAGCTAGCTTCCTCTTTGGGTTCTTCCTCGAGCACGATCCGTCTCGAAAGGTGGCAACTCGTCAAATTGATTGTATTCTTCCTCGTCCACTACATTCTCAACTCCGACAATCCTCCTTTTCCATGAAGAACTACGTGGCGCTTCTTATTTGCGGTCGGTTACATAGAAGACTTGAACAACTTGGTTGCTTGATCACGAATGGTTCGTCTTTGTATCCGACACGTTCGAGGTCCACGGTAGTGACGCCGTGCTTGTCGACCTTCACTGTGGGAGATGGACCCAGCGGCACGAAATAGGGAATCTTGAAAAGCACGTGGTCGATCTCCCATATCTCCTCTATTTGCCCATAGTACGAGCTCCTCACCCATCGAGTCTTGAATGCATCTATCACGGACACATTGCTCGCACTTTGTGCTCTTCCTATCCTGAGCTGCCGTATAAAATGTGTACCCATTTATGTCGTATCCTTGCCATGTCGGACATGCATGTATTCTTTCTACTTCCATTCCCAATGGGCAAATAACCTTCTTTGCTTGATAGGTGGTCTTTGGGCAACACGTTTCCCTCCGGAAGGATGTCCGCTAGGATACCTAACAACGCCGTGAAACTCTTATCGGACCAACTATTGCTTGCCTTCAATTTCAGCAGTTCAAGCACGGTTGACAACCTTGTGTATTCGGCTTGCGGCCAAGGAACAAAGGTCTCACGAGTCCTCCATAAGCCCTCGAATTTACAAAACTCTCTCTCACTGTAGTTCTCTTACGCATCGCGTAGCATCCGATCTAGATTGTCATCGTGCCCCTATCCTCATCAAAAGCGATCCACATCCGCAAATCGTTGACTTCCTCGGCGATGTCGTCATTATTAACCGGTATAATCTGCTCTTCACCGTGGTGGTCCAACATGTATACCCTTTTTGAAACCCCTTGAATCAAGTGCGCTTGATCTGCGCGCGTTGTTAAACATCTTGATTACGCAATCAATGCAGACGGTACATAAAATTTATCCCTTCTTCAACATATCACCTTTCGTGGCTCTTCTAAAAGCAATCACGCCATTAATGTAATCTTGACTCACACGGTTCACACCGTACATCGATTCGATCCATCTACACTACGCATGTAACAAATTAGTGTCAAATTGATTAGCGATTAATTTATAGCAAGCGAAAATGTGCAATATAAACTCATTCTCCAACATTTGTATCTAAGGTTATTGAAAGAAAACTCTTCACTAGTTATGTACCACACGCGGTGGCATAGCGTAGCCATGCCTCGGCCACAACCATGATCCCTACCTCTCGACACGATATCTATCTCAATTGAACAATCATGCAACCCAAATATAGGCATCACCTCATACAACACTTATTAACCTAAAATATCGGAACAGTAAATGCAATATTGCTTGACCCAAACCCCACCGCATTGTGAACCGGTGTGTAAATTTTATTTTTAAGCCAATTAATTATCCTAACTCAAATTTTAGTGATTATTAGACCTAATTCAATTTTATTAAGTTACCACTCCTAAGTCAAATTTTAGTTCATTAGTTATAAGGTTTCAAAACTAAGATTTGCAGGCTAATATTATTTATTCCAACATTGACGGTGCAAGATCATGTGCTCATACCGGTATTAGAGGAGGAGCCGCGAGTTGGAGGAGCTAGGGAGGAAGTGGCGCTGGAGCGGTAGACCTGCAATGTGATGAGGAGCTAGAGGCGAGAAGTGGCGCAGTTGGAGGAGCTAGGCGAGGAAGTGGCGCTGGAGCGGTATACAACTGTGATGAGGAGCTAGGGCAGGAAGGGAAGTGGTAGACCACGGTGCGATGCGGTGAGGATGTCTCGGCTCAATTTATTCGAGAATCACGAGACGGCTCTATTTGAGCGAAATGCGTGATATCAATTATCACGAGCAGTTACGAAATAGAACTGCATCGTGTAACATCCTGCATGTTCTATTTCGAACCGTGCAGGATAATACCTATCACTGAGCGGTTACGAAATAGAACCGTCGTGATAGGCCCGCTAACGCTAAAACATAGCCGAGACGGACCCAACACGAGGGCGGTTCCAAAGGAACCGTCTGGGCTCGTGATGGGCCGTCTGCTATAGCCTCTTTTGTAGTAGTGTCCCCAGCTGCTTTTCTAATTACCCGATCCGAATCCGGGGTATTACAGGTATATCGTGAGGGTCCCACGTGTTGTATTTTAATTTCGCTTCCACTGTTGATTCTTCAAAGGTATTAGACCTGGCCGGCCATTTTGAATGCGAAAGTCGTTAAGTATATTTACACTTTGTTTATTATTATGCAATAGCTTTATATTTTTATGATATGTGATTGATATTCAATAATATAACTGTGGGCACTAGGTACTGATCCATGGACCGGTACTGTGGACTGAGAATTTCAAATTGTAAATTTGGGATCTGACAATAGGTTTCTGAATTGATTTTCTCTCAGGCAATATTGCAAAAAATTAAAACCCTAGAAGTCACACTAAGTTTGAATTTCCCCTGTATCTCATTTTTGAGTGAATACCACCTTAGAAGTGTGTGAAAAATCAAAACACCCCCTTACCGTCATTTTCCCCGTCTTCCCTAACACAAAATGTTGACGCGCCTCTTTTTCTACTGTCTTCCCTAGCCAGAAATGTTGACGTGCCTCTTTTTCTACTGTGTAAACAGTAGTCCAAAATGGTTTCCATCTCTATCTATCTATTACAGAATTTGAGTAATCAATCCAAAATGTTGTGGCACTGCGGCATTCTACAAAACATTACCATGAAATTGATTTCATATACTTGTGCAGACTGCATAGTATACTATCTAGTGTGACTTGGAAAAATTAGGCCTTCTTTAGTTCACCGAAACTCTTAAGAATTTCAAAGTATTTATGTTGTCACTTGCGAAATTCTTGTGTGTTCCCCACAAGATCTATGGTGAAAAACTGAAAACGGTGATCGAGCACATAGTGTGAGGGACAATTTTCACGTATCACTGCGAAGTCCACATATTCCCGACCTACCGTCGCTTCAGTGCATTTCTCAAGTATACCACAATCTGAGCTGCAATTTCAACAAGTGAATTTCCCCATAGTCGGTTCGTAACAGTCATCACAGACGATTTTTGAACCGTCTGAAATTTTATGTCTGTGATAACAGACGGTTATCACATACGATTCCAACCACGAACCGTCTGTGATTCTGTAGTATCATAGACGGTTCCAACCATGAACCGTCTGTGATTCTGTAGTATCACAGACGGTTCGTGGTTGGAACCGTCTGTGATAAATCTTTAGGCCTAATTAATTTTTATCGTATTTTTAGCTAACCCCAGGAATTGCTAGCCATACCCTCTGAAAACTAGCAAGCAGAAACATATCACAGATAATTGTTGACAATTCAAAGTGATCATTTAACTCAAAATCAATTACAAAAGAATGTTTCAAGTATATATTGTCGCTAAAGTTACAAATTGAATTACAACCAGTCAAAGTGAATTAAAATATTGAATCAATTATTTCGAGGTCGTTCATCGGTGTCGACAGCGTGAAACTCTCCGGTGGTGTTAACTATGTCTGCCGTGATGAAGATGTGGAGCTCCCCTCGAACGTGCGTGACCTGGTCCATTTCGAGTGCATTTTACTCTATGTTCAAGCCACATAAGCTAGCGTATAAAGTAGTAAGCATATATATTTAAATTTATAATTAGAAAATAATTATTACGAGATTAACAAACCTGGGGATCGTGCGTTCTAGAAGCAATCAATAGCTGCATATAATGGCATACGTAAAATGCGCATAGGTGATCTCGTTTTTGCTGGCGGCACTGCAAAAATAGAATTACATATATATGTACAGTCAGTTCGAGGCGCAATATTACGGAGTATGATATATGATTATTGTGTTGTAGCGTGTACCGAAAATCGCATCCTGTGAGTAAGTGTGGCGCTTGTTCCCTTGTATAAACCTCCCTCAGCAACATAGCCGATGAACGCCCTACATGATTCAAAAAAGTTATCCTCTTCCATTTCAAACGAAGGAAGACTACAATAGAGTTATGTGCAAAGGAAATGAACAACCTGTCGAGTATTTCTTTAAGAAGGGTGTAGTCATGATTTTTGTTGAGTAGAAAATCAAGATACAACACTATGTTCCTCTTTGGCACAAGAATCAGAAGAATCCAGTGGAACCTACTCGTGTATGTCGCTATAGTCATAAAACTATGTTGAAACGTAATTTGTATAGCAAATATTGAAGCACTTACTTCTGGTTGTAGGGCACCATTATGTAGTCCTTGTCGTCCAGAGCAAGCAATCCCATTTTTATGTAATTCTCGACGTAGGATACCTCTTGGTTGATTGTTTGCTTAGAGACCACGTGTGGATCGAGGAAACCCACCAGTTCTTTGATTCGACGGGCATATTTCATAATGTATCTGTACATAAGCAATGAGTTATGATATTTATCGGTATCACGTGAGTGTATAAATTGATTGTACACACTTACAATGTCCAGCATCGTAGAAGTGAGGCGTCGAGGGCAGTTAGGTTGTATAGGTCAAATAAGTCTTCGAAGCCCACGACGAAGTGGCCAGGCTCGTGGAGAAAATGCTCCCTCTGATGTCGGCGGTGATTCGGTATGACTTCCCTTCTCTGGGTCTTGCGCAAGTACCAATCATGCAAAGCTTGACAAGCTACTCTGAGCTCTTTATTTCGCACTGAAACCAGCGGACTTAGGGAGTATTTCACGAGTTTGAGAGGTGCCTTAATGTTCTTGATTTGATTTCTCCTTGGCGAGCGGTGAGGATGTCTTCCGTGAGACGCCTCGAGAGACCGATATGGTGACACGCTTTTCTTGTCCCTTCGCCGTCTTCTCGGCGAGAAGCGATGTGGCGGCCTTACGAAGCTTTGGTTGAGGCGGACTCATCGAGGTTCTATTGAGAGGCGGTGGTCTGTCGATATCGCGTCCTTGAAGGGTCGGTGTGATGTCCTTCTTGGGCCACTGGATAAAAGTGTGCGTGGCATCCCCTAGTGTTCTGATTTCTTTGTTTGGGGGAATCTCCAGTGGGATGGCTATAAAATTGTCATGTACCATGTCCACCTACACCCTGGCATAACCCTGCGCTAGCTGGGCACTATGCTTGCCCCTTCCTGGTATGGATACACCATACCCCGCCTAGGCTCAATAGGAATCGACCCAACCATCATCACTTGGAGCTTGCAGGGCGTCGGATCCTACAAAATGGTACATAATTAGTTAAGGCGTCCTATAGATCTAACTTTGGAGCATTCCAGAGATGTACATTACCTCGATGTCGTCGATCGGTAATTGCACGTCGTCATGTCCAGAATTATGTGTGGACGCGACGCTACTCCGATGTCGAGGAGGACTTGCTCCCAAATTAACAGAGGCGGCTTGTACCTGCATGAGTTGATTTACTTGGTTCTGCAAGTTTGTTATTTGTTCTTGAAAATTTTCAATAATCACATGTTCCAACCGAACGCCGTGCTGGTCCTTGGATCTCTTCCTACTCCTATATGTGTCGGAGTTATGTGGGAATCCATCCCTCCAAGGTACGTAAACCCCAACGCCTCGCGTGCGACCCGGGTGCTCCTTGTTTCCCAGAGCCGTAGATAGTACATCCTTCTCCCTGTCTACTTCTAAGGAACCTTGGGAAGATGCGGAAGTCAATGCTTCCTGCAAGAGGACATCATGTTATTGTAGACACTATGAAGTTATGGACTTATTAACAATTAAGTGGTTCGATAAATTTATCAGGCATTGAGACACTGCCTCGTCTGCCGGGTTTGTGAAAGAGATGCTACCCGAAGACGTGGCTGATGCCCTCGCTCTTAACCAGGCTCGAGCTCGCTCGTCTGAGATCTCAACAAATGGTCGGGCAGCGGTCTCGTCCTCCGCCGCCCACTGCATGGCTTTACCCGCGTACCCAGCGGTAACGAGTCTGTGGGGGTGAGTGTTTTGTGCCTGGAGAGCTCTGTGCGCCGCACTTTGCTCCTGATATTCGACCGTCATCTTCATCTGCACGAAGGCGTCCCATGTATCCCGCGATAAGAAATGATACGTCGTGAAGGGCGTCCGACCTGTGTTCACGTATTGCGTGACAAGCAGGCTCTTGAAGCTCCTCCACGCGTGGCACATCGCGAGCAGCGCGTGCCATCGCACACGTGCCTGATCTGCTTCAGGGAAAGTGAACGAGGCAAAAAGTTCAGTCCACAACTGGTCTCTCTGTACATCCGTCAGAGACTTCTAGGTTGGGGTGGTGATGGGAACCCGTTCCCTTGCAAGTACCCTGCAGACGGTCCGGAATCTCGCAGCTGCTTTCTTGGGATTAAGCGGGATCCCGACGTCACTGACCTCCGTGATCGTCATGCGGCCCGAGGGCAATTTAGAGATTCCTCTGCCATCTCGCTGCGTACCACCTTGATCGAGATCGGGCGCATTTGGCGATGTCGCTGACGGCGGCGAAGACGGTGCCTCTGCTATCTCACTTACTTGCTATCTATATAAGTTATGTATACAATGATTACATAAACAAATAGAAGTTACCCATTGAACCTAAATATATGATACGTAGTAAATGCTAAACATATACCACGCAAATGTGAAATAAATCAAGCATCTAGAAGAGCTAGATAACAACCAGTAATAACATGTAATTAAAATGAATTATGTCCCATTGTTTGGTTAGATTACTCCATAATTGCAATACATGTATTAAGTATAAAATACAATCTAGAGCTCCAATACAATCAAAGGAGGGAGAGTGGAGGGATGTATCCTCTGATCCTCACCCAACTACATGTCTGATAAAACCCTTTGCATTATGATTGTAACTCCCAACCAAAACACTACCTGATGCACTATGTAATAAGTAGCAGTACCAAGCTGAATATCAGTCTCAATACTTCTTAGGAGCCCCATATCCATTACCAAACAAATTCTTGCTGGAGATGACAAATTGTTTAGCACGCAATCAATCATTCCAGTAACTGGCCAATCATTGACCATAAACATGATTGCCTAATTACCTAAAGAGTCAACATCACTAAATATGTTATTCTCAGAGACATGACAATAATGCTATCCTACAAAATGCATGCCTACACTCACCATAAAACAGATTGCCTAATTACCTAAAGCGTAAATTGAGACAATATGTTAGTTCTAGAGACAGGACATCGATGCTATCCTGCAAAATGCATGTGTACATAGAAGCTTTCACTCATATACTTGACATTGCAAGGAGAGAAGAAGCTTTAGTGGAAGATTCACAAAGCCATACACATGCAAGCTGGAAAGGAAACTTAGGGTGGCGCCGAATCAGGGGAGGCGGCGTCGGGTGGCGCCGGATCGGGGGAGGCGGCGTCGGGTGGCACCGAAATGGGGGAGGCGGCGTTGGATGGCCCCCGAATGGGGGAGGCGGCGTTGGGTGGCGCCAGATCGGGGGAAGCGGCGTTGGATGGTGCCCGAACGGGGGAGGCGGCGTTGGGTGGCGCCGGATCGGGGGAGGCGGCGATTACGGGAAGAACTAGGGCAAGTGCACAACAATTCGAGTGGGCCACTTTTATAGACTAACATCACGAGCGGTTCTTTAATATAACCGTGCGTGATGAGTTATCCTGACGGTTCTATTAAATAACCATCTCGTGATAACTCTAACATCCTGCAGCGGTTCTTTAATGTAACCGTCGTGATGTATTATCCTGAGCGGTTACATTAAATAACCGTGCGTGATAACTCTAACATCACTGATTTGTTACTTAATAGAACCGTCTAGGATGTGAGTAATCACAAGCGGTTCTATAATTGAACCATCACGTGATTTGCACAAATGGACCGCCAACTAATGGCGGTCGCCGCCGCTAAATCGGTCTCGACCGCCAAGGGTGGCGGTCCGACCGACCGAGGCAAATTGATCCACACCAAAATGTGTTTCTCGGAATAAGCGTCCGCAAGAACTTGAAACTACGACACCGGTAGTTCCGTTTATCAACGCGGAACTACCGCGCAGAGAGTCATTTCAAAGGAAATCGGTCGACCGCCCAACACATGGCGATCGACCGATTTAGCTATCGATCCATAACACGTGGCGTGTTTCCATGTTAACATCAAATTACAATGGAATACATGCTTAATTGAAATATAGTCCTTCATGATGATCGACGCGCATATAGCTAGCTTCCTCACTTTGGGTTCTTCCTCGATCGATGTCGTCTCCGAAAGGAGGCAACTCGTTAAATTGATTGTACTCTTCCTCATCCACGACATTCTCAACTCCGACAATCCTTCTTTTCCCATGAAGAACTACGTGGCGGTTCTTATTTGCCGTGCATTACATAAAAACTTGAACAACTTGCTTAGCGAGTATGAATGGTTCGTCCTTGTATCCGACACGTTTGAGGTCCACAGTAGTGACGCCGTACTTATCCACCTTCACGCCCTGCGGAAGTTTAACCCAATGACATCGAAGCAGGGGATCTTGAAAAGTACATAGTCGAGCTCCCAAATCTCCTCTATGAACCCATAGTGCGAGTTCAACCGTGTGCCCCGCAGTATTGAACCCTCGTGAAATGCATCTATCACGGACACATTTGCTCGGATCGTGCTCTTCCTATCACGAAGCCAGTATAAAACGTGTACCTATTTATGTCGTATCTTTGCCATGTCTCAATTGTAAATAAATTTTGGTCCTTTGGCCAACCATAGCAGCGTTTCATCACTTGATGACCTCCCAATGAATCGCATCTTTAACTATTCGTTGAACCGACGGTTGTACTCTCTCGTTATCCAAACCTCTGACCGTACGGGGACACTTGAGTCATGTGTTGCAAGACTGTGAAATGGGCCTGCGCGTATATATCTAGATCGGGAGTGATTGCTTTCCTCCCGATGGTCCCGATACCCTCCAGTCTCCCCTCGTGACGATATAGAGGCACACCTATCGGTTCCACCTGAACCATGTAGTCGATGCAGAACTCAATGACCTCTTCGGTTGCATAACCTTCGATGATACTGCCCTCCGACCGAGATCGATTCTGTACGTAGGACTTCAGAATTCCCATGTATCTCTCGAAAGGGTACATATGACGTAGGAACACAGTGCCGCATATCTTTATCTCTTTCACAAGGTGAACAATGAGATGGACCATGATATCAAAAAATGACGGAGGGAAATACATCTCAAGATGACATAGAGTCGTCACTACCTCGGCCTGTAGAGCGTCGAGTCCTTCGGGATCGATGACCTTCTGAGCAATTGAGTTAAAGAAATAACACAGCCTAAAGATTGCCACTCGGACCTTGTTCGGCAAGATACTCCTAATTGCAACAGAAAATATTTGTGTCATCAGCACATGACAATCATGAGACTTCATACCAATTAATTTCAAATCTTTCATGGAAACAAGTTTCTTAATATTGGCGGAGTAACCGGACGGAACTTTCACACCATGCAAGCTTTGACACAGTTCATTTCTCTCGGCCTTGGACAAAGTGTAGCAAACTGGGGGAAGGTACATTCGTCCTTTATCGGTCTCTTTCGGTGCTAACTCGATTCTTATGTTCATATCAACCAAGTCACGCCGTGCGTTAACACCGTCTTTCATTTTGCCACTAATGTTCAGTAAGAGACCAATCAAGCTATCACATACATTCTTCTCCACGTGCATGACGTCGATGCAGTGGCGAACTTCTAAGTGCTCCCAATAAGGCAAGTCCCAAAAAATTGACCGCTTCTTCCAGATATTTTTCTGAGGGGTCCTTAATTTACGTCTCTTTCCAAGCACAACATCGATATCCTTAACTATATCATAGGCATCTTTCCCTCTAAAAGCCCTTGGAGCTAAACCGTCCTCCTTATTTCCGTTGAATTGTTTCTTCATCTTGCGGTATGGGTGAATCCTGGGAAAGAACCTACGGTGACGCATATACACAGTTTTGCGTGAGTTGTTCAGCCATACACTCTCGGTACCATCTAAGTAGTGCGGACAGGCTTTGTCTCCTTTTGTACTGAACCCCGATAGGTTACCAAGGGCAGAAAAATCATTGATGGTGCAGAATAACATAGCGCGTAAAGTGAAGTTCTCTCGTTTGTACGCATCCCATACTTGTACCCCTTCGTTCCAAAGTGTCACAAGATCTTCCAGCAATGGTGTTAGGTACACATCAATATCGTTCCCAGGTTGCTTCGGCCTTTGGATAAGTAGTGACATCAAAATGTATTCCGCTTCATACACAGCCAAGGAGGAAGGTTGTACATACATAAATTCACGGGCCAGGTGCTATGTCGGCTGCTCATGTTACCGAAAGGATTCATTCCGTCCGTACTCAACCATAACCTTATGTTCCTCGGTTCCACACCGAACTCTTCGAAGCTCCGATCGAAGTTTCTCCACTGGGCAGAATCAGCAGGGTGTCTGAGCTTCCCATCTTTCTTACGCTCCTCCGAGTGCCAACGCATCAATCTTGCCTCCTTTCGGTTCGCAAATAAACGCTTCAAACGTGGGATCACAGGCAGATACCACAACATCTTAGCAGGAGGTCCTTGATTCGCCTTAGCAATATTCTTACGCTTGTATCGGGATGCTTTGCACACGGGACATACATGCATGTCTGCATACTCTTTACAGTAGAGGATACAATCGTTTGGACATGCATGTATTCTTTCTATTTCCATTCACAATGGATAAAGAACCTTCTTAGCTTGGTAGGTCGTGCTGGGCAACACGTTTCCCTTCGGAAGGATGTCAGCTAAGAGACTTAACAACGTCGTAACTCTTGTCGGACCAACCATTGCTTGCCTTCAATTCCAGCAGTTCAAGCACGGTTGACAACCTTGTGTATTCCGGCTTGCGGCCAGGGAACAAAGGTTTCCCCGAGTCCTCCATTAAGCCCTCAAATTTACAAAACTCTCTCTCATAGTAGTTCCCTTCTGCATCGCATAGCATCTGATCTAGATTGTCATCATGCGACCTATCCTCATCAAAAGCACGTTCCATACCCTGCATATCGTTGACTTCCTCGGCGATGTCGTCATTACTGACTTCCGGTATAATCTGCTCTTCATCGTGACTGCTCCAACATGTATATCCTTTTTGAAACCCCTTCGTATTAAGTGAGCTTCGATCTGCGTCGGGTTGTTAAACATTTTTATATTAACGCAATCAATGCATGAACAATACATAAATTTTATCCCCTTCTTCAACATATCCTGCTCGGTGGCTCTTCGAAAAGCAAACACGCCATTAATATACTCTTCACTCACACGGTTCTCAATGTACATCCAGTTTTGGTCCATCTACACGTATACACACGTAACAAATTAATTAGTGTTAAATTATATTAATAAACCGCAAGTACCCTTCATAATGACCAAATATATTAGTGATTAGTATAGAGCAAATATAAAGGGTTACAGATCGTTACACATTAGTGATTAGTCTAAAGCAAAAATAAAGGGTTACAGATCGTTACCCTTCTCTCCAAGGTGGCGCAATGTGAGAGGAGGCGGAGAGGTGCCGCAATGGGGAGAAGGAAGCGGGTGACAGCTCAAAACGGAATGGACAGCAATGTGCATGGAAGGAGGCAGCAGCAGTAGGGTGGCGTAACGGGGGAGGAGGCAGCAGCAGCAGGGTGGCGCAACGGGGGAGGAGGCAGCAGCAGCAGGGTGGCCAATGGGAAGAGGCAGCAGTGAGAGGGTGACGGTGCCTCAAATGGAATGGGCGAAGTGCATCGGGAGCATCTATTTGTAGTGGTAGTATATCACAGACTGTTCTTTCTGTGATACATGCCTATCACAGACGGTTCTTGTAAAGAATCGTCTATGATAAATAAGTATCATAGACGGTTCTTTATACGAACCGTCTGCGAAGTATCACAGACGGTTCGTATAAAGAATTGTCTGTGATACGTCCACATCACAGACGGTTAACGAAGAACCGTCTGTGATAATTTTATCAAAGGCGTCTTCTATTGCCTGTTTTGTAGTAGCAAGCTTAAACAAAATTTATTCATCGCCCATTGATTTCAAGCATGCAACTGTCGAAGAGACGGGTGATAACTTTGAACTGCGAGCTCCAGGCGCATGCATGCAGCTGAAGGACACGCTGCCTTGCACCGCCATTGTTGAGGAGGCTCACACAATGACAAAGCAGATGGACGCACAGCAGTGAGGTTGTGCGCAGATTCATGCCGCGTGCAGCGTGCTAGAGACGATAGCATCCCAGTGCCATCGAGCGGCGGCGGCGGCAGGATCGAGGGCCGCGGTCGGCGGCTCCAGCTCGAGCGGCGACCTATTCAACTCCGGCGCGGCGACGGCTCCGGCCGTACTCACCGGTCGCCGAGATCTGCGGTGCTTCCCATTGCTCTGCCAGCTCCAGATCCATCAGCCATCACCACCATCATCAACTTGAGCGACAGTGGCTTCGCCTCAAGCACAGCAACCGCTTCCCCATCCTATGAACCAAACGGCCCAAACGTCTCCCAACCATCAACCCAAACCCTAACCACTCTCCCTCACATACAGCCTTCACCACCTCCCCCTTCCCTCCATTCACATGCAACCTCCCCGGCCTCCCATCCACCTTCTTCCCCATCCTCAATGGCTAGTCGCTGCCGGCGACCGCCTTCCACACCCCCTAAGACCTTCACTCGCTGGCCACACTGTGACTCCCAAGATTTAAGGTAAGGTTCCCGGTGAACCCGAAACCCTAACTCTCCATCAAGAGACGTGAGACGTGAAGTCGGCAAATACAGACGTGAGACGTCCAAGACACAGAAACAAATTTCGATAGTTGCCGTCAAATTTGCATATCTCCATCAAGGAAGACTAGCGTCTAGCGTGAACAAACGTACAAACTGCCACCGATTAGCAGATGCAGCTAGCTTATTCGCCATCCCAATAACAGAACCGGCGCAAGCTGCTCGTGTGCGCGGTCACGAGCAGGAGATGGTCGAGGACACGGGCGCGAAGCTGAACCTCGTGCTCCAGGCGTAGTAGAACTTGATCACGTCGCCGTTCCTGACCGCGTCGCCGCCGTTGAGGGTGCAGAGCTTGCCGTCGGCGTCCGGCCTGATGATGTCCGGGTTGACGTACATGGATGAGTTGAAGCCCGGGCACGCCAGCTTCACGTCGGACTGGGTGCAGATGCAGCCGTTCAGCACCGTCACGTAGTACTCCGGGTACCCTCCGATCTGCCCCGGTATCGTGGTCTGGGTCACGGCGACATCTGACAGAGAACACATCGCAGCACCTGCAGAGACAAAGAAATTCAGAACTTCCGTGTCAGATCATGTGTGTCTTTTCAGATGCGATCGATATACAGCGGATGCACGCATACCTCTGTTGCAAAAGCAGAACAACAACAAGAAAGCGAAGATCTGAAGCTTCTTGGCCTCCATTTCTCCTGTGCCGTATTTCCTCTTCTCTCTCTCTCTGCAATGCTTGTTACACGGTAGTGTACTGATTTGTGCTTGTACACCACTCAGCATTTCAGCCAGCCAATTTATACACCAAAACAAACCTCTGTGATGCGTGGATTACGCTATTTTTATTACCATGTATTCGCTGTAGCTCGGTTTTATGGTATGGAAATCTTTTTATTTATTTCTCAATTAAAAGAGAAATATGTGCAGGGGATTTGTTGCAATTTATCTCTTTCCCGATCTGTCCATACAGAGATTTTGAGCAATCAATGGGCTTCTGAATTGATTCTCTTGGGCAATATTGCAACAACAACCAAAAAAAAAAAAAAGCCTAGAGGTCACACTAAGTTTGAATTTCCCTATATCTCATTTTTGAGTGAATACCACCTTAGAAGTGTGTGAAAAGTCAAAACACCCCCTTACCATCATCTTCCCCGTCTTCCCTAGCAAAAAATGTTGACGTGGCTCTTTTTCTTTTTCTACTATGTGAACAATTAATAGTCCAAAATGGTTTCCATCTATCTATCTCTCCCTCCTCAACCGCCTATAGAGTCGGCACCGATCACGAACTGATGTTGGGGTCACTAGTGAGAGAGATTACATGCATCACGCCCGGGTGCTCCACCATCTTTGAGAGATGGGTACAGACGGGAGAAGGTTGCGATGATACAAGTTGAGGGAATGAGGACGATAGCGCCAGTGCCGATGGAGCCACTGCCGGTGAAGTTGCCAGCACTGCTGATGTGGTATAACAGCAAAAACAATGCTATGTCGACATTTTTTTCCCCTTCTGATCAAATAAGGAAAGTGGCCATCGGGGGTATTTTGACCTGTCACACACATCTAAGGTTGCATTTGCTCATATATATATATATATATATATATATATATATAGAGAGAGAGAGAGAGAGAGAGTATGTGTGTGTGTGGAGTGTCTATACTTCACGTGACTGTGTGTGGGGAGTATCTATGTTTTACGTGATTGAAATTTCTTTATTCACCAGTTATATTTTCTCACAATTCGATCAATATCCTATGAGCCAGATTGTCTCTTTCTAAAATAGACAAAAGTAAATCTAGGTGAACCCTACAAATACAAAACAAAAACAAATAGAATTAAAAGTTACAGTAACATTGTGCTAAAATTGCACATCACTTGGTACTATAATTTTAGGTTTAGTACTGTGTAATTGTAGATGACTGATGGATAAGAAAATTTCAGGCAACTGAAAATTAGCAAATCCAAGGTGGAAGTAACTACACTCAGGAGTAGAAGGTATATGATATATATATATATATATGTGTGTGTGTGTGTGTGTGTGTGTGTGTTGATTGGGAGGAGAAGTGCGATCAGATTTTCCGCATCCATAACTTCTCTAATGCAACGAGGCTAAAATTAGCTACTGCAGAATTTTCTAGTTTATGCACTCACGTGGTAGAATCAGTTACAAGAGGCACTATATCCAGCGGGTAATGACCATATCAGCACATGGGATGGAAGGAAACATGCTATGCGACGTCGATTTATTCCGCAACATTACTAAAGAGACCTCCATAGCATATTGCAGCACCATAGTCAAGGTTCCCACACCGTTGATGGTTACTACAAAGAGATGGAAGTATTGTTGATTCGTGAGAGAATTCAAGAAAGTGATGAAGCTAAGATGGCGAGGTTCTTGCGTGGTTTGACTGAAGATATTGCTGATGATGTAGAGTTGTATCCATGTAACACATTGCAGGAACTAGTACACCAAACCATGCGAGTGGAGAAGCAAAATCAGCACTGCGGACAATCGTGTTCTTTTTCGGACCGCCCCACTGTACCGAGTTGGCGCCGTGGACAGCAGCACTCTATTGGCCGCTCACAGGTCGCCGCAGGAGGAGGTGTTACTTTTAGGTCGTCATCGCCCACCCCAGCTGGTCGGCCCACGGCATCATCAACATCTTCCCCAACATCTCGCCCAGTAATAGGCATCCCTCTGCATCGGCAGGGACATCTTCAGCACTGGCATCGTCGACTTCTTCGCGCAGTCATCGGTGGGGACCCCTGTACACTCAGAGGGACCAAAGAGTTTTGAAAAGAATGGACCAGCTATCAGAAAAATATGTACATTAATTGTTCTAAAAAATTGGATCTACTCTTTACACAGGGGATGCCTATTTATAGCCTTCTAAAACAGAATGCTCATCTTACCATTCTGATGAGGACATCGACCCTAGGGATACAACCACTGCTTCAACCTGCTGCACTGCATCCTCTACTTCCTTTACTTCACCAACATCTTCTCCAATTGGACTTTCGGCTAATGCAATGCCATATTACCCAATTAGATCGAGCTACGTCTACATGCCATGGTGCTACGTCTACATACCATGGTACTATATGTACATACCATGGTGCTACTACATGTGCCAAGGTGAGTTCAAAGTGGATACATTTTGGTCGATCAGTTCGGAATCAGCCCGTGGCACCAACTTAAAACAGATATAACTTTTGCAAACGGAGTCCGATTCGGGTGTTCTTGGGCTTGTTGGAAAGCTAACGACGATATATTTCCAACGGATCCAGCCTCACCTCCAAATTCCTTCTGTAGACTTCGGAATCGTCAAAAGAAGGTGCTATGTCACTAATTTGGGCCGATTTGGGCCTTGTAATCGCATGGAATTGGCCCATATGCCGCCGGCCCACCTGTGGGCGTGATTACTGTTCATGTGAACAGTAATTCATGCCTTTAGTCCCACCCCTCTATTTCTTTTAGATTTGTGGCTCCTCATCCCTATTTAAGGAGGACACACCCCCTCTAGTTTCCTTGGATTTTGTTTAGTTAAAAGTTAGCCTTGTTGCAACTTCGTGTATTGGCTTGTGTCGACTAGACCAACCATAATACCGCTTTTAAATCCCAATTTTAATATTTCAATCTTTATTTGCAATTTCAGATTGCTTTATCTTGTTCTTGCGTGCTTCTTGGTGTATGCAGAATCGACCTTCGTGGTCAAGTCAACCGGGTATTCGTGTATGGTTGATAACGACTTGTCGATCAGTTCAGCGATTGCGTGGTTTCGAGCCTTGCGTGTTCATAGCCGAGGATCGTCGAGTTGAGCGACGCCACCGGACTTATCGTTCTCATCGAAGATCGGGCCAACAAATCAAACCTTAGGGTTCATCAAGTGGTATCGAGCTCAGTTCTTGGTGAGAGTTTCTGTTTTCTAGTAGTAGATTCATTTTTCATACCTAGAGTCCAGAAAATTGCCAAAAGAAAAAAATTCGCATCTATCATCCATACCAAGCCCTTTGAGCCTTTGCAATTTTTTTCTTTTTAGTTTGCTTGTTGAATATTTAGTTACATTGTCGTGTCTAGTTGCTGATCTTTAGTTCTAGTTATTGTCTAGTTCGTCGTTGTCTAGATTGCTTCTCGTGTTTTTCCTTTGCGTCGCTTAATCGTTCTTTTAGGGTTCTTAGTTTTTGCATCTAAAACAGAAAATTTGTGGATTAGAACTCCTCTAATCTGCACCAAAAAAAAAAGAGAGAACACTTTGCTGTATTCATGACTTGTGGAAAACCCTAGAGCCGGCAAAAAAAATAGAAGGAGAAAGAGGTCGCCACACAAAACAAAAGCCGTGGTAGAAAAAAAAAGAAAAAGAAAAAAAAATCTTACACCAAAATCAGTGAAAACTGGTGGAGCCCTTCTACATATAGCCACAAACTTGCACAAAAAATTTCAGCAAGATTAGCCCACGGAATCAAAAGATATAGCAATTTAAAGATTGAAACCGAGTCGGTTTCCACTCCGAGTACGATTCCGTTTCCGAGAGAACTTCAGTAAAACGGGCATAACTTTTGCATATGGTGTCCGCTTTGGACGTTCTTGGACTCGTTGGAAAGCTAACAACGAGTCGCATACTTTCCACTTAATGCACTAGTCTCCCTCCAGAGAACCCAAAATCGGTCATTTTCGGCTCCGAATTCACGTCACAAATTTTTTGTTTCGATTTTTGCCATTTCTTTTAGTCTTCCCATCAGAATTTGTGGTCTGTCTCAACTTTAAAGTTGTAGATCTCATCGAAACCTTTCAAACGAGTATATATAAGCCATATAAAACTTTGCTTTTTCATCTCTTGAGACTAACTATTGTTTTCTCGCTTAAACTAAAGGGTCATTTACTGTTTGACGTTATTTCGCTTTTTGTGCTCTACATCGTGTGAACCATCTTGTGCCCTACAAAGAAGTTTGAGTAGTTGGTTAGCGTCTCCCAAAGACTTGTTGTGAGGTTTTCCATTACTTGCATCAAGTCACATTTATCTTTCTTGCTGCGTGCGTACATACACATCTCTTAGTGGGGCTTTGATTAGCTAAACTTTGATTAGACTAGGATCGGCACTTGTGACTAGTACTTTGAACCTTTTCAATTTTGCATCTTGAATTGAATAATTGCTATTCCTTTGCTACATACTAGCCTTCCGAGCTCCACTTCCTACTAACTCGGAGAAAAGTTCCTCGCAATCGTTGGGTGATCGCAAGTGAGAGTATCACGAACCGACCACCGGTTGTACCACTTCCTTCTTTGCATTGGTAAGAACTTGTAAGAACTAGGTATAAGTTTGAGTGTGAGTGACTTGATTGAGCCTCCAGAACCTTGTAGTTGATACGGACATATACACTATGATTTGTTCTTTGCTTTGATACTAACAATGGCAGGTTCATCGTCACAAGGGGAGCATAGCAGGCACAACAATGAGGAAGATGCACCGCTCAGTCCTCGCACAAAAGAAATCATGCGGCGCTTTTCTCGCATCTTTGGATCAACATTCGGGCGTATGGAGTTGATTCTAGATCGCACCATCAGCGAACTTGTGCGTTGGCTACGTGTGGAGCGAGAGAGAGCTCCACCTTACATTGCCGCCCGCCATTTGTCGGCATTGCACCACCGCCGTAACCTATCCGCTGCTCGCCATGGGCCGATGAGGTAGAAGATGAAGCGAACCCATATGTTGCTGATACGGGGTCCGATGGTGATTTCAATCCCATTAATGATCGTGATCACCGACAACAACGCTTCAATCGACAAGGTATGCGAAGAGAGCCACCACGTGAGGTACGTGACCATAATGATTCACTTGGTAAAATTAAATTCACTATACCTCCTTTTCTTTGGTAAATATGATCCCGATGCTTATCTCACATGGGAGTTAGTTGTGGACCAAAAATTTGCATGCCATGAATTTCCGACAATAAAAGGTTAGGGTCGCTACTAGTGAGTTCACAGATTTTGCATCTATTTGGTGGAGTGAATATGGTCGTACTCATCAGGACATACCTAGAACATGGAATGCTTTGAAAAGAGCAATGAGACGTAGGTTTGTACCTTCATATTATTCACGTGATTTGCTTAATAAATTACAACGCTTAAGACAGGTAGTAGTTACAGAGAAGACTATTATCAAGAATTGCAAACTGGTTTGTTGCGTTGTGGTTTAGAAGAAACTGAGGATGCTAAGATGGCTAGATTTTTGGGAGGTTAAAACCGTGAAATTCAGGACATTTTAGACTATAAAGAATATGATTCTATCAACCGTTTATTCCATATTGCTTGCAAAGTGAGAGAGAAGTGCGTGGTCGACAATCTCGCCGGGGCAATATTGGAGGAACTTTTGCGTGTCGGCCAAGGCAAGAACATCACATGGCATCCTCCTCCACTTCGACGTGCACCCCCTGCCGCTTCAACTCCTAGACATATCCACGATGCAAGCAAACCCGCAAAAGTACAATCCCTTACAAAAGTGCTTCTTACATTTGCTTCTACAGGCGATCTAGAGATGTGCAATGTCACCGTTGCAAAGGATTTGGGCACTTGATGCGCGATTGCCCAAGTCGTGAGCTTTGCTTATCAAGGACAATGGTGAGTACACTTCACTAGCGATATTGAGGAAGAACATGTGTTGGTTGCAACTAACAATTTGGTGATGAAACCGAGGAAGAACATATAAACCATGAGGCGCCCGACATGTACCAAAGCCTAGTTGTTCAAGTGTGTGCTAAGTGCTCAAATGGAACTTCTTGAACAAAATCAACGCCACATTTTGTTTCAATCCAAGTTCGTCATCAAGGAACGCTCATGTAGAGTCATCATTGATGGCGGAGTTGCAACAACCTTGCTAGCATAGACATGGTCGAGAAGCTTGGCTTGACCACAACACAACACCCTCATCCTTACTACATCCAATGGCTGAATTCTTGTGGTAAGTTGAAGGTAACTAAGCTTGTACGCGTACACTTTTCTATTGGATCATATCATGATTATGTTGATTGTGATGTCGCACCTATGCAAGCATGCTCATTATTATTAGGTAGACCTTGGCAATATGATAGATATCTTGAACATCATGGTAGATCTAATCATTATACTTTCACATATAAAGAAAAGAAAATCACTCGCTTTCAATGTCTCCTATTTGCTATATTAAAGGATGAATTAGAAAGAATCATGAGAACAAGTAAGGAGAAGACACAAGTTGATCAAAAGATAATAGCTCCAAGTGAAATTAAATTGAAAGCTCCTGTTATGTTAGCTACAAAAATTGATTCCATTGATATGGAAAAACATGAATCTAAATGTCATACTATGATTTGTAAAGAAACTCCGTGTCCATTAGAAGAAGTGCATGTTTCTTTGCCTCTGTTGCTACTAACCTTTGCAGGAGAGTGATGACTTGAGAAAACAAATGAGTCGAGGACGACTCAAATTCAAGAAAGGGAGGATGATGAGGACATCGACCCTAAGGATACAACCATCGCTTCAACCTCTTTGCAGATTGCATCCTCTACTTCCTTTACTTCACCAACATCTTCTCCAATTGGACTTTCGCTAATGCAATGCCATATTACCCAATTAGATCGAGCTACGCCTACATGCCATGGTGCTACGTCTACATACCATGGTACTATGTGTACATGCCATGGTGCTACTACATGTGCCAAGGTGAGTTCAAGCTGGATACATTTTGGTCGATCAGTTCGGAATCAGCCCGACAAAGACCAACTTAAAACAGATATAACTTTTGCAAACGGAGTCCGATTCGGGTGTTCTTGGGCTTGTTGGAAAGCTAACGACGATATATTTCCAACGGATCCAGCCTCATCTCCAAATTCCTTCTGTAGACTTCGAAATAGTCAAAAGAAGGTACTATGTCACTAATTTGGGCCGATTTGGGCCTTGTAATCGTACCGGAATTAGCCCATATGCCGCCGGCCCACCTGGGGGTGTGATTACTGTTCATGTGAACAGTAATTCGTGCCTTTAGTCCCACCCCTCTATTTCTTTTAGATTTGTGGCTCCTCATCCCCTATTTAAGGAGGACGCACCCCCTCTAGTTTCCTTGGATTTTGTTTAGTTAAAAGTTAGCCTTGTTGCAACTTCGTGTATTGGCTTGTGTCGACTAGACCAACCATAATACCGCTTTTCGAAATCCCAATTTTAATATTTCAATCTTTATTTGCAATTTCAGATTGCTTTATCTTGTTCTTGCGTGCTTCTTTGGTGTATGCAGGAATCGACCTTCGTGGTCAGGTCAACCGGGTATTCGTGCATGGTTGATAACGACTTGTCGATCAGTTCAGCGATTGCGTGGTTTCGAGCCTTGCGTGTTCATAGCCAGGATCGTCAGAGTTGAGCGACGCCTACCGGACTTATCGTTCTCATCGAAAGATCGGGCTAACAAATCAAACCTTAGGGTTCATCACATTCTAACCCTAAAAAAGTGTACGCGTAGGGGTTGCAAGGAATTTTCGCTCATGGTGGGGCTCCCTGGGTTTGGTGTATCCGGCTGGTACATCTGGTCCACCAGCTCCCGAAGTGCTCCACCCTCGGGTCCAGTGGGACCTTGAAGACCCTTTTGGAGGGACTTTGGGTCTTCCCCGAAGTGGGCCCGCAGGACCCACTGCTTCGGGACTCGTGGGGTTCCAGAGACCTTTTAGAGGGGCTTCGGGCCTTCTTCGAGATGACCCTAGAGGATCCACTGCTTTGGGCCTTGCGGGACTCCGAAGATTCTTCGGGGAGGTTCCGAGTTATCTCCGAAGTATCCCCGAAGGGGCACCCAACGCCGCCCCCTAGGAGGGAACCTTCGTGCTCGTGGGTTGCGAGGACTCTTCTGCGAGCTTCGTCGAGTCGTTGGAGCCGGTGGGACCGTCTCTACGACACTGCTCTGTTTGAGGATGATTCTCTGAGGAAGGCCATAACAAGTTTGAAATCTGCGTTTAATCTTGTCTGTGCTGATGGACGTATAAAAGGATCAGACGAAGATGGGGTTATGGCTTATAGAGTATGATTTTTTTTTTCAGTAGTTCATTACTTTACCTATGGAATATTGTTCTGTCTTGAATCATTCAGTTATTTCTTTTTATTCAGTTTTTGGGTTTCCATATTGTCTATCCAGTAAGATAGCATACGCACTTAAGTAGCATATTATGCAGAGTGATCCATTCTTCAGTGATGGATCTCTGTCTTTTATGAGCTCTATCTTTTGTCGATTGCTAATCCTTTGACCCCACAGCGGAACAACTTTTTTCTCCTTTGTAAACATCACCACTTGCCTGCAATTTTTTTTTTCTGATGACGATTATTGTTTATTTGAGTATGACGATTATTGTTTAGTTGGTTAGTGTAACGCCGGCCCATTTGATTTTTTTTTAGATTGGGCCGTAGATCAAATAATTGGAGGCCCAACTTAACGGCCCAGTTTACGTGAAGCTGGGTTTAAGGATGCCGGACCTTTTCCTTTACAACACTTTTCCTGTTGAGTTCAGTCTGGATTCTTTTTTAGAATTCAGGTAGATACTCTTATAAAAAAAATTTAGTTCACGCGTTTTATATTGTTAGACTGTGCTAGTGACTAGGGGTGAATATGTGCCCACTTTTTTCTTTCTGAAATTCTAGTTTGTTTTCACTCCAACGACTATGTGAAATTATAAAAATCAAGGTCTAAGAATCGTTGCGGAAGAATTGAATTGAAATCAAAAAGCTCACCCAACACACTCTCTTGGCCGGTCTGACCGCCAAGTAATGGGTGGTCAGACGTCTCAAAACAGTAGAAAAATCAACTCGATTTTAGATTCACAAAATGACTTAACTTTTGATACACGAATCAAAATCACTTGAAATTTTAAATACAACTCAACAAGAAGGCCTGGAACCTATTCCAATTCAAGATCTAACCAAGATTCTAAGAATTTATTGTATGAGTGTAAGAGGGCTCAAAACCAGGCGTAAACCAAAATTTGATCTAAAGACTTGCTCGTGGATTAAAATGGTCGAGATAACCTTAGATCAATTTCCACAAAGACTAAACCATAAACCCTAAACCAGAGCAAAAGGCTGAAGTGGCCGCTGAATTGGTGATGAGATGGCTGCCTCGGTGGCACAGAGTGAATTAAAGGGAGAGACAGAGGGCAGCACCGACTGACGGTGAAGCTTATGGCAGCAAAGACAATCAACGACGATGTAGCTCTAGTGAACTAGAAAAACACGACCCCGGTGACTTGGTGATGCTCTGGGAGTTGGCTACGCAACAAGGGCGTGCGTAGTTCATCGTGGCGAAGACTTTGGCGGCGAGGATGGTTCTAATTAGCGGCGACTTGGTGATTAGATGATGCCCAAGAGAAATGAGAGTGAGCATGAGGTCGTCGGAGGCATCAAGAACTCAAAGACCACCTTGAAGCTACCAGAGATCGACGGGAACGCCGGCAAGAAGAAGATGACCAGAAAAGAGGAAAACGAGTGGCAGCGACATCTCGGCGAAGGAGAAGCAGCAAGAGCAGAGGGGATCAGATGATAAAGGGTCAGAACACGTCATGACGTGCACAGGAGGGCGGGGACTCTTACCGGCGAGTATATCGGTGAAGAGCGGCACGACCGGATTTGAGGTAGATGAAGGCGATGGCGATGCGAAGATCCTCGAGCGAAGATGATGGCGTCACGGTGTAGAACGTCGCAGCACGATCTCAAAGACGAATACAACACAGGTGGAGGAGGACCGATCGCGATGAATTCCATTGACGAAAGCTTGCGGTGGCGGCTCGGATCTTCGGTGATTGCGGCACAGCGAGGATGAAACCGGGATGGAGAATTTAGGGTTTTGGGAGAGGTGAACGAGGCAAGGGATTTGACGTGGGGTTTGCCTTTATATATGATTGGATATGGGAGGATTTGAGAGAGAGAGCCGGCGGCGCTGTCGTGAAGCACTCGAACTCAAGGAGTGCTGCATGGGGACAGGAAGGAGACAATGATGTGGTGTTGGGGCGGGTCCACTTGACAGTGGGCAAAGCAAAGGAAAGCAAGGCTAGGCTTCGGTGCTGAGAAAAGAAAACGACACAGCGGGTTAGGCAAGGAAACGTGTCGAGGCGCAAGGAGGGAAAAAGGAGATGCGGGCCAAGGCTGCTGGGATTTGGCCATGGAAAAGAAATGGCGAAGCTGGCCAAGGGAAAAAGAAATAGGGCAGAGCAGGCCTGGCGGAGAAAATAGAAATGGACTGGGCTGAAGGAAGAAATTGAGCCCGAGAAAGGAAATCTGAATTTTAAAGATTTCTGAATTTAGGAAATTGGATTAAATAAACTCAGCTCCAATAAATAGCAAATAAATTCAAAAAATTCCTAGAAAATTCCAAAACAATCTCTAGTACACCATGAACTCAAATAGAATAACTTTTAATTTAATTCAAGTTTATATTATTCACATTAAATCTTTTTTGTTTCTAAAAAATCAAATTAAGCAAGAACTTTAACAAGAAAATTGAAATGGTTTTTTATGATGGCTAAGGGGTATATTTAAAGGGGTAGAGGACGTCCTCTAACCTTAAGGACGTGCCCCAATTGGGCTTGACTTAATACAAGGCCCATTGGCCCAAGTTGAGGTTGTTGGAAATATGCCTTAAAGGCAATCATAGAGATGATGATATTTTCATTATATTCATGATTTTGATAATATGTTATCATGTTCCTTGAATGAATCATTTATTATAGATCAATAAGTACGTGACTTGTTGGTGGAAGTCTTTAACTTATATGATGTCATTCTAAATGTATACCTGGTCGGAGGTCACTGGTCGGAACACCAGTGACTATGTGACTAGCACATGTATTGATTGATGACCTGGTTTCACCGGTCATAGATATGGAGATATCGAATCAATAATGTGAGCACATGTTAGAGAACATGGTGTTGGATAGACCCATCATTGAGACACTATTGAGATTGTTATAAATCTTTTTGTCATTAGTTGGTCTCAAGTAATGATGATGTATAATCCTTAGACCTGAGATCAGCATGGTTTCCTACATGCGTAATAGCACTCTTAGGGGTTGACAAACGCTACTCCGTAACTGGGTAGTTATAAAGGTAGCTTTCGGGTATACTATGAAACATGCGAGGAATGTGGTGGTCGAGATGTGATTTGCCCCTCCTAACATAACAGGAGAGATGTCTCTGGGCCCCTCGCGGTGATCGAATAAAGAAAGTGCATGGCCATGCCACTAGTGGTCGAAGAGTCGACCACATGATGTTATCCGACACTCGATCGAGAAAGTATTGAATACCCATGGATGACACATCATCTCACCGGAGTTCAACCGGACATCGTGAGGCAAAGGGAGAATGCATGAGTAGGTCGCTTAGTTTGATCGCCACGGACTAGTCGTATGGAGATACGTTTGGTCGTAGATCGGTCAAACGTAATCACGTAATGGTAAGAACTCAGTCGTAAGGAGTTACGAACTGGTCGTGACCAATTACAACCTGGTCGTATAGAGATACGAACTGGTCGTAAGTGATGAGGACCTGATCATAGATCATATTACATCAAGGTTCGTTCGATTTATTCTATGTGTCTTTGGGAATCATTATGTGCTGCTAGGTACCGCTAACGACTAGTGATCGGAAAAGAGTTTCTGAGTCATAACCGATTACACATGAACCTGTGGGGTCGCACACTTAAAGGGCAAGGATCTGTTTTGGATGGTGATCCAAATTCGTATAGGCCACGAGTTCCTGATGGGCCTCAGGTACGAGACCCGTCATGGATGCCTATATAAAGAGGGGCGGTGGCATGGGGTTGAAAGAGAGAAGATGATCTTTGGAAGAACTTCTGAAAGCCTAATAGCCACGCCTTCTTTACCACGCTGCCGGAGCTAGCACTCCAGTGCGTGGTGATCCTGCCCCGTACGTGTGGATACCTCGGAGGTGTTGTTGCGAAGCATCAGCACTAGGACGATCCGCGACTTGTGTTGATCACCGGAGTCGGGGAAGAAGTCGCGTGGTGGGTACGACCACTCGAAGAAGCAGACGCGCATCGAGTACGACTACTCGAAGGAGGAGACGCGTCGTGAGTACGACCACGATCGATGATCAACTCGCTACAACGACTCTACTTCCGCTACGATTCGGCGTGTCTAGCGGTAATCTCGTGATCTATTACTTGCGGTGGTTCCTTGGTTGCGCGAAAATTTTTTGTTTGTGCTATCGTAGCATTGTCGCGTATCCCAACAGAGGTGGTGTAGCACCATTTTGGAAATAGATGCGAACTATTTAGATGATTGTGGTAGGCTCAAATGGAATTTGAAGATGAGGTTGGATTTGTTGGAAATTAGACTTGATAAACTTTCCATGAAGTCTAAGAATGTTTCAAACGGAGTCCATATGAAAATTTATCGCCATTTAAACTTATTGTTGTCACAAAGAATCAATCCGAATCCATAACGAGTACAACTTGAACTCTTGCTTGACTCGGACACAAAGTGATGTGGTGACCTCCATTATGTCTTCCATACATGTCCACAACTCCACATGTCTGTCCTTGGTCCTTGCCCATGTTCCTAAGCACAATTAAATCACTTGCATTAGGTAGCGATCTATTCTCGAATATATAAACCTATGAATGAATTCACCAGTAATTTAGTCACCGAGCATGAGTTCGACTAAGTGATCCTTGTAACACTTGTTGCGAATGAGTTGTGTGTGTAGGCGTGGTTGTATCTAGGGTAGGGATGTCCTCATCACCGCCACCCTCGAAGCCCTAGCCGTGCCGCTCTCTTCTTGTTTTGTCGCCGCCGCCATTGGAGCCGAGAAGCGAGTTATTTGACCTTCTTGTTGTGAAGCTTCTCTGTCAGTTTTGTTCACGTCAACAGGAGCGTCTTGTCATTGCCAAGCCTCGGGAGAAGACAATTGGAGTGAGGAGTTGTTGTCGTCGAGTTTTGAAGCTTTTTCCCATCCTCTGCCGCCGTCGTTCAACCGTCAATTGCCTCGCCAGCGTGAGTTCCGAGCGCCACCATGCACCTCCCTAGCTTTGCCTTCCCGCGTTCTAGCTCGTGCTTCCCTCGTCATCCTTGGAAAGTCATCGCTTCCCCGTTGCCGCCGCAAGCTGTGTCGTCCCGTCGCTGCTGTGGTCGCCGCTAGTGAAAACCAGTCACGTCAGAGTCTTCACCACAGCCTCCTCTCATGATCCCGCACCTCCGATCAGCTCTCTCGCGCCTCACCGTCATCGATGACCTTCGGTCCCAGAGCACCGCCACCACCGTTGAGTTTTTGCCGTCGCGGCATGCAACCTTAGTGCCATGTCAGCATCGCCGCCTCAGTGTCATCCTCATCAGCACCGCGTGGCAGCCCACGTGGCGGACCTGAGCCTAAGCTTTATAACCCTGTTCCATAGACCCGGTGCACCGTGCGCCATGAGTCATTCTTCCGTGGACCTGGTCTATAGACCATGGGCCCACCTTTCAATGATTGAATTTCTTTTCCTGTAGAAACTTAATTTAGGCTGAAATTCTTTTTCTCTTGTTGACATCATGCCGATGCAGTAATCTAGAATTTCCTTTAGAAAGAAAATCCCAAAATCCCAAAATAGTGTTTTCTCTCTGTTTTTTGTATATTTAAATCTTCTGAGAGCCCGTTCTCCTTCGTCCGAACTCCAAATCAGCCCGTTCAAGTTCCTAAATTCATCTAAAATTGATTTCTCCCTTTTATAGTTGGTTTTATAGTTTTTGGATTTTATTTTATTTTTTTGAATTTATTTGTGTTTCGTTCGTTGTCTCTTTCTCGTGCAGTCGACGTTTTTAAGGGAGCAGGAGCAATATTTGAAGACCAAAATGTGGTAACTGAGAAATACCAAGGTAAGTCAAAATCCTTTGATCATATTGAACATATGTTTTCAAAAGTATCTTGGTTTACAATAAATTGCATACTACTTTTATATCAACTGCTTTTGGGAGTTGTTAATCACCTCATTGTCATTATGCCACCATTAGTTATTTGAGTACTATGAATCCTTTGTCATCATAGGATGGTCATTACTAGTTGGACATATTTGTTTCATCAACATGGGTTATCGTAGAGATGCTTTGTCATACTTAGTTATACGATGAGCTCATGTCACATGATCAATAATTTTTTTGACTTAATGACATATGGAATTATGGTGCGATGCCACTGTTGTCCAACTGTGGTGAGATGATACTGTTGTACAAGTTGTGGTGCGATGCCGCTGTTATAAAATTGTGTGCCATGGCAGGGATTATCATTGTTTTGGTTAAACAAAATGGTTTTATGCTCAAGCGAGTGATCGTAGAGTAAATGGGGGGGGGTGCGATTAGCACTTTTGGGATGGGGTAGTCTCGCTTGAGCACTTGTCAAGGACTTAATATCGTGCGCCATTGAACTGAGTTTTTTCGTACAATCACATGTCCAGTATGAGATGGAATTGGCTAATTAATTAGCAATATCTCGATTTTAGTTTTGTTTTTGGTGAATGTGAGTTCCGAAATGGATGTGTACTCAAAGGGCGCAAGATGGGCGCGACCGTTCGTGATAGTGACATTCGGTGTTGAAACTTTAGCGCAAAACGGTTTAAAAATGAGTTTTGTAAAAGCCTTGTGATAATCACTTAGTCACGCACCTAGGAATTGTGTGAACAAACATTATAAGCTGATTTATCTCTTGTGGGTAAAGTCGTACAACCTCTGTAGAGTTAAAACTGTTTAAACAACCGTGTCCTCGTTTATGGACAATGCCCAGGGATTTCACACGAGGGGAGTTTTTATAAAAAAATTATCGAAAAGTTAATGTGATGTTAACTTGGTGAATGTGATGTTCACTTGGTGTATGAGATATTCACTTGATAGTTTGGTTTGGTTGGGAAGTGAATGGGAGGTTTACTGGTTGTTTCAAAGCGATTTTTTATTCTATTTATTTATTGTCTTTTCAATTACGCTTTACTATCTACTTACTTTACTATATTTATTGTTAATATATGCTTTCTGTAAAAGAACCATATGGTTATTACTTTGATCAAGCTTTATATGAATATTAATTGTATGATGTTCCTTACGACTTGCTGTGTACTTTATGTACTCATGGATTTATACTTCGCTGAACTAGGATGCGCTTCCTACTCGATTGCCTCTCGGATGTTACATAGCCACTTGAAGTTTATTTTTCCGCTTGAAGAGTTTTATTTTTTAAGCCCAGTGGCAAGTTAAATAAACGTTGATCATAAAGTTAAGTTATTACTTTTTTATTATTATTTTGCTACTTTTTAGTTAAATCGACTGTGTAAATTCAGAATGCACGACCGTCCAAACCCCCACGCAGGCATGCAGTGCGGCGCACAGGGCGAACTGAAGCGAAGACTGAAGTGAGAAACGAACGGTGAAAAGCTGCAAAACGGAAGCGGACAACAGGCGGCAGTTGCTGCCGCCGCTGCCACGGATGGAACTTTCGCAGTTACCGCAGACCTCTCCATCTAAGGCATCGAACAAGGAATTTTAAAGCTGAGAGCAGCAACTAGGAGTAACATTTACTCCGTAAAGTGGGTTACTTTGCTTGTTACCTGCCTTAAATACAGATCCAACTTTTATGGTGTTTCGTAGATCTGTCACGGGAAACTTGGCATGTCGACGTCTCTCTCTCTCTCTCTGTGATTGATTTCTTATCCCGAAATTTAATTATTATCTGCATATGTATGTGTGTGTGTGTACGCGATACAGTAGAGGACACACGTAGATGCACGTATATATGTACCTAGTCCCCATCCACCATGTCGTCCCATACGCGATACACGTACCAACACGCATTGCCTTTTGGCGTGTTGCAGGCCCTAAAATTGTGGGGCCCACCATCTCGCTGTAAAGAAAAATAAGATGCCTGCCCTCCCCATGGACGTCTCCAAATTGTGCTAACCTTTCGGTGAAAAAAACTTATATTAGCTTTTGTAGGAGGACACGCGTGTACCCGCCACTACAAACGTACACCCAGATTGTAAAACGAATTCGGATAATCCGTTTTATCTGGTATCTATATTTGGATAGTTGTAAATATAGTAAGAAATATAGTATTTATATTGCAAAACAAATATGATTTGGGATAATATCTGATTTTTTTTGTCATATACGAATACGAATATGGCATGAAAAATATATGGTTGAATACAAATACAAATATGGATAATCTTCGAATCCAACAATTTTATTTCCCTTATTATATAGTTCACTGATTTTTTTTTGTGTGTGATGTGTTACTATGTTGCTTGTGGGAATTTGATATATCTCTACTACTTAAAAGAAGGAATTGGTGGCGGTCCGTTCTCGCTTATGCGATATGAGCCGTTAGATCTATCTTTCTTCGTGAGATGTGAGCCGTTGGATCTCGTTCTTTCTCGGTTCCTCCCACGCGTACGGTTGTCCACCCATAACCTCCTCTTCACTCTCCCCACACCCCAACTGCCCAAGCTAGTGCGCAAGAAGCCCAAAGATTCTATTGACCTTTCCAAGAATGGGTTGCCAGTGAATCACTTGCGCTGTAGGCTGAGCACGATGACAGTTAACGAGATATGATTTTTTTTAATCCGTAGCAAAGCACGGGCATTGGACTAGTAATTTTATATATTCGAACTCTATTTGTAGATGTTTAGAATTTGATCTTCTTGTGTGAAACTTAATCATATTTTAGGATATTCAAATTCGAGTGAATTGAACAAGTATTCGATTCACATTCGTATTCGTTACAATATTCGATTCGTATTTGTATTAGAGCCTATTCACATTCGTATTTGTTTAAAAATATGAATACGAATGTGGCATGGCCACTATTCGATTCGTATTCAATCCATTTTCACCCTATGTACACCACATGCACACACACAGTACACACCTATACACAAGGAGGACGGGGATGAATCCGTGTTCTCACTAAATTCCCACTGAAACACACTCACGTGATGTAATAGGTGGTCACTAAGATTTAAACCTTAGTGGCTGGAGTTGCACCACCTGACCTAGAGTTGGTTCCCAACTTGTATTAACTAATTAATTAGTAAGAGTGGTAAATGCATGGATAGATCGATTTTTTTAAGACAACTCGGCCCCAAGGGCCTAGAATCCTGGTATTAACCGGTGAATACCAAAGTTTGTCACCAACATTTTACAAAAAAATAACCCTAGGTAAAATGAAAATTACATAATAGCACCCTGAATTCTTCAAGTCGGAGGAGCCTCACCGGAGGAGATAGAGGTGAACCTAAGGCTTCCTCGACACCTGATGAACTTGGTGTGTGGTGTTGACGACGCTGCGCCCGTCTGGCTACCACCAAACTTATCGAGGCGCCATCTCCTTGCGTGAGAACCGACGATGTGTCGACCCAAGAGGCCTACCAGGTAGCCATCACCGATTCCAAGGGCCTCCGATGTGGAGGTTGAGAGCTACCACGCCAAAGAAGATGGTGATGAACCGATGGAGGCTTGTATTGCGCCTGATGGATGTTGAGGAGGGAAACTTCTCCCTAAAGACGGTTGGGCGGCCATTTGTGTTGATGCCATGGCTGGAGATGATCTTTGACGGTGGAGAAAATCACCACATCCAAGGCTGACCATGCCGGATGAAGACCTCCCCTTCCGATTTGGGAGAGGATTAGTGGAGAGAAGATGTGGGGAACACCATATCCAGAAAACCTAGATGGAGAAACACCCACCTTGTCTTATAGATCGCCGCATCCCACCTCAGGCTAGCCAGCGATAGAGAAGAATGGCGACAAAGAAGGAGACCATGAGAGGAATTCGACCACCTAAATCACCACTTTGTAGCCCTCAAAGAGGAAAAACCAAATAACCCGCTTTAGATATCTATACAAAGGTTATTTGTAATCCGACTTGATCATAGTTGCTAACTAAACCGAGTTTCCAGTTAGTGCGTGCATGTACTTTCAGTTAGTGCATGCGTATTACTTTCAGTTACTGCACGGTGTGCGCAAGTGTCGAAGGTGTTGTGGCCGGCAAAACCGGATCACAGCTTCACCAACTAGTTCCAGTTGAAACAGTTTAAGCTTTAGCAATCGTATGTAGTAGCGATTCGAGTAAAATACGAGAAACAAGCCCCACGATCCTTCTCTGTTTTAGTTGTTTTTTTTTTGTTCTTCTCAAATACACTGTTCCTCGTCTCAAAATCCGATTCTATGATCTCTTGGGCGCATTGCTTCTGTGTTTGATCCCAACACTTGGTATCAAAGCAGGTTTGTGCTCAATTCATCTCAGATTCGACTCCATGGCGCTCACAACCCAAAGAAGCGGCGAAGGAGAGCGGCGCGCCGTCGCTTAATCGTCTGCTGTCGACGTCGTCCAATTACATGACGTGGGCGATCAAGATGGAGGCAATTATGGATGCCCAGGGAGCCTGGGATGCCATAAAACCGGCGGCTAGAGTGGTCGTGGAGGTGAGGAAGGACAAGATGGCGAGGGCTTTCATTTTCCAGGCTGTTCCAGAAGACGTGCTCTTGCAGATTGCTATGAAGAAGACTGCAAAGGAAGCTTGGGACAGTTTGAAGACAAGATTCCTTGGTGCTGATCGAGTAAAGACGGCGCGGTTACAGACATTGAAGTGTGAATTCGATGCACTGCGCATGGCGGAGGGAGAGTCTGTTGATGAATTCACCGGCAGATTGAGCTGGATGGCAACCAAATTCAGGAGTCTTGGCGACACTCTTGACGATGCTGCACTTGTCAAGAAGCTCTTGGATTCAGTACCAGACAAATTCCTCCAGTTAGTCACCTCGATCGAACAGACGGTTGATCTCGACACAATGCATTCGAGGAGGCAATTGGGCGCCTCAAGGCCTATGAGGACCGCAGACTGTCCCTGGGCACCACCGGCACCATTGACGGCCAGCTCCTACTCACCCATGCTGAGTGGCAGGCACGGCAGAAGAGCAGCGACGGTGATTCTTCGTCGAGCTTCAAGGGGCGTGGCACCGGCGGGTCGGACGGGCATGGCACCGGCGGGTCGGACGGGCGTGACCGGGCCAAATGGCATGGCAAAGGGCGTGGTCGCGGCAAGGGTGGCCGTGGCAACTCCACCAGCGGCACAAGCAACTCCACCAGCGGCACAAGCAGCGATAGAGATAAGCATCACATTAAATGCTTTAATTGTGACAAAATGGGGCACTATGCCTCTGAGTGCCGCAGCAAGCGTCGGGATGAGGAAGCAAATCTCACTCATGCTCAGGAGGATGAGCCGGCTCTGATGCTAGCCGAATATCCAGAGGAGCCACGTGAGCAAGTGCTTCTGAATGAAGCACATGTTATGCCTGATCAGTGCACTAATGATGGAGATCATCCTACTGGGGGAAAGAGCATGACATCCGGAGTGTGGTGCCTTGACAATGGCGCCAGCAATCATATGATCGGGCAGTGTTCCTTCTTTGCTGAACTTGATGAAGGAATTGTCGGGCAGGTGCGTTTCGGTGATGGTTCTACGGTGCAAATCAAAGGAAAAGGGTCGATCTTGTTTGACTGCAAGGATGGCGAGCAGTGGCTTCTGTGAGAGGTATATTTCATTCCGAGTCTCTGCAATAACATTTTAAGTCTAGGACAAATGACCGAAGATGGGTGTAAGGTTGTGATGTTTGGAGAATTATTGTGGATGTACGACAGAGGTGGCAAGCTACTCATGAATGTACAGAGGTCAAGCAATCGACTGTACAAGCTTGTTCTTCACACGACTGCACCGGTGTGTCTTGCAGTCAGCTTGGATGAAGCGGCCTGGCTTTGGCATGCCCGATTGGGGCATCTGAACTTCCAAGCTATGAAGCACATGGTAGCTAAGAAGATGGTGCGGGGAGTACCACAGATTGACCATCCGACATAATTGTGTGAGGGTTGTCTGTTAGCAAAATAGTGCAGGATTCCTTTTCCATTGCAGGCACAGTATCGTGCTGGCAATCCACTGGAGTTAGTCCATGCTGACCTTTGTGGCCCAATTACACCACAGACCCTGGGCGGTAATTGTTATTTCTTTCTGTTAGTAGATGACTACAGCCGATTCATGTGGGTGTATGCTATCAAGACGAAAGATCAAGCCTTCACTGCTTTCAAGAAATTCAAGGCGCATGCTAAGAAAGAGAGCTCACTCAAACTGAAAATGCTGAGAACTAACCGGGGTGGAGAATTTGTTTCTCAGTGCTTTGCAGATTTTTGTGAAAGAGAAGGAGTGTAGTGGCATCTTACTGCACCTTATACCCCACAGCAGAATGGCATGGTGGAACACCGCAACTGCTCAGGCTTGCGATAACAAGAAGCTCCACAAAGCTATGACATCCCTAGAAGAATGTGGGGAGAAGCAGTTCGACATTTAGTGTATCTACTGAATAGAGTACCAACCAAGGCGGTAAAGGATACTACTCCTTATGAAGCCTGGAAAGGGAGGAAACCGAATCTGGAACACTTAAGGATATTTGGATGTACTGCACATGTCAAGGTACCTTCTGTTCGCTTAAGCAAACTTGATGACCGAAGCAAACCTGTGGTGTACTTGGGTGTATAACCTGGAAGTAAAGCTCATCGCTTGCTCGATCCACAAGGTAACAAGTTGTGTGTTAGTTGAGATGTGATGTTTGATGAAAGCAGGAGGTGGAGCTGGGATGATCCATGCAGTGATAGTCAGGATCAGGCTGAATTCACTATTCATAACCCGACAATTGGAACTGCTGAAGAAGAGGGGAGCACAGGTGCGGCAATCGCGGCAGCTGCAACAAGCTTGCTGCAGCATGAGTCAAGCCCACTGAGTCCTACCACAATGTCAACACCAATCAGCCCGATTGGCTGGACGTCGTAAAGCTCATATTCTGAAGATGAAGCACCACCAAAGTTTAGGTCCCTGGAAGAAGTCTATGAAGACACAGAGGAAGTCCAACTACCTGAAGAGTTGTACATGGTGGCAATGGAGGATCCAAGTAATTTTCGAGAAGCTTCAAAAGATGCAGAATGGGTAGAAGCTATGAAGCTTGAGATGGAATCAATAGAGAGAAATGAGACATGGCAGTTGACTGAACTACCAGCAGGTCATAAGCCCATTGGTCTAAAATGGGTTTATAAAGTGAAGAAAGATGCTACTGGACAAATTCAAAAGTATAAGGCAAGATTAGTTGCAAATGGCTATGTACAACAAAAGGGAATTGATTTTGAGGAAGCATTTGCACCTGTGGCCAGGTTAGAGACAGTAAGGCTGATACTAGCTCTATCGGCTCAGGAGAATTCGCAAGTACATCATCTGGACGTCAAGTCTGCGTTTCTGAATGGATACTTGAAGGAAGAAGTTTATGTGTGTCAACCAGAAGGTTTCATTGCTAAAGGCAAGGAGCACATGGTATATAAGCTGTCCAAGGCACTGTATGGATTGCGGCAAGCACCAAGAGCCTGGAACACTTGACTTGACAGAACTCTGAAGGAACTTGGATTTCAGAGATGTTTACAAGAGCAAGCAGTATATAAGAGACTCACTGGAGGTGAGTTTCTGATTGTTGGTGTTTATGTTGACGATTTGATCGTCACTGGCTCAAGTGTAGTTGAAATTGAAAACTTCAAGCAACAAATGAAGAAGGAATATGAGATGAGTGACCTAGGTCTCCTCTCATACTATCTTGGCATAGAAGTGCAGCAAGATAGCAGTGGTATAAAGCTGAAACAGACTGGTTATGCACAGAAAATACTTTAGCGGGCTGGAATGTCTGAGTGCAATGCTGCTCTGTATCCGATGGAGGCGAAGCTGCACTTGGCCAAGGATGAACAAGGGACACCCATGAATGCAACTGAGTACCGGAGTTTGGTCGGGAGCCTCAGATACTTAACCCATACTCGTCCGGATCTGTCCTATTCTGTAGGAATGGTGAGAAGGTATATGGAGTCACCAAAGGCAAGTCACTTCCAAGCAGTGAAGCATATCCTAAGGTATGTCAGGGGGACAATCAACTATGGACTTGCTTACTACAGAGGAGAAAAGAAGTTGATGGGATACAGTGATAGCAATTTGGCCGGGGATCCTGATGATCGAAAGAGCGCCAGTGGCATGGTGTTCTACTACTCTAGCAGCCCAATTACTTGGTATTCTCAGAAACAGAAAACGGTGGCCTTGTCGTCCTGTGAAGTTGAATTCATGGCCGCAACGGCAGCGGCATATCAAGCTGTCTGGCTAAGAGGCTTGATGAATGATCTGATGGGTGGTGTTCCACAGGCAGTGGTAATAAGAGTGGACAACAAATCAGCTATTGCCTTGATGAAGAACCCTATTTTTATGGCCGAAGCAAACATATTGACACTCGCTTTCACTTCATCAGAGAATGCATTGAAAATGGTCAAGTAATTGTGGAACATGTCAGCAGTGAAGAGCAATGTGCCGATATTCTGACGAAGGCATTGCCAAGAGTGAAGTTTGCAGAGATGCGTGAGCTGCTGGGGGTTAAGGCTCTCGAGCGCATAAGTCAGTATTAAAGGGGAGAGTGTTATTTGTAATCCAGACTTGGTCATAGTTGCTAATCGAACCGAAGTTTCGCTTAGTGCGCGCATGTACTTTTAGTTAGTGCATGCATATTACTTTCGCCATCTTTGCGGTGTGCGCAAGTGTCAAAGGTGTTGTGGCGGCAAAACCGGATCACGCCTTCACCAACTAGTTCCAGCTTGAAACAGCTTTAAGCTTTAGCAATCGTATGTAGTAGCAGTTCAGAAAATACAGAGAAACAAGCCCCACATATCCTTCTCTGTTTTAGTTGTTTTTTTGTTCTTCTGAAATACATTGTTCCTCGTCTGAAAATTCGATTATGTGATCTCTTGGGCGCATTGCTTCTGTGTTTGATCCCAACATACAGTAGTATAGTGTGTGGTCCCGTCCCGTCTCCGCTCACCGTCGATGACATTGGCGGCGGAGTTAGGAGAGGGGCAGATCTTGTTCTTCAAAGGGATACACACACACGTATATATATATATATACATATATATATACATATATCTTAAAGAATGAAATTTCAGTTTAAGTCTTTGCATCCATCTCGCTATTCTTCTCTTGGTCGTTCTTTGTTGAAAGTGACAGAGTGCACATACTAGAAGTTACTTTTTGTGCTCTTTCCTTGAGCAATAACCGCTAAAATTACAACCTGGCTAGCCCGATCACAGATATGTGGTTCAATATGTTAAGAAAATGGTAGTCGCCAGTAGCATTGACACAAATCAATCATACAATGAACAACAAAGAGAAACAATGTAGAGGAGGATTCAAGATCTTTATTCATCAATCTGTATCTTGTACATAGGGGTCCTCATATTTATAGCCCAAAGGAGTGAAAGCCCTCTAGAGGCGGTTTAGACTTTTATCCATAATTAGGTTTCGTAATACTCCCCCTTGGGCAATAGACAACGATATGTAAATGTCTCGTAAAAAAGTCCTTCCAAAACCCATTGAGAACAAAGGAATTGATAAAAGGGTACATTCGTAAGTTGCATTACACTTGTTGCTTCATTAAAAACCTTCATATGAGAAAACTTCAGAAAAACTCACCAAAGAAAAGAATACAACGTTTAATCTTGGGGATCCAAATTTCAAGATTTTGGATAAATCATCAAGATTTGATAATGGTTATAATCTAGGGATTTACTCCCGCCTGAACTCGATAACTCTTTAAACCGTCTCATTCCAATGCCATGAATTCATCTTTGGAAACTAGATGCAGGTAGAGACTTAGTGAATAAATCAACTGAAATTTCATGAGACTTTATTTGTAGAATGTTTACCTCACTATTCTTTTGGATTTTATGAGGATAAAAACATTTACAAGCAATGTGTTTCGTGATGTTGCTCTTGACATAACTCGTTTCCATTTGTGTAATACAAGTAGCATTATCTTCATAGATAATTGAAGGGGTATTGACAGTATTAATGCCACAATTCTGGATGTGGTTAATCACACGTCTGAGTCAAACACATTCAAGTGAGGCTTCATATAGTTCTATAATCTCTGAGTGGTTGGCAGAAATAACTACCAAGGTCTGCTTAGATGACTGCCAAGAGATGGCTGCACCACCACAAAGTTATATAAATCTATTCTAGAACTTTGCACTATATGGATTTGACAGATATCTTTGGGATTTGGTAATGTTCATTAGGATCTATGCATGATCTTCATGATCTTTGCATTGTCCACCAACTGGATCTAAATGGTTAAGTAGTAAAACCTTCAAGGTGAATTTAAGTAGTAATCATCGTATAACACCTTCTAGGCTTGACTAAGATTTTCAAAATCTCAAGTATGATGATTAGTGTTTAGTATATGCTCCCCTTGAGGACAACTTCTGTTGAAGTCTTGTTGCTCTAATATCTTTCAAATATTTTTTTAAAAATGAATATAGGCACGTATATTGTGATCAAATCAACTGGGTTATCACAATGCAGAGTCTTGCATACAAAATATCATATTACTCATCTGAAGATTTTGGGATAAATACTATTCAGAAGTAACATGATTAACTTATTAAAACATAAGTAGATTATCCTTCCAGAGAATATGGGATAATACTAGTGTAATACTCTGAATTATTATAAGAAAGAAAGCTCTCAAAAGAGAAATTAGACATAAGAAAAAGGGGGTTTATGTAGTTTTTCGGCAACCTGGGCCTCGGACCTTGGCCCAAGAGGCCCATGAGGGTTCGGTCACGTATAAAAGGAGGGGGAAACCTTAATAACACTGTAGCTACAGTGCACGCCTCCACTGTAGCAACCCCCCTCCATGTTGCTCTATCAAGATGAGGAGAAAGGAAGGAGAGGAAGGAAGAAGAAGAAAAGAAGAGGAAGAAAGGGAGGAGGAAGAAAGAGTAGGAGGGAAGAGGAGAAGGGCGCGTACACGCAGTGAGGTGTCGATCTCCAGCGATTCATCAAGGATAACCTCGATCCCCGATCGCTCGGTCGATTATTCAATTCGTTTTGATTCTGTCGGTAGTAGATCAGTTCTATCCAGTGTATTGTGCAGCCCATTTCGACCTCTTAGAGGGCAATCTGGAGGTTCTCCCCTCCTATAGAATTGTAGCCACGGTTCTTAGCTTTCCATAGCTACCAAGATCACCAGATTCCGATCTATGGTTCAAAAGTTATGATAGATTCTGTATTGTTGTTCTGAGAAACCTAACGAGAATTGTCAGTATAGTTGTTTAATAAAATATGACTTGTTTAGGATTAGATTCAGATTTATCACCCAAAACGATTTCTGTAGATAATTTTATCACTCCAGATTGATAAAGAACACTCAAATTGGATTTATAGATTAAAAGTTATGTCATATTCTTTCTTTGTTCCGCTAAATCGACAGATGTCCATCTGCATTTTCACCTGCTGTTTAGTGAAATATTTTGGCAGAATTAGGAAATATTATCAACTAGAGTTTTGAAGGTTTGCTCGTTGAGTTTCACTGGCAATCGGACTCATGTCATTTCGATTTTCAGATCATTAGATATGAATTTTTCCGTGTCACTGTCCAGAATTATTTTAGATGGATGAATTGTATGTTTTCAGTTCGGATCTATTCGATGTATTGGGTAGTCAGGGGGTATTGTAGATCACCAGTAGCACTATCATATCATGTTGTTTTTATTTCGAATACGTAATTGTGTAGGCGGCGGGGCGACGAGTGTAGGAGCACCTTCGTTGCCTCCTAGCACGTCACATCGCGGAAGGCAAGTACAATGTGTTAAGATATATTAATTTCTGTTGAATATTTGTTGATGTGATGTTATTATTATGATCCATGTTCATACTCCATGATATACATTTCGTTCTTAATTGATAATCCATGTGGATGAAAGTGGTGACATTCATTGCATATGTTTCATTCCATTCATACGTTGTTCAAGTTCCGTCCACGAGAGTGGAATTGTAAAGACCCATCAATTCCAGTATGGGCATGTAAGACCCACCATTCCAATGTGGGCAATTTTGGACACCCGTATGAAACATTCTTCATACGGTGATTGGATCCCCGGACTTTGTTAAGTACGGGCTTAGGTGAACACCGACGGGTGTGTCACTCGCTATACCGGTATGAGCATGTGTGCAGTCCATTCCTTTCAATGCATCCATTCATTCCATTCATACACATCAGTTTTTAGAGATAAGTTCATAGTTCGTATTGAGATTGACTTGTTCAAAACCTTGTATGTTCAATTGTGTATTGTGCTTGCTGAGTTTCGACTCATTCTTATTTTATTTATTTATTTAGGTGATCTTTGATGATGGCTTTGTTGGGAGGGAGTAGACATGCACTATTCATTCACTTCACTATATTCAAGTTTCAATAATATAATTTGGTTCTTGTTTTCCATTTGTTAAGTGATGAACTGTATTAAATAGAGTTTGAGGTTGGATGATATCTTTCTTTATGTTGAGGATGATTAAATAACTGCTTGTGATCCTTGGTTACTCCTTCGATATGATCATCTAAGTGGATTCATTAGACTTGAATAATTGAAGTTTGTGAACCGTCGTTGGATTCTGATTATATTCTTCTATTTGTTCCATTACATGTTGACTTCATTATGCCATTAGATGAGTTATTGTTTTAAATTCTTCCGCAATGTGGTTGTATGTTAGCCTTTTAGGTAATATCTTGGCTTCCGAATAGCCAGGGTGTTAGAACTAGTTGCAAAGTAATATGCCTTTCGGATACGATTTATCAAAACCTTTCAGGGTCTTGATATTTTGTAACTATTTATGGGTGGTTAAAGTTACAACAAATATTTTGTTCTGTAGAACTATAAAGTATGGTTGTACACTCTAGAGTAAAATATAATCAGTCTTAGTTTTGGCGTTTAGGTGATTAATTATCAATACCTCCATGGTACTAGAGGAAACTAACATTCCACTAACTTCTGACGGAAGATGCACTTTATAAGTACTTGTGTGGTGCACTTCTAGTCTTTAGGTTCCTCATTACATTCTTTTAGGTCTTGATGGGTCCTTATCCAATTCTAGGGATCATATCATCATTGGTGTGATTAAGAGATCAACTGGTAAGATAATTTTCCTCCAGGGAGATGCTCTCTCTTTTAGGAAATGCTCTTACTACAGGTAATAGACTATTGGGTATGAGTTTTATATATATTGCGATTTTGTTTCCTTTCTTACTAGGAATTTTGAGTACTTCAAGGATCTCGACAAGGGTTATTCAAGAACCCATTGACTGCATATTTTATTTATTTGTTCATACCATTTGCCATAATTATTATGCAACAGAACATTGTATCATTCATAATAGGAGAGTAACAGTCTCTACGGGGACATTTGAACCACATCTTTCACCACTTCATTATATTCATAATGACCCATCAAATCTGAACTATTTGATTTTAAGATTTTTATTTTGCAATTATGGTTCAGCCTTATATGCTTTCATTATATGACCCGATATGAACGCTTCAAGCGCTCGACCATGGACTTTGATTCTGGATTCGTGTTCTCGTAAGAAAAACCTTAGCAATTGTAGAGGCAAAGTGGTTGTTGACAACTTTTTCTCCCATATCCTCCAAATTGAGGGTATCTCAGTGTTAACCAGATCTTTGTCTTTTCCTAAACAAAAATATTGTTGATTGTTCCGCATTCCCAGCATTGTAATACGTGCACACCAAGTTGCTAGGGCTTCCATCTTCATGATGTACCTCTTCATAAGGTATTTCACCATCAAAGTGAGTTCTCTTCAAAAGAGTTAAAGGAGTGATTAATAATTATTTTGACTAGTGTCATTAGATCTTAGACCTGCAGACGTCTCCACAGATTTTAGATCAAGGGCAATAAGTCAAATTCGCATAGGTAGATATACTATTCAACCCAGGGCATTCTACTCTTAACGATGTATATACTGCAAGTAAACACTATAGTTACTCCTCCATAATTGAAAAATATCTAGCAGGCTCCGCACTTCTGGTGTACAGGAGTATAAACTAAACCTTAAGTTTAGCTTGACTAGTGTGTGTATCTTAGTACTAAAGATCTTTTTCTTCTGGAAAATACGACGACATTCGAACTTTTGGCCATTTCTCTCCCCTAATGTCAAGATTTGATCTTTATTAAATAGCATACTATAAAATTTCCCCTATTATGGGCATATGATTAATTGAATTTCAGATCCAACATGATTTGCAACAACTGGTGGGCCCAAAGGTGTATGCTATAGTGGTGATAACATGTGGAAAATGTTTGATTCCTCCCACACGCACTTATTTCAACAAGGGGTTTGATAATTATATACGGTGATCTAGACTTTTATCAGTGTAGTGGCAAGAAAACTGCATGACTCTAACATTATATAGGATATTTCAACTTCTTGTTGGTTATTAATATGTGACGAAGGTCCCATGCGGGGGTCCGAGAGTTGGCAGATTTATTGTATTAACTAGCTTCTTTATTATTTGCCTAAGTTTTGATCCAATTGCTCACACCATATTTTAAATAATTTGGATCATTAAACTTCAGCAATATGTTCTAACAGTATAAAACTACATGATTCTTTTTTCAGAAACATAAATATACTACTGGAACATGAAATATTTGACCATAGTTAATCTGCATGGAAATACTATATTTTCTTTCGGACTTCAAATCTAGTTGAATCACCCAAATATTATAACTATTTGACCTATTTATTGTTCAATAGGAATACCATATTTAATTAAGGGTGATAAATTTCATACCTTATTTTAATTTGCAATGACATAATGAACATGACCAAATTTAGATCATTCGGGATCAACAAAATCCAATTGGCTATTATATTTTATTTTAGGGGCTATATTTGCATCAAGCAAGTGATATGATTTGTGGTAGTGATGAAGTTGTAGACCGCACTTACCAATTTATGCATGTGTCATTTCTAATGAGTATGGCATGCTTTGGTGCACATCCAACATGGCATAAGTGTGAATGCGTCAAAGCGGCTGTTGATTTGTCGTGTGCATTCCCATATGCTGGCGGATAAAATATTGCTGAAGACACAAATCAATTGCCCTTCGTGGGTTGCAATGATTTTGGTTGCCAACATCATGAGTGTCGGCAATGGCGTAAATGCCATTATCCATATGAACTGGATAAGGATCATAATCATGCAATTTACTTTTATTATATCCCAAAATAGACTAGATTAATGTTTGCTTATGGTTTTGACCTAGGATTTTCCACTATGCCTAACATGACTCTTGTTTTCACTTTTTCCTATGCCTCTTAGGTTCCAATATCCTACGCAAGCCCAATATCCTCTCTATTTTCATGCCAACTATAAAAATCCCAAGTGATAGTGTGTGCATCAGGCATTTACTTGAAATCAACTCGGAGTTAAAGATTTGCAATCATACTTCAACAGGAGTACAACTTTATTGGGGTGAAAACAAAAAAAATACTCTGTAACATTCTGCTTACAAAGTTCTTCAATTAAGAAATCAGTGCGGAGGAGGATAATGTTATATAGACTCCAAGTCTTAGGGTTTAAGTTATTTTGTACTTATTTGAGGAATATGGTGTTTTCTAGCCAAAGTGATCCATCAGAGATCAATATATCACTAGGCTTGTTCCAGTGCCATTGAGAAAAAATAGCTTTTGCCATCTGGGTATCCGTGCACTATAAGCTAGTGAATTGATGCTTATTAGACAAAAAAGAGCACATATATAATATTTTGTTAGTATAGCAACATTTTTTCAATTTTTACGCATACTATTTACAAAATTTATTTCATGAAAGATTAATTTACTACATGTAAGGTATGCTACTGGCAATATGTTCTATTAAGCAGATTTAATCAACTATTCAGTAGAAGATAAGACTTTAATAAAACAACTTAGACCGTTATTTTATTTATGGTATCCGGGAAATAACAATCTAATGCATAAGGTTTTATCCTAAAGCAAAAGATAAGAGATAATGATCATGAGCAGTACCAAGCTCGACAGGAGCTAAATCTATACTACTAATGCAACTCGTGTAAGAAAGCGACATCTTCACAAAGCTAATGGATAACTAGGATATTTCTACATGTCTTCATAGAACATACCATGAGCTTATCATTTCCTTTGATTGCACCTACTTATCAATCAAACTAGCATTTAGTAACTTCTTATTACATAGCCTTAGTTGAGAGATAACACAGTGCAGGGCAGAGTTACACCCATTTATGGACTTCTAGTCCTAGGTACGTGTGTCTGCAGAAGCACAATTGGACTTTACATGCATTCTTTTAGAGAAAACCATAGAACCAATGGATCACACTTAGTCACCACGTAGTCATTTTGAATGGCAGAGTAGAGGTGATACCTCATAAACTACAAAACCTTTGCCTTATCGGTGAAGAGGTTTAGGTGTGCCAACATAAACTTAGCAATGTTTGACATGGAGATAAACGAGTGCAAAATAGTATAGATTTTCATTTAGTGATGTCTAACATATCCCACATAATGTATGCAATTTTCTATTTACAGCTGGTAAAATATTTTAAATGCACGAAACGAGTGCAAAATAGTATAGATTAATTTTATCTATTCAGTAGAGTAACATAGTGGACCCATTAGTCATAGACCCCTTCTCTTTCTTTCTTGCCTTCTCTGTTATCTGACCAACGAGTGGACCCATCAAGTCATACTCCCAATTCTTTTGCTCTTCAATGTTAAACATAAGAATAGTAAACTCCACAACATTCTATTTTTAGAATTTTTATCATTTCATGTGATATTCAAACTTCCGAATGTTCATTCTCTTTCATACAAACTCTGATTCCACCGATTCTTATTCCTAAATTCAATATATTCCTTTTAGTATTTATTTTGTAATTTTTAGATTTTATTTATTTTATGTTATTTATGTTGTCTCGATTCACGTGTCTAGTGTCCAACGCAACCCAAGCCTATTTGGATCAATCGGAAGCGTTAACCTCCAACATCATCGAAGGCGAGTCTGCTTTGACTATATTGTACCTATGTTTATCAAAAATCTGTTTTATGTTTCAAAATAAATATGCATTGCTATTTGCATAAATGATAAGTTCAATTCCTAGGTTGTTAGTTAATACTAACTTGATATTGTCATCATTTGATATTGATTATCTATGATCCTTTGTCGCCCTAGTACATAAAATCCTTAGTAATGAATACATAATTGTTAGATAATGGAAATACAATTTTGTGGAATTTGTAACACCCTGGCTATTCGGAAGCCAAGATCTCACGCAAAACTATCAAACTACTAAGAATAGCATTCAAGCTGGATTATACAGATTCAATCAACAATAATTTCTAAAGAATGACAATAAGCGATCACGATTCATGGAAAAGAATGGATAAGCAGTTATAATACCACGAGCAGTCAAGCAATACCAAAGTTGGATTATTACAAACTGAAATTTATTTAACAAGTTGGCTTGGTGAAGGTAATAATAATTATTCTGGTTGGATAAAAGTGAAGTGCAGTGTGCCGAACTACCCCACCAAATCATCTTGTCTCCTCCTCAATTACCTAATTAAAACATACAAAGCAAGGGTGAGTCGAAGACTCAGCAAGTACATACAAGAATAATCAAACATAGAGTGGACAACACAATCCGGTTGAATTACGAATAAATCTTGGAACACATATATGATTGAATGGAATGAATACATGAATGGATGGAATGAAAGAATGCATTGAAGGAATGGACTAATCACGACTTATACCAGATAGCGAGTGTAACACCGTCGGTGTTCACTTAAAGTTACCGTATGAAGAACGTTTCATACGGTGTCCAACGTGGCCCACATTGGAATGGTGGATCACACGCATCCATCTCGAATTGATGGGTTTTCAAATGCCCATCTTGGAATTGATGGGTCTTTCAAATGCCCATCTTTGGAATTGATGGGACTTACCAAAAAGAATCCACTACGTGGTCATAATGAATTTTATGAATGAACATGATGATTTCTCATGGTATGAATGAATATCACACATTAGTGGAAAAGGCACATGGCATTCAACAACAGTGTAAACAAGTATAAGTATGCATTCCCACACAACATAATATATCAAGAATGCCCCACAAGTTAGCTACATGTAATGGAATGCAACCACTGAAATGAATACTAATTCTTTAATCACAAGAATCATCTTCTTGAAATGAAATAAACATCAGGATGGATAGAAAAAGGCATTCACAATTTATCCCGACATCAAGCAAACAATTGAAAACATCACCAAACAAAGATAGGGTATTTTGCCTTCCGCGATGTGACGTAATAGGAGGACACGAATATGCCCCTCCACTCACCGCCTCACCGCCTACACAAATGTATAATCGAAATAAGAATAACAAGGTATGACATTGCTTCAAGAGCCCTTCCATCCCCTCTATCTCTCCCACACAAACAACGGGATCAATTTTACCAAGTTTACCCAATGACCCGATTACCGCTAAACTGGCAGCGATACTAGAAAAATCACCATTAATTATCTGTAACTCCAAAAGACCTGAAACCAGTGCCCAACTACTCTTAACAGCCCAGGCTACAAAACATTAGTTGGCGGAATCCCCTGATTCGGCCAAAACAGAGGGCTAATTATCAGCTAAACACAACCCATCTACGTCATCGAATACGATCGAGATAAAGAAAATGGCGTAACATTCAACCTATTGATCCAATGAGAATGATTCTTATCAGCTTGGAAAGATAATTTTAAGGGCTAAAATAACTTAGTTGGGTTAAGGTTCTGATTCGGCCCCTAATTTGAACAAAACCGAGGGACAAACCTACTGACCTCAGTTTTCATACAGACCGGATAGTTCGTAATAAAAAATTCATATCTCCCAAACTACAGATCGGATTTTCCTGATCTTAGTGCCAAAAGAAATCTAACGTTCCCAGGAATAAAAATCTAGAAGGGCAAAACCCCATATTCGGCCTCTACCGTAGTCTAAACAATAGATGACAACACTAACATTTATCTGCCCAGAATTCAGAACAGTGGTAAAGAAAATATCATAACTTTCATTATACAGATCCAATGGAGATGATCTTTATCAGATTTGAAATATAATTTAAAGGGCTACAATAACTTATTTGGGTGGAGGTTCTGAAAATGCCTCTAACTAAATCAAAACCTAGGATCAAGCCGACAGATCCTTCTCGTCAGACAGACAGAATAGCGCGCACTAAAAAAATCATATCTCCTAAACCGTAAGGCGTAATCACGTGATCTCAGTGGCTATGGAAAGCTAAGAACAATACCTACAACTTTCTAAGAGATGGATAGGACAGAAAACGAACGCATCTTACCCAAAATCGACGTACAAGGCGGCGCACAGCAAGGGGGAAGGGGGGCGGCGGCTCCAAAGGGGAGGGGAGAGAAATGTGGAGTTTAGGGTTTGGGGGTGGAAACCCCCTTATGGCCGGCCACCAGATGGGCCCCTCCTGGGCTGTGGTCCAGCCCAGTGTTGCCGTGAAATCACGAAAACCCCGGTGAAAAGATGATTACGGTTTTTTTTCGATTAGCTCCCTCTTCCGAAACTTCTTCTAATAAGCCGAATCACCTTCAGGGTATTACATTCTACCCCCCTTAACGGAATTCGACCTCGAATTCTAACCGGCAACTAATACCAGAACGAATTTCCAAGGAGATGAAATCAACGGATTTAACCTTTACCAGAAACAAACGGGTCTGGATACTACTCGCGCATGCGAGACTCTATCTCCCAAGTGGCCTCTCTCTCGGAATAGAGAAACCACAAAGCAAAGATGTGAAGCGACGTCTGACCTAACAATCTGTAACATCCCAATTTTCAGAGTTGTAAAAATATTTTAAATATTAGTAGCAAGAAAATTTATCATTTGGATTTATTGGATATTAATTTAAAAAGTTTAATATGGACTTTAAGGACAAATTGATTTAATGTGCTTAATCCCAACATCAACAATTGTCAAAACTATTTTATTTAGATTCTATATGCTTGGATATATTTTATAGAATTTTCTGGAATTTTTCCCAAGTCATTTGCTATTTTTTTAATTGCTATTTGCATTTTCTGGATTTATTTAAAAGAAAAACCTAATTTAAATCCTTGAAACGATCTTGGGCAAGCCAAAGACTATTCCACCGCTCAATCGGTACCGTTGGATCAAGATCGCTTGCACGCTTCGCCCGCGTTTCGCGCCTTGCCCGCTGGATCTTCGCCGCGTGTCCCTTCGGTCGATCTCGCCGCCTATTTCGCCGCGCTCGCTCTGCGCCGTTGGATCGCCATCGACGCCGCCGCCGCGCGCCTCGCGCATCGCCAGTGGGACCGCCATGGTGGTCGTCTCGCTATCTTCTTCTCCGCGAAGCCGCGCTCTCGCCCGCCATTGCTAGACCTCGGAGCTTCGTCCGACAATTGCGCAAACGGCCCTGATTTTGTGCGCGACAACGCTTCGAAGCCTTATCTCTCCCGCACCTGCTCGGTTATTTTCAATTTCCAAATCGGTTTCAATCTCCGAGAATCGAGGAATTCAAAATCCGGCCGTTTCGGACCCGATTTGGGGATTTCCAAATCCGGCGTCCCCCGGGCCTATAAATACCTCCCTTAGCATCGCCACCACCTCCGCAATCCAAAGCCGCCGCTCTCGTCGCCCCGATCGCCCTAGCGCTGCCGCATTTTCGAGTTTTAGGGTTTCGGCCGAGTTTCTTCTCCGGTGAATTGCGCCTCGTCTTCGCCGCCCTTGCCTCGCCAATCGCACCATCGTGATCGCAAGCCTCGTGCCACCTCGCGCGCACCTCCTCGTCGCCGGAGCATTGCCGGAGCTTCCGTCCGACAAACCCGAGACTTCGCCGCCGCTTCTCCCTCGCCGCCGGTCATCTCCGACCACCCCAGGTACTCAAACCAGTGCCCATAGATGCGCAATAACCCTCTCTACACATTGGTACCACTCACCACGGCCAAGAGCCGCCGTTGCCGTTGCCATTGGTTCCCGAGCCATCGCCTGCCGAGGTGATGTGGCGGCCGCGTCAAGATCCACCTCGGCTTACGTGCGTGCGTGTCGGCCCGTGTGGCGCCGTGTCGGCACAAAGACACGCAGCGTGGCTCATCCACCGGCCCAGATCCCGTGGCTCGGTGGTTTGGTCCATGTGGTCGAGCAAGCGGCGATGGGGCCCACTGCCGCTTTTCTATTTAATTTTAATTCTTTTTCCGAAATCCTCGGTACGACGCAAGCATTGCGCAATAAATCGATTTTCCTTTATAAAAATAATTCGGGAAATTCGAGAAAATCCAATTTAGGGTTTTTATTGATTTTCCGATCTTCCAAAGCCCATATCTTTTGCATCCGAAGTCCAATTGAGCCCATTCAAATTTGTAAATTCATATAAAATTCAGATCTATTTATTTATGAATTTTATTTAAATTTTGGAGTTTATTTTGCCTCTGTTATTTATTTGTTTTGTTTTCTTTTGTCTCGTTCATGAGTAGACGTCGATACTTTGGGAATTTTGCGAAGAAGGAGCACCTCAAGACCAAGACCAATATCTAGATCTATTCCAAGGCAAGTTATACCTTTGATCATTTTGAACCCGATTTCAAAATACTTTGTTTCAATGTATTGCATTCTATTTCAAGTATTTATTTAAATGCTTTTGGGTGTAGTTATTAATCCAAATTGTTATGCCACCTTGTCTATGGTATGCCATGATCTTTTGTCACCCTAGGTTGATTAATTAATAGTTGGTATTATCGTAGCACCAACGTGGGTTGGTTAGATACGATTAGGCGCTTAGCCATGCCACGAGTCATCATTTCATGTGAGAGTTGCAATTATAAACTTGACTAAGTGATTATGGAACCGTGTGATGAAACTGTGTCTTTGTGTGCTATTACTCGTTGATGGCATGTGTTGCACTTAATCAACGAGGGTGGGAAAAGATTTAGACCGAGGCAAGTGGTGGATTCTGTGTGAATGGTGGGGCTGTGTGCATTAAACTTTGTGATTTGGGTTAAAGCTCGAAGTCTTGCCTTGGTCAATTAAGGACTTAACTTTGTGCGCCATTGAACTGGCCTTCTGCATGCGACCACATGCCTAGTATGGGTGGGCCCGACTTAGTAAGTTATGGAGTCTTGACATTGACAACTCAGTTGTATTTAAGGCATGTGATGGGTTGGAGGTGTGATATGTCACATCGCGGGACGGTTCATTGCATCCTCGTCCAATGGTGTGTGTCGTTCCAAGGGTCGTGTGTACAAATTGACTGCGATAAAGCACACCAGAGTGTCATTGTTTGAGATGAAGTCTCGAAAGGTTTTGTTGTGATCAACTCGATCCGGTTGGTTTCATCGTGTGGGTAAAGTGTACAACCTCTGCAGAGTGTTTAAATCAATCTATTCGAATAGCCGCGTCCTCGGTTATGGACATGCTCGGGAATTTCACACGAGGGGTAGATTTTCATAAAAACATTTGGGAAGGGTCAGCTGTGTGAGATAACTTGTTCAGCTGTGTGAAAGAACTTGATTAGACTGTGTGTCCTTTGTGAAATCAATTGTTAACTTATTATTGTCTATTTGTTTTGAATTATGCTTTCAATCTATTATTTGTATTCAATTACAAATGTTGCATTTCTGCAAAATAACCACAGAAGCCATTACTTTGGAATAAGCCATCATGTATAAATGCATTCTGTGGTATGACTTGCGAGTACGGTGTGTACTCACTCTTGCTAAACAAATCAACAGAAGTGGAGGAGTCGTCGCCTGCTTTTGAAGAAGAGTTCTACGAAGGTTGAACGTTAGGGTCTTGATCCCGATCGGTTGCTGTGGTAAATTGATGGGAGCCACCGGAGTTTATTTCGTTTCCGCTGCAGTTTATTTCTTTATTGTCAGCCTTGCATGGCTTAATAAATGTAACACTCGACCATAAGGTCCCAACAGTTATTTGTTATTCAAATGTACTCGTTTATTCTTATATTCGTTGTATGGATGTGATATTTCATCAATGTTGATACTGTGTGCACTAGCGTGATCCTGGACTAGTGCAGAATACACAGAGGGTCCAGATTTGCATATTTGGGTCCCGACAGAGGTGGTATCAGAGCCATACTGACTGTAGGTCTTGACCCTAGTTAGATTGGCCGTTCTTAGTGAGTCCAAAACTATTTTCTAAAGCAAATATTAACTTGCAAGATTAATTGAACTCCTTAACTCATCTCATGTCTCTCTTGACTCAACTATTGCTGAAATTCTTTCTCTCCCATTTGTTTTAAAGTTGTTTTCATATCCTTGTCCATCTTGACGGATGCCTCGCCTTGAGTTATGGAGAGCGCAAGGGAGGACTTGCCGCCGAGCTTTGGAAGTTGCTACAAGTACTTGGAGGGTTCGATCGTCCATTGTACCGTGGCAGTGCTTGGATCGTGAACGGCCGAGATCGTGGAGTGATCTGGCCATTTGACCATCTACGCCAGCAACAACACCAAGGCAAGCAAACCACGGCACATCTCGGCTAGAAGGAGTATTTGGATGGAACAATCCAGGAGTCTTCACGCCTTGCCATCCTGAGGATCGCAACATCTACTCGAGAGCTTCGTGACACGGTTTTCGTTATCATCCCGCACTTCCGACGTGGATCTTGCTGCACGTTTTCCGTCGACAAAAGGAGAAGACAATGCCACCGTCGTGCATCTTGCCCAGTTCGCCGCTGCTCAGGAGGAATCGTTGGAGTTAGCCGCTACAGAGCTGGAGTGTACCTATGAGACTCTTCAGAGAGCTGAAGAAAGGATCGCCATATTAGAAGAAACTCTTTATGGACGACACGAAGAAGACACTGAAGAGGAAGACCCAGAAGAAGCTGATGGACCGGCTGAACCAGAAGAGCCAGCAGAGGCAGCAGAGCCAGAAGCACCAGCAGCACCTGCACCAGGGACACCTGCTCCTATTGCACCATCCCCGGGACATCAGGATCAGTTCGCGAGGATGCCAGCTCACTTTCAGGTCTACAGCAGGCGGGAGCACCGTCAAGGCTGCGGAGGCTATTTGATTGAGTAGTCTGTTCGCGTTGTTTCAGGCTTAGCCAGTTTTATGTCTTGAGTCGCCCTTTAGGCGATAGTTTTGTGTGCTTAAGTTCGTCCTTATTTTTGTGTGCAAGTATGAGCTGCAAAGGCCCTTAGGCATTTGTTGCAAGCCATACTATTATCTTAATCAATATAAGAGTTTCAGTTGAGCTTTCTTAAAATATGTTGTTGGGTTTTACCTACCCCGCTTAGTTCTACAACTTATCTCGTGCTTGCTACCTTATCTAACCCTTGGAGATTCACGGATGGTTCGGACTCGTCAAGCTGCTGCAAGTGGTTCCGATACTCGAAGATCGTAAGGGCGGAGCAAATCCCGAGAAGCAATTCCACCACAAGCACCTTCATCGATCTGCGAATTTTGGAGCATTCATGATACTCAAACCGGTGATGTACACCATGATGAATCGGATGCAAGCCATGAATAACCGAACAACAACAATCAAGATCACAATGGAGCCCCAGTTGCTCATGGTCATAATGGATCATCCAAGTTGGCGGAGTTTATGAGGACCCGTCCACCAACCTTTTACGGACATGTCTCACCAAGAGAAGGCGATGATTGGCTTCGTGTTATTGAGAGAAAAGCTGCGATCACTCAATGCGCGATCATGAAAAGTTCTGACGCCTCTCACGGATGGAAGGCATTGCCGTGAATGGTGGGAAAATTTTGTGCAACGCGATGGAACGCCGCAAGACATTACTTGGGAAGAGTTCACAACCGCTTTTCGCCAGTATCATGTACCAGAAGGAATCATGGATCTGAAGAAGGATGAATTCCGTGCTCTCAAGCAAGGAGGAATGTCAGTGACTGATTACCTCAACAAGTTCTCTCAACTTGCTCGATATGCTGCAGAAGATGTCGCCACTGACAAGGCTCGTCAGAGTCGTTTTCTGAAAGGATTGAACACTGGACTTCAAGTTAACTTGATCGCCCACACCTTTCCTGATTTTCAAGAGTTAATCAACAAGGCTTTGATTCTAGAGGATAAGCGCAAGGAATTGGAAGATCATCGTAAGCGCAGAATGGCTCAGCAAGGAAGTCACCAACCCCAGCTGAGGGCAAGAATGATTCCACCGCAGGTTTAGCCGTTTTCCACCACGCAGTCGCTGGACCACTGCACCAACTTCAGCACCTCGCCCAGTTGCTCAGAACTTCCGCAACCCTGCACCAGTCAACCCCAATCCAGTAAGCAACCCACAAAATACAACCAGAGTTTGCTTTACCTGTCGTCAGCCAGGGCATTTCGCCAACCGATGTCCGCAGAATGGGACTATCACTCCAGTACGCTTCAACCTTGGGAACACACCAGCCAAGACGCCAGTACAAGGCAACCATCAAGGAACTTCTCAAGCTACCGGTCAATCCGGAGGAGCACCGCCATCAGTGGTCAGAGGCCGTGTCAACCACGTCACTCTAGAGGGAGCCCAAGAAGCACCTGACGTTGTACTGGGTAAGTTCCTAGTAAATTCGAAGACCGCATCGCCTGTTTGATTCGGAGCTTCGATTCGCTTGTTTACGAATTTTGCAACTAAGAACAAATTGGAAGTTATGCATCTTAAGCATACTCGTTAGTCCAATACCTGGAGCAGAGCTAAGTTCTAAAGTTGGATGTTTAGGAGCTAGGCTACTCATAGTCGGAGTTGAGTTTCTAGCCAACCTAATAGTTCTAGACACTCGCACCATAGATGTCATCCTTGGTATGGATTGGTTATCCAAACATAAGCGATGCTAGATTGTGGCGAAGAGCCGTGACAATTGAGGATACCACGGGAAAGAAAGTAGAATTTCTAGCCACCTCGATGCGTGATGGACATTTGGTAGTCAACGATCAAGACGTTTCTTTGGAAGACGTACACATGTAGTCGAGATTACCGGATGTATTTCGGAAGAATTACCGGGAATGCCACCGACCGTGACATTGAGTTTGTCATCGATCTAGTGCCGTGAACAGCACCAATTTCAAGAGACCCTATCGGATGCGGTCGATGAACTTGTGGAAATGAAGAAGCGGATAGAAGAACCATGGAGAAAGGTTTTGTAAGACCTAGTTCGCCGCCATGGGGAGCACTGCTTTGTTCGTCAAGAAGAAAGATGGAAGTATGAGAATGTGTATCGATTATCGTTCTCTCAACGAAGTCACCATCAAGAATAAGTACCCATTGCCCAGAATAGATGATTTGTTCGACCAGATGAAAGGAGCCGGAGTATTCTCCAAGATCGATCTGCGATCAGGTTACCATCAGTTGAAGATTTGTCCTAAGGATGTACCAAAGACCGCTTTCTCAACCCGGTATGGACATTATGAGTTTTTAGTCATGTCTTTTGGATTGACTAATGCCCCTGCCTATTTCATGAACATGATGAACAAAGTATTCATGGAATATTTGGATAAGTTCGTGGTAGTATTCATTGATGATATTTTGGTATATTCAAAGTTAGAGGAAGAGCATGCAGGACATTTGAGATTAGTCCTAGAAAAGCTCAGAGGACATCAGTTATATGCCAAGTTCAGCAAGTGTGACTTTTGGAAGAAGAAAGTTGATTTTCTCGGTCATGTGATGACAGCCGAAGGAGTAGCAGTTGACCCCGGAAAGGTTAAAGTCAGAATGAATTGGGAGCACCCAAGACGGTTACTCAAATTCGTAGTTTCTTGGGAATGGCGAGATAACTATCGTCGTTTCATTGAAGGGTTCTCAACGATTGCTAAACCTCTTACGCAATTGTTGAAGAAAGAGAAGAAGTTTATTTGGACCCCAGCTTGTGAAGAAAGTTTTCAAGAATTGAAGAAACGTCTGACTTCAAATTTGAGACTAGTTTTGCTTGGGATATTAGTAAGGATTTTGATATCTACTGTGATGCTTCGCGTCAAGGATTAGGATGTGTCCTTATGCAAGAAGGAAGAGCTGTCGCTTATGCGTCAAGGCAATTAAGGCCTCATGAAGAGAACTACCCTACCCATGATTTGGAGCTAGCTGCCGTAGTGCATGCCTTGAAGATTTGGCGTCATTATCTCATCAGAATCATTGTGAAGTCTACAGCATCATAAGAGCACAAGTACATATTCACTCACCGATTTGAACATGAGCAGAGAAGATGGTTGGAATTAATAAAGGATTATAACCTTGGAATCCATTACCATCTGGTAAGGCCAATGTAGTTGCAGATGCACTGAGTCGTAAGAGCTACTGCAATGCTCTGGAAGCAAAAGAGTTGTGTTCAGAACTTCAGGAGGAATTCCAGAAGCTACAGCTAGAAGTTGTTCCGGAAGGATTTGTGGCCAATTTGGAAGTACAGTCTACTCTGGAGAAACAGATTCGTGAAGCTCAACCTAAGGATTCTGAGTTTGCTGATCTCAAGAAGAAGATGTCAGAAGGAAAATTCAAAGACTTTACCATAGATGATCAGGATATACTGTGGATCAATGGACGTATCTGTGTACCAGATATTGATGGATTAAGACAGCTGATTCTGAAGGAAGCCCATGACTCAAAGTATTCAATTCACCCTGGAAGCACTAAGATGTATCAGGACGTCAAGAATAAGTTTTGGTGGCCAAACTTAAAGCGAGACGTCGCAGAGTTCGTTGCTTTATGCGACGTGTGCCAGAAAGTAAAGGCCGAACATCAGAGACCAGCAGGTTTGCTACAACCGCTAAAGATACCAGAATGGAAGTGGGAAGAGATCGGTATGGATTTTATTACCGGATTACCCAAGACTCAATCAGGTTATGATTCGATTTGGGTAATAGTGGATCGTTTGACTAAGGTTGCCCATTTCTTGCCAGTCAAAACCACTTACTCAGGAGACCGCTTGGCGGAACTGTATATGTCGAAAATCGTCAGTCTGCACGGTGTGCCTAAGAAGATAGTGTCAGATCGAGGATCTCAATTCACCTCTCGTTTTTGGCAGAGTCTACATGAAGCCCTGGGAACTCATCTAAATTTCAGTACTGCTTATCATCCACGCATGGATGGACGATGAAAGAGTTAACCGATATTAGAAGATATGTTAAGAGCACGTGCCTTAGCTAATGCTACCGTTGGGATAAAAGTTTACCGTGATGCGAAATTCTCGTACAACAACGCTTATCAAGCGGTTTGCGAGATGTCACCATTTGAAGCTCATGCGGCCGTGCTGCAGAACTCCGTTGAATTGGTCAGAGACAGCTGAACGTGTAGTGTTCGGGCCAGATATTATTCAGGAAGCCGAAGAACAAGTTGCTATGATCAGAGAAAGACTAAAGATAGCCCAATCCAGATAAAAGAGTTATGCCGATAATCGCCGCCGTGACCTCGACTTTGAACCAGAGGATTTTGTGTATCTGCGAGTTACTCCGCCAGAGGTGTTAAGAGATTCCACACCAAAGGGAAGCTTGCTCCAAGGTATGTGGGTCCATTCAAGGTTTTGGAACGCCGTGGAGAAGTTGCGTACCAGTTGGAGCTACCACAGTCGTTAGCAGGAGTGCATGATGTCTTTCATGTCTCTCAGCTGAAAAAGTGTCTTCGTGTGCCAGAAGAGCAGACCCGTTGGAGTCAATTGAACTGAAGGAAGATCTCACATACAAAGAGCGACTGTTAGGATTTTGGATGTCGCAGAGCCGCACTGAAGCAAGACCGTTCGTTTACGCAAAGTCCAAAGGAGTCACCACTCGGAAGGAGAAGCAACATGGGAACGTGAAGAAGAGTTGAAACCGAGTTCCTAGCCTTTTCTCTAGCTAGCCAGGAATCTCGGGACGAGATTCGTTTAAGGGGGAGGTTTGTAACATCCCAATTTTTGAGTTGTAAAAATCTTTTAAATATTAGTAGCAAGAAAATTTATCATTTGGATTTATTGGATATTAATTTAAAAAGTTTAATATGGACTTTAAGGACAAATTGATTTAATGTGCTTAATCCCAACATCAACAATTGTCAAAACTATTTTATTTAGATTCTATATGCTTGGATATATTTTATAGAATTTTCCGAATTTTTCCCAAGTCATTTGCTATTTTTTAATTGCTATTTGCATTTTCTCGGATTTATTTAAAAGAAAAACCTAATTTAAATCCTTGAACGATCTTGGGCGAAGCCAAGACTATTCCGGCCGCTCAATCCCGGTAGTTGGATCAAGATCGCCCGCGTGCCGCCCGCGCTGCCGCCGCCTTGCCCCGCCGATCTTCGCCGCGTGTCCTTTCTTCGGCCGATCTCGCCGCTCGCCGCTCGCCGGCTCGCTCTGCGCCGTTGGATCGCCATCGTCGCTCGCCCTCGCCGCGCCTCGCTGCCATCGCCAGTGGGACCGCCACAGGTCGTCGTCTCTCGCTATCTTCTTCTCCGCTGGCCGCGCTCGCCCGCCATTGCTAGACCTCTGAGCTTCGTCCGACAATTGCATAACGGCCTCGATTTTGTGCGCGGACAACGCCTCGAAGCCTTATCTCTCCCGCACTGCCGTTCAGGTTATTTTCAATTTCAAATCGGTTTCAATCTCGAGAATCGAGGAATTCAAAATCCGGCCGTTTCGGACCCGATTTGGGATTTCCAAATCCGGCGTCCCCGCCTATAAATACCTCCTTAGCATCGCCACCTCCGCAATCCAAAGCCGCCGCTCGCCGCCCGATCGCCCTAGCGCCGCCGCATTTTCGAGTTTTAGGGTTTCGCCGAGTTTCTTCTCCGGTGAATTGCGCCCGTCTTCGTCGCCCTTGCCTCGCCAATCGCACCATCGTGATCGCGAAGCCTCGAGCCACCTCGTGCGCACCTCCTCGTCGCCGGAGCATTGCCGAGCTTCCGTCCGACAAACCCGAGACTTCGCCGCTTCTCCTCGCCACGGCCATCTCCGACCACCCTGTACTCAAACCGTGCCCATAGATGCGCAATAACCCTCTCTACACATTGGTACCACTCACCGCCGCGAAGAGCCGCCGTTCGCCGTTGCCATTGGTTCCCGAGCCATCGCATTGCCGTCGGTGATGTGGCGCCGCGTCAAGATCCACCTCGGCTTACGCGGCGTGCGTGTCGGCCAGCGTGGCGCCGTGTCGGCGCAAAGACACGCCAGCGTGGCTCATCCACCGGCCCCAGATCCGTGGCTCGGTGGGTTTGGTCCATCGTGGCGAGCAACCGACAAATGGGGCCCACCTGTCGCTTTTCTATTTAATTTTAATTCTTTTTCCGAAATCTCGGTGACGCAAGCATTGCGCAATAAATCGATTTTCCTTTATAAAAATAATTCGGAAATTCGAGAAAATCCAATTTAGGGTTTTATTGATTTTCCGATCTTCCAAAGCCCATATCTTTTGCATCCGAAGTCCAATTGAGCCCATTCAAATTTGTAAATTCATATAAAATTCAGATCTATTTATTTATGAATTTTATTTAAATTTTGGAGTTTATTTTGCCTCTGTTATTTATTTGTTTTGTTTTCTTTTGTCTCGCTTCATGAGTAGACGTCGATACTTTGGGAATTTTGCGTAAGAAGGAGCACCTCAAGACCAAGACCAATATCTAGATCTATTCCAAGGCAAGTTATACCTTTGATCATTTTGAACCCAGATTTCAAAATACTTTGTTTCAATGTATTGCATTCTATTTCAAGTATTTATTTAAATGCTTTTGGGTGTAGTTATTAATCCAAATTGTTATGCCACCTTGTCTATGGTATGCCATGATCTTTTGTCACCCTAGGTTGATTAATTAATAGTTGGTATTATCGTAGCACCAACGTGGGTTGGTTAGATACGATTAGATCGCTTAGCCATGCCACGAGTCATCATTTCATGTGAGAGTTGCAATTATAAACTTGACTAAGTGATTATGGGCGTGTGATGAAACTGTGTGTCTGTGTGTGCTATTACTCGTTGATGGCATGTGTTGCACTTAATCAATGTGGTGGGAAAAGATTTAGACCGAGGCAAGTGGTGGATTCTGTGTGAACGGTGGAACTGTGTGCATTAAACTTTGTGATTTGGGTTAAAGCGAAGTCTTGCCTTGGTCGATTAAGGACTTAACTTTGTGCGCCATTGAACTGGGCCTTCACTGCACGACCACATGCCTAGTATGGGTGGGCCCGACTTAGTAAGTTATGGAGTCTTGACATTGACAACTCAGTTGTATTTAAGCTATGTGATGGGTTGGAGGTGTGATATGTCACATCGCGGGACGGTTATTGCATCCTCGCCCAATGGTGTGTGTCGTTCCAAGGTTTGTGTGTACAAATTGGACTGCGATAAAGCACACCAGGAGTGTCATTGTTTGAGATGAAGTCTCTGAAAGGTTTTGTTGTGATCAACTCTGATCCGGTTGGTTTCATCGTGTGGGTAAAGTGTACAACCTCTGCAGAGTGTTTAAATCAATCTATTCGAATAGCGCGCCTCGGTTATGGACATGCTCGGGAATTTCACACGAGGGGTAGATTTTCATAAAAACATTTGGGAAGGGTCAGCTGTGTGAGATAACTTGTTCAGTTGTGTGAAAGAACTTGATTAGACTGTGTGTCCTTTGTGAAATCAATTGTTAACTTATTATTGTCTATTTGTTTTGAATTATGCTTTCAATCTATTATTTGTATTCAATTACAAATGTTGCATTTCTGCAAAATAACCACAGAAGCCATTACTTTGGAATAAGCCATCATGTATAAATGCATTCTGTGGTATGACTTGCGAGTACGGTGTGTACTCACTCTTGCTAAACAAATCAATGTAGTGGAGGAGTCGTCACCGCTTTTGAAGAAGAGTTCTCTGAAGGTTGAACGTTAGGGTCTTGATCCCAGTCGGTTGCCTGTGGTAAATTGATGGGAGCCACCGGAGTTTATTTCGTTTCCGCTGCAGTTTATTTCTTTATTGTCAGCCTTGCATGGCTTAATAAATGTAACACTCGACCATAAGGTCCCAACAGTTATTTGTTATTCAAATGTACTCGTTTATTCTTATATTCGTTGTATGGATGTGATATTTCATCAATGTTGATACTGTGTGCACTAGCGTGATCCTGGACTAGTGCAGAATACACAGAGGGTCCAGATTTGCATATTTGGGTCCCGACACAATCAACTTAAACTTTCTAGGTACACTCATCAGAAGAGGATCGAAGGTAAGACCTTACTCGATGGTCAACGTTTTTAACTTAATCTCCAACTTTGAATAGTCCTGCTGCTCACTCAGCACCAGCACGCACCTTGCGTCGCGTACTTCGCGTATGTACCTGTGATGGTCAAAGCGATAAGCCAGCTTCCTAATTTCTTCTATCACGGAAATGAAGAGAATCCAAGCGAAAAATAGAGAGTTCTCATCGCAACCACGCAATGTTAACTCTTCACCAAAACGTTAAATCCCAAATGTGACAATTCATCGATAAAGCAATTCCACTTCCAATGAATCAATTTGCGAAAGAACACCACGGAAACCAAAAGAGAAATTTGCTTGAATACTCAAATCAAATATTTATTTTACTCCGACTGAACTGGAAAGATTCAGTCATGCCAACACGGCCCCAATTCAAAGTGCGTAAAACACTTATCAACAAAGAAAACCCAAGCGAGAAGCAAGGAAACGCATCATTTTCCAAGAAAACATCCTTTCTTCCGCTTCTCTCTCGAGGAGTAAAACTTCTCCAATATTGGAATTGAATTCATCGCATACCTCAAGAGATTAAACCTCTTAATTAAACATTATCAAATTATGCTCAAACTGAAATACATCATCCACACCATGGTGGAGAGACTCCATTGAATTTTTCGATTGCTCTAGACATCTCGTTCTACTATTCAATCTTAATTTGATTAAAGACACCCAAAGCGCCACAAGATAGATACCACACAATCACATTACCTCAAATTTTCAAGAACAACTCAGAATCGTCAGTCGCATGCTAATGTCTTCGCTTCAAAAGGGTCCTAGCATAAACATGTTCGGGAAACTCATTTATTCCACCCTTTATACACACAATCAGTACGTGACCAAAGGTCTAGCATAAACGAATGCAAAGCCCAGATTTAACTTCCAAAACCTCTACAACAGATTGCTCTTATAACTGATAGTGAAATCATCGAATTAAATCTCCAACATTACCACCATTCTAACATACTCACTCATTGACATCATCAGAAATCACCCACACCATCTCGCAATGCTATCCAATTGCGTTACTCTAAAAATTCAATGAAGGTTTCCATACCTCGATAATCACCAACCTTTCAATCTCGAATTGAAGTTCGAATTTCACTATACGGTGTTAATCGGTAGTAACACTTTTCAGACTTACTTCAAGTCAAACATCTCAGGTGAATCAATTTCCCTCCAAGGGATACAGATCAAAACCATTTCACATTCTACTACTCCTCCGATAACTTGGTAGCAAAGTATCATCGCTACGATTACTCATCCACCACCAAACAGTTGCCAAACTTTCACCTTGCAAACACTTCGCAACACAAAGCGTGATCCTTTCTCAAAAGGAAGAGGCGAACAAAAACAAGTTCATTCATACAGAAAGCGTTGCTCACCACACGGCCAAGAAACCAAAAGAAATATTCTGCTAAAGGTGATCTTGGAAAGCGAAAACTAAGTTCGTGGTTGAGGGAACACATTCCTCAGAAGATAATAGCAAATAACAACCGATAAGAAAACGGCATTACGATTGAAACTCAAATCTTTTGAGTGAAAAGGCGTAAAATTTAGGCAATGAACTCATTGAACATAGGTGGAGTCCACAATTGAAAACATGAGCCTCACAAGAAGAGAATGTCGGATCTTTACAGATAAGAACAACGAGCATTCAAGATCAAAACGCTCGCATCACTGAAGAACCATTATAACTCGCAACAAATCGTTTTACGTGGCAAACGTTTATCATAATAAACTGGGACCTCCAATAGGTCATGAACACAATACTCGAAATTGAATCATTTTGGAAACATCAAGAAAGGTGGTCAAACTTCTTCTTTCTCTATAAAAGAATCAACCTTACCCTCACATTACTGATCGTCTCAATAAACCTTCTAAAGGAAACATGACAAATCGGGTCATAAAAATTTTCAGCATCAAATGGAATTGTAATAACAACTTATTCTAGAAAAGAATTCTGGTATGAAAACCACAAAGTTGAACAAACGTCACACCCAGCACTACAAAACTCTAGAGAAAGGGGGTTTCGACACTTTTCTTTTCAAAGCGAGGTTCTAATCTCCAACACTCCAAATATTCCAAAGAAATGAACATAGTCAAAATTTTCTTCAATGAACTTTGTGAAAGGAAACTTTCATTCTCCGAACTGTCAAACGGATAACCGAGCTGCCCTTATCAAAAAGAGAGATAGGACTAACATAAAGAGAACAATCTTGTCAAGAATGACGTGCACAAACAGCAATAAGAGCTCCGCAGCCAGAAAGGCAAGAAACTATTTTGAAAAACAAATAGGGTCTAATAGAAATCCGTAGCCCACAATCTTTGTTTGGATGCAACCCCCGACTTAAGCATAACCAAGCACTCCAAAAGGGTTTTAACGCTTTTCTTCAGAAAGGAGATGCATCAAATTTCAACAAGCAGAGGGTTCCAAAAGGAATACATTGAGCCAATGCTTTCTCGTGTTAACGATCTTGCAACAAGAATTCTCATTAGGCAAACCATCAAACGAGTAAATGAGTCGCTATTCTCCAATGAGAAAGAAAGAACAACCATGAAAATATCAATGTTGCCAATTTACAAAGATCATTCGTAGTAAAAACAATTCGACAATCGAAAAACAATAATGTTTTCGGAGTACCATTAAAGGCCTATTTAAACCCGTCTACCAAAATCATGAACCCAAGAGAAATTCATCAATCGCCACCGACAAGAATTTATCAAATTCGAAAATCAAGGAAGAGAACGACTTACTAAAGCGGCCCAAGAGAAACATGCAAGAGCAATACACACTTGATAGAGAACTTGCAAAAGAAGTCTTCCAATACCGAGATTCCAAACGAACGAATGAGTTAAATTTCCCCAACAGGGGTAAAATAAGTCTTTTGTGAAAAGAGGAAATCTTGCATTTGAACTATGCTCACGTGGAGCAGAAATATCACAATAGTCGAAAGGGCAATATTTGTTTCAAAGAACGAATCGAGAAGCTGCTGAGCTTGCCTTCTTCATTAAAACCCCAATTTCAAAGAATTCACGAACCGCCAGAACCACAACGAGGAAACCAGATATCGGTTCGAGAAAGGCAACAAGTTCATCAATGAGCTCATGCCCAATATAGAGCTTATGGAAGCAGGTAAGTAGTTCTCTAATATCATACTACAGACAGTGGTGTAGCCTGGCAAAACAAAGGACATCAACCACGAACTCAACTGATCAACGCCCGCTAGCGAAACGCATAACTACTTAAATCAATTATGAATATATATATTTATATCGGATCATCTCATGACGATCATAGAATAATTTCATAGATAGAGGTTATCACATCATATCATGGATTAACACTTCATAGCACAACACAATTTAACAACGACTCAATACTCGAGTCACCACAATTGAAATGCGGAAGCAACAGTTTACCCAACCCTCCTAATGTGCACAAGGTGTCAATTTAATATGTTTGAATGAACCACGGACCTAAAGCCCGCTCTGATACCAACTGTAACACCCTGGCTATTCGGAAGCCAAGATGTCACGCAAAACTATCAAACTACTAAGAATAGCATTCAAGCTGGATTATACAGATTCAATCAACAATAATTTCTAAAGAATGACAATAAACGATCACCAGATTCATGGAAAAGAATGGATAAACAGTTATAATACCACGAGCAGTCAAGCAATACCAAAGTTGGATTATTACAAACTGGAAATTTATTTAACAAGTTGGCTTGGTGAAAGGTAATAATAATTATTCGTTGGATAAAAGTGAAGTGCGAGCAGCGAACTACCCCACCAAATCATCTTGTCTTCTCCTCAATTACCTAATTAAAACATACAAAGCAAGGGTGAGTCAAGACTCAAAGCAAGTACATACAAGAATAATCAAACATAGAGTGGACAACACAATCCGGTTGAATTACGAACAAATCTTGGAACACATATATGATTGAATGGAATGAATACATGAATGGATGGAATGAAAGAATGCATTGAAGGAATGGACTAATCACAGCTTATACCAGTATAGCGAGTGTAACACCCGTCGGTGTTCACTTAAAGTTACCGTATGAAGAACGTTTCATACGGGTGTCCAACGTGGCCCACATTGGAATGGTGGATCACACGTACCCATTCTGGAATTGATGGGTTTTCAAATGCCCATACTGGAATTGATGGGTCTTTCAAATGCCCATACTTGGAATTGATGGGACTTACCAAAAGAATCCACTTCCGTGGTCATAATGAATTTTATGAATGAACATGATGATTTCTCATGGTATGAATGAATATCACACATTAGTGGAAAAGGCACATGGCATTCAACAACAGGTGTAAACAAGTATAAGTATGCATTCCCACACAACATAATATATCAAGAATGCCCCACAAGTTAGTTACATGTAATGGAATGCAACCACTGAAATGAATGCTAATTCTTTAATCACAAGAATCATCTTCTTGAAATGAAATAAACATCAGGATGGATAGAAAAAGGCATTCACAATTTATCCCGACATCAAGCAAACAATTGGAAACATCACCAAACAAAGATAGGGTATTTTGCCTTCCGCGATGTGACGTAATAGGAGGACACGAATATGCCCCTCCACTCACCGCCTCACCGCCTACACAAATGTATAATCGAAATAAGAATAACAAGATATGAAATTGCTTCAAGAGCCCTTCCATCCCCTCTATCTCTCCCACACAAACAACGGGATCAATTTTACCAAGTTTACCGAACAGCCCGATTACCGCTAAACTGGCAGCGATACTAAAAATATCACCATTAATTATCTGTAACTCCAAAAGACCTGAAACCAGTGCCCAACTACTCTTAACAGCCCAGGCTACAAAACATTAGTTGGCGGAATCCCCTGATTCGGCCAAAACAGAGGGCTAATTATCAGCTAAACACAACCCATCTACGTCTGTCCAGAATACAGATCAGAGATAAAGAAAATGACGTAACTTTCAACCTATTGATCCAATGAGAATGATTCTTATCAGCTTGGAAAGATAATTGTAAGGGATAAAATAACTTAGTTGGGTTAAGGTTCTGATTCGGCCCCTAATTTGAACAAAACCGAGGGACAAACCTACTGACCTCAGTTTTCATACAGACCGGACAGTTTGTAATCAAAAATTTATATCTCCCAAACTACAGATCGGATTTTCCTGATCTCGGTGCCAAAAGAAAGCTAACGTTCCCAGGAATAAAACTCTAGAAGGGCAAAATCCCATATTCGGCCTCTACAGTAGTCTAAACAATAGATGAAAACACTAACATTTATCTTCCCAGAATTCAGAACAGTGGTAAAGAAAATATCATAACTTTCATTATACAGATCCAATGGAGATTATCTTTATCAGCTTTGAAAGATAATTTAAAGGGCTACAATAACTTATTGGCGTGGAGGTTCTGAAAATGCCTCTAACTAAATCAAAACCTAGGATCAAGCCGACAGATCCTTCTCGTCAGACAGACAAAACAGCGCACTAAAAAATCATATCTCCTAAACCATAAGGCGGAATCACGTGATCTCGGTGGATATGGAAATCTAAGAACAATACCTACAACTTTCTAAGAGATGGACAGGACAGAAAACGAACACATCTTACCCAAAATCGACGTACAAGGCGGCGCACAGCAAGGGGGAAGGGGGGGCGGCGGCTCCAAAGGGGGGAGAGGGAGAGAAATGTGGAGTTTAGGGTTTGGGGGTGGAACCCCCTTATGGCCGCCACCACATGGGCCCCTCTGGGCCGTGGTCCAGCCCAGTTGCTGTGAAATCACGAAAACCCCGTGAAAAGATAATTCGTTTTTTTTCGATTAGCTCCTCTTCCAAACTTCTTCTAATAAGCGAATCACCTTCTGGTATTACGTAATTAGATGAATCTGTGAATGGCATTTTTGGTGATTATATATAGATTGTTGAGAACGAATATAAAGTTAACTTGGTGGAACCAATTATACCATGATTGGATTATTAGTAATATATCATTGTTTAATCATATGTTTATATTATGATCGAATTATGAGAAATATATCATTGTTGGATTATTGGAATACATCATTATCGGATTATATCATTGTTGTAACACCCTGGCTATTCGGAAGCCAAGATGTTACCTACATAACTATCATACAACCACATTGTGGAAGAATTTAGACTGTAACTCCTCTAGGTACATAAAGAGATCAACTTCAATAGCAGCATGGCAGGAATAAAGACTAAATTCATCTAAGTATAATCAGAGAGTGAATAAAACAAACCACTAGCAGCAATTAACAAAACGTAACATGGAGAGAAATATCATGCAGTTTTAAATTTATTTATCATAGTTCCTTAGTGAACAAATGGAAGACATAATCGAACTTAATATTGAAGGTAAATTATGGTGAACTGAGTGAAAAGTGACTGTCTACTCCCTCCCAACAAAGTCATCATCAACGCTCACCTAAATAAATAAAGAAAACAAGAATGAGTCGAAACTCATCAAGTACAGTAAACAAATGATCATACAATGTTATGAACAAGTTAATCTCAATACGAATTATGAACTTATCTATGAAAACTTATGAGTATGAATGGAATGGATGGATGCATTGAACGGAATGGACTGCACACATGCTCATACCGGTATAGCGAGTGACACACCCGTCGGTGTTTACCTAAGCCCGTACTTAACAAAGTTCGGGGATCCAATCACCGTATGAAGAACGTTTCATACGGGTGTCCGAAATTTGCCCACATTGGAATGGTGGGTCTTACATGCCCATACTAGAGTTGATGAGTCTTTACAATTCCACTCCCGTGGACGGAACTTGAACAACGCATGAATGGAATGAATCGTATGCAATGAATGTAACCACTTTCTTCCATATGGATTATCAATTAAGAACGGAATGCATATCATGGAGTATGAACATGGATCATAACATTAACAACACATCAACAAACATTCAACAGAAATCAATATATCTTAACACATTGTACCCACCTTCTGCGATGTGACGTGCTAGGAGGCAACGAAGGTGCTCCTACACTCGCCGCCTACACAATTATGTACTCGAAATAAGAACAACATGGTATGATAATGCTACCGGAGATCTACAATAACCCCCTGACTACCCAATACAACGAATAGACCCGAATTGAAAACTTACAATTCATCCATCTAAAATGAATCAGGACAGCGGCACGGAAAAATTCATATCTAATAATCTGGAACTCGGAATGACATGAGTCTAGTGCCCAATGAAACTTAACGAGCAAACCTTCAAAACTCTAGTTGACAAGATTTCCTAATTCTGCCAAAATAGTTGACTAAACAGCAGGTGAAAATGCTTGACAGACATCTGTCTAGACGATCAGAACAGCAGTGAAGAACATAACATAACTTTTAATCTATAAGTTCAATTTTAGTGTTCTTTATCAATATGGAAAGATGATAAAATTATCTAAAGAAATCATTTTGAGTGACAAATCTGAATCTGACCCTAACCAAGTCATATTTCATTAAATAACTATACTGACAATTCTCGTCAGGTTTCTCAGGACAGCAAGAAAGAATCTATCGTAACTTTTGAACCGTAGATTGGATTCTGGTGATCTTGGCCGCCATGGAAAGCTAAGAACCGTGGCTACAAACTCTAGGAGGGAAGAACCTCCAGATCGGCCTCTAAGAAGCCAAAACCGGCCGTGCAAGAAACTGGACAGATCTGAACTTTCTGATAGCATCAATTCAATCCAATCAAACAAATCCAATTCGGATCTAAACGACAATAAACAGCGGGGGAAACGACTCGCTACCCTTGAAGAATCTTAGGGAGACACTGGTTGTTCCCCCCACGAAGAAGATCCCTCTCCTCCTCCTTTCTCCCCTCATCTCCCTCCACCTCTCCTTTGCGAAAACCGGCGGCAGGAGGAGAAGCACCATGGCAGGGAGGGGCGGCACCACCTGCAAGGAGCGGCGCCAGCGGGCGGCGCCGAGGAGCCCAGGGCGGCGCCAAGGTGCGGAGGGGTGGCGGCTTGGGGGGAGTGGGGGAGAGGGGGAGGCTAGGGTTTAGGGGAGGGGAAACCCCCCTCTAGGCCGCCCCCCTCATGGCCCCCTCCTGGGCTACAGCTCAAGCCCAGGTTGCCAGAAACACATGAAAAACCCCCCGAAGAAAAGGATTATTCTAGATTTTTGTTTCACTCCTCTCCCGAGACTCCTTCCGATAAGCCGATTCAATTTCAGGATATTACAATTGTTAGATCATATGATTATATCATGATCATATTATTAAAAATATATCATTGTTGGATTATTAGAACACATCTTCATCGGATTACATCATTGTTGAATTATAGGATTATATCATGATTGGATTATAATATATCATTGTTGGATTATTGGAATACGTCGTTATCGGATTACATCATTGTTGGATCATAGGGATATATCATGATTGAATTATTAGAAATATATCATTGTTGGATTATTAGAATACATCATTATCAAATTACATCATTGTTGAATTATAGGATTATATCATGATTGGATTAGAATATATTATTGTTAGATTATAGGAATATATCCTTCTTGGATTATAGGATTATATCATTGTTAGATTATAGGAATATATTTTTCTTGGATTATAGGATTATATTACCATTGCATTATAGGAATGTATTATTATGTGATTATGGAGATACTTTATTGTTGGATTATGAAAATACATTATTAATGGATTAGTATAAAATAGTATAACTGCTTAGACATGCTTTTTTGGTCATGTTTATCCTATGGGTGGGAATTATTATTACCATTTGTGCAAATCAGTTTGAGAAATGTATGGCAGTAGGTATTGCCGTTGGTTTTCAAAATAAAATACAATGCTGAAAATCTGTTTAGACTTGGGCGGGTGGTAAGTTCAGGAGGGTGCAGCTAGAGCACGAGAACATGTATTGTGTAATGTTCTGCCCAAGTCATATTGAGGACAGACACTTGTGACTATCCAAACTAAGCAATACCATACAACCACATGTCCTTAATGGGAAGGGCCTGATCAACTAATTTACCATGTTCTAGCATTTTATGCCCGCAGGCTGTAGTTGTTAGGTATTCCTTTTTGGGATTGTGCAGATGATGGTAATTGACGTCCATATCTGTCGAGGCTTGCTTCACGCAATGGTAACAAACGTCCATGTTCGGGCAGGTTATCCCCCACAATGGTGGGCTCCGGGTCGATGGTAATTGACGTCCATGACTTAGGGTTAAGCTCATCGGGTGGGTTGTTGTTAGAGCGTGGTATTGTAATGGCTATGTGATAATCACTTAGTCGCACATCTTCGGAAGTGTGTAAGACGAATATTTATAAGCTGATTATCTCATATGGATCAAGTTGTACAACCTCTGCAGAGTGTAAACTATTCGAATAGCCGTGCCCAAAGTCTAGGGTGGGCAAGGTGCGTTTTCACATGGTAGATTTTGGTTTTGATTTCAAAAGAGTAAATTTTGGGAACCGGGAGCAGTTAGGACTCTCGGGTAGTTTTCTGGAAGCTAGGGCCAGTTAGGCAGCTAGAGCTCTATCCTTAAAACCATGGCTGCTAGAGTCTTGATACTAGTGGTTGGTAGTTGGAACCCTCACTAGTGATATAATTAGTTTAATTATTGAAACTACTTTTTGGTCAAATGTGCTTTATAAAAACTGTTAAAATTTAAAATATTATTTTGTGCAAAAGAACTATACAAGGCTCATTTGTTAAAGCTATGTGTTGGACCGAAAAGGCGACTAGAGGGGGGGTGAATAGGAGTACGTTCACTTTTTTCACAAATAATTGATTCAATAATATTTCACTCCAATAGCTATGAAAGCTATGAAGATCAGTATATCAGTACAGCGGAAGACTAATATTGAATCCAATTTAAAACCCCTAAGCAATACGACAAAAACAACAAAGATTGAAACAATTCAATGTACTGGCAGTCTGACCTCTAGCCTTGGGTGGTCTGACCGATTCCCTGGCGGTCTAACCTCTGGCCTTGGGCGGTCTAACCGATTTCCTCCAGAACAGAAGAACAGCCCCGATGACGAAGATGAAAATAGATGAAACTTTTGATCTACTAATCCAAACATGATGAAACTTGGAACACACCTTCTCTATGATATCAGGAAGCTATTCCAATCGAAGATTGTGATAATTCTTGGAAGAACAGCGATCCTTTTCGATTTGATTGAAGAGAGGTTCAAAAACTGGGTCAAAACGAAAACTAGGTCAAAGATCTTGCTCGTAGGTGATTGATGATCAAGATAATCCTAGATAGATTCCCACACGTCACAACAAGCTAGATCACGTGAAGAAACCAAGCAAAAACTCACGGATCAAAGAAAGACATAAAATCATCAAATAGAGAGAAAGAACGCAATGAGACAAAATATTGATCAAACTTTCCTTTGATTGATTGATATGATCAGGGCTTACAGCCACTCCATCAATGGAGACAATGCTTAATCCAAGAACACGAAAATCACATCAAACATCAAGAACCCTAGCCTCCACAAAAGCTCTCCCTAAGAAAATTAGGGTTTACAAGAATTGCAAAAGAGGCGAAGAAGAGGTGCAGCCACCTCCCTCTCCTATTTATAGTGGAGGCTTAGACCTTCTAGATGTTTGATCCTATTGGGCTCCCGTTAAGGACCAAAACAAACGGGACACATACGCACGTATTTTAAAGCGTCGTTTTTATCTCCTCTTGACCTAACTAGCTACACCTTGCGCCATCTTACGCCTCGGATTAGCTAATAGGTCACCATTGTCCATCTTGCACCACGCTTGAGTACATTGACCTCACCCGGCATCGTAGATCGTTCGACCTCGGTGCCCAAGCCTAGTCCCGATCATCCTCGCTGACCGTCGTTGACCACCAAGCAACTTCGCACAACAATAGACAAGTAAACTGAATTTGAAAACAAGTTCTTCACAACTTGACCCATGTTAGTCAAAACATGCATCATGCACCATATATGCCCTGAAACTCATGACTTTGACCTAACAACCGAACAACGCCGCCATGATGGGCGACGATCAGTGAAAAAACGGTCGAGACCGCCCCCTGGCTAGTCGATCGCCATTCGGCCGGTCTGACCGCCACCTATGGGCCGGTCAGACCGCCAGCTGGGACTTAGCCATTTTCCTCTCTGAAAAACCGAAACCTACTGCAATTTTCAAACCAATAGAACTTTTGAATGGAGACTCCAAAAATTATGAGACCAAGTGCAATAGAATCCCCTCTCTTGCCTACACACTCTATTTTTGGCCCAGCTCAATTCTCACTTTCAGAATCGGCGGTCCGATCGCCACCAAGGTCGGTCGATCGGTCATGGATCGGTCGACCGCCACCCGCCGGCGGTCGGACCGATTCGACTGACAAAGACGAACTTTGTCAAAAACATGTGAAACAACAAACTGTAAATGCCATTGTCAATTGTCACATCATCCTAAGATCTAGAGCATATCCCCATGATATCCACACTATGCATATGCATTTTTTCCAAGACTCGCGGAGTACTTTACGTACTCACATCCTACACTCAAAATAAATCTCCGAAGCCTTCAATGATGCTGAGGATGACTACAACTACTTCGCATGTGGCTTCGATGAAGGGTATCCAGATTATTAGGTTGCGCTCCCCAATCGAATGCTGGTGGGCAATTTGATAGGCCATCACTCGGAGTTTATCATTTGTTGTTTCCGCTGTTGAAAGGCTTAAGGTCTTTTGACCTCTTTTGTAATAAGTGGTCATCAGGTCGGTACTTAGTTGTTTATTAATGTTATTTCGTTATTCGAACTTATTATCAACGATATTTCTACTGTGTACACTAGCTACTGATTATAGGACTGGTGCAGAAATACATAGAGAGTTCGGATTCAAAAATCCAGTCCCAACATTCCGAAATACTAGGAGACTCCATATGTTTGGGACGCGGGAATTCCATGTAAATCAAAGTGAAACCGAATCGATCGCTTGTTTCCTTAGAATTCTCTGCATCCAAACTAAGCCTCTGCATATACTAAATATTTACAAAGCTTGTGCAATATCGTTGAGCTTACGAGCCCCACCACTACCGGAGACGGCTTCTTTGCCGAGTGTCCCATCCTTTGCCGAGTGCTTTCTATCGGGAACTCGGCAAAGAGGCTCTTTGCCGAGTGCCAGATAGAAAGCACTCGGCAAACATAGGACACTCGGCAAAGACATGGGTTGCCGAGTGCCGAGCACTCGGCAAAAAATTACACTCGGCAAATAGGCTTTTTTGCCGAGTGTCGAGAAGACACTCGGCAAAGGGCACCGCCGTAACGGCCGGCGACCGCCGTTAACTTTTGCCGAGTGTCTTCTCCGACACTGCAAATAGGCTTTTTGCCGAAAGTGTCATTTTTTGACACTCGGCAAATCATATATTTTTTTTCCACTTTTGACCTCCAAACTTTTTCTGCAGTCCTCATACAATACCTGGTACTCTATGTTCCAATGTGGCACATTTCTCAGACTTGTTCTATATTTCTTTAATTTATTTCAATTAATTGAATTTTCTTGGATAATTCAAATTATAACTGCTAGTCATTCGAATAATGAAAAAAAATGAATGGAAAAATGATATTCATGTTATTTAGTATAATGTGAGGCAGTAACGAGAGCAGACCACCAATTTGAACATCTTGTTCACGAAACATGACCACGAACTTGCGGTTGAGTTGTTTTAAATTGTATAAAAAGCAAGCGAAGTCGAAAATCATGAAACATGGGAAGATGTCATGATATCATATGTGGAGGCTGTGATAAAAATTTGAGAAGGTTTCGCGCAAGTTGTCACGTACGATGCTTGCAAACCTTAGAAAAGCGTAAGAATACGTGACAACTTCTTCTGAGATTCTTGGCTTGCAAGCATCGTGACGTGACAACTTGCGCGAAACCTTCTCAAATTTTTATCACAGCCTCCACATATGATATCATGACATCTTCCCATGTTTCATGATTTTCGGACTTCGTTTGCTTTTTATACAATTTAAAAACAACTCAACCGCAAGTTCGTGGTCATGTTTCGTGAACAAGATGTTCAAATTGGTGGTCCGCTCTCGTTACGCCTCACATTATACTAAATAACATGAATATCATTTTTCCATTCATTTTTTCATTATTCGAATGACTAGCAGTTATAATTTGAATTATCCAAGAAAATTCAATTAATTGAAATAAATTAAAGAAATATAGAACAAGTCTGAGAAATGTGCCACATTGGAACATAGAGTACGTGTATTGTATGAGGACCGCAGAAAAGTTTGAGGTCAAAAGTGAAAAAATATGATTTGTCGAGTGTCAAAAAATGACACTCAAGAAAGGAGCCTTTTGCCGAAAGTGTCGACAAGACACTCTCGGCAAGAGGCTCCTTTGCCGAGTGTCATTTTTTGACACTCGGCAAAGAATTTTAATTTTTTTTTAAATAAACCCCTCTTTGTCGAGTGCCAGATCGGGGGCACTCGGCAAAGGGGGATTTAACTCGCTGCCTACCACCGCCACACACACCGCGCACACGCACACCGCTGCCGCTTGCTCCTCGCTCCCCCCGCCTCTCGGCCTCTCCCTTGGTGCGATCAAGGCCCGGCCGCCACCTCCCGCGCGCCACGCCACACGCCACGCCCCGCCCGCCTCAAGAAATTTGGGCATTTCTCCATCTAACGTCGTGTGCCGCCCTTCTTCCCTGACCACAGTCAAAGCCGCCGCCGGGACCAATACTTCTTCTCCGATAAGCCTCGGCTTCATTACTCTCAGGTGAAGCAACCCCTCACCTCCTCTCCGACTCAGCGCCCCTTCCATCTCCACGGCCGCCTGTCGCCACCATCGCCGCCGCCATTGTGGGGGCTGCCGCACCACCGCCACCCGTGGTGTGAGTGGACCTCGGGCAACCCATTTTGCGGTCGCTTTGCCTCATTGCCACTCCCACGGCGGCGCATGCGCACTCCGAGCTCCCATGTCTTGGCCTCCTGCTCTCATCTCTGTGTTCTCTATTCCACCGAGAAGTGAGCCCAATTAGTAGGATCACCGAGCAATTGCTTGTTGAAATTTTGAAAGTCCGTTGAATCATTCAATGAGTCAAGAATTTAAAAGTTTGAATTGAAAAGTCTCTAGCTGTAGTGTTTCTATTCAAAGAGAAGATGTGCTCTTGTAGGTAAATGAATGGTTCTGAAGATGATCGGATTCATCTTTGGACTAATGACTTGGTCAAGGCAAGAGCTAGAAATGTATGGATTCAATTAACCATTGAAAAGTTAAGCTATCAAGAGTGGTCAAATCTGAAAATCTAAAGTGGCTATGAATTTTCGTAACAACAAACAGAGGTCATCTAACTCATTTGATGAAGTATTAGATAGGAGGGTATCAAGATAAGAATTTGAAATATCAATTCTAATATAAGGGCTTAGAAAGTTAATAATTCAATTAGCTCAAGTTAATAATTCAATTGGAGTATATTTGTGTAGCATTTCTTCAGCAGAGTAGTAGTATGTGTGATCAATTCGATCCGATTTGGTGTCCAAATATATATGTGTAGCATTTCTTTGCATTAAGACATAACCCGGTGTTTTTCAAGTTCAAGAAGATTCTAGATTTGCAAATTGATGTTTTGGTGCTAGCTTAGGATATGATGGGGTTAATTGGTTCTCTTAGTCATAGGCTCCTAGCAAGCTTGCTAATGCATATATGCCGAGGAAGTTTACCAAGTTTTGACTTTTGAGCAATTATGCCGGTTTCTATAATTCATAAGTGCGTAATTTTTCTCTAGTCTTTGTGTATCTTGTAATCGCCTTCATTACCTATAAATAGTGTTACTAATTTGATCAAACTTACAATTCCAAAATGGTCTATGCTTAATGTTTCATTTTGATTTACCTTTTTGTAATTGTATTAGGAAAACGGTTCTATGTCGCACTAAAAATAGAAGCACTCGATTATATAGATTTAGCAGCTTAATGAGAGGATGAATCCGGTGTTTGTATCAATCCATTAGAGGCTACAAGTATTTTATAGATACATACACAATGTAATTTTGAAATGGGGCATATGGAAGCACCCTATTGTTATATACTTACCGATTTTTGCTTCATAGAGAATATTGTCGATTTTGAGTATTTACGCTATATTGGTATAGTTATATTCATCAGTCGATCATGCAGACTTAAATGTTCATAGGACAAAGAAATTGATGTTTCTTAATTACTGACATAATAAATGGCATGTTCTATGATGTGGTCGCAGAGAGTGAGTGCCTCCAATAATTGAGACAGATGCATCACTCATACAAGATGACGATATGACAAACATCGATATATGTCCTTTGTATGTGCAAAGATGTCATGCGTAAAAATACATGATGCATGCGCTTCTCTGTTAAAACATAAATAAAAGTGAGATTGGATTATATATCTATTATCGCACCAAAGTTTAACATCGACCGCTCAAACTATAATAGTGTCAACGGACTAAAGGCAAGAGCAATACCCATCAAGATGTGCTAAAGGCTTGAATGTTATAAAAATTGGGATCCATTGCTATCCGCTCCAAAGATTTGCCATGGATGTAACACTGTGTTGATCATGCTTTGATTTGAAATTTTCATCTGTAGAACACAAGACAGTACGCATGAAAACTTCAGCAAAAGCTTAATAGCACAGAGCCACAGTTATCGTGGGATGTGGACCTTAAATGGCTAACAAACAAATTCTATAAAAGCCACAAATTTCAATATAACCAGGTCATTGCCAAAAATGCGTTCATTATATTCTACTCTGGGGAAAGAGCAAAAGCCAAAATTCTGAAGATATGTGATGCTTTTAATGCAAACCGCTACCCATTTCCAGAAGACGTCGTTAAACAACTGCATACTGTTCAAGAGGTCAGCACTTAAAAATATGATGTTTTCTGTTATTCTTCGATGTGGTACAGCCGTGCTTAGCATCCCTATTCTGATGTTATTGCTGTTGTCATTTTTATTCCCAATTAAACAACCTCTAATTAAATTATTCTAATATCTCAACCTTATTCTGTCCCTTTTAATCTTTATTGTTGTTGTTGGCGACTCATCAAAGTCACAATGCATCATTTTTAATCATAAGGTGGATGCTATTAGGAGAGCCTTGTCGTGTGATTATTATGAGCTACTAAATTTCATCAGTAAACATGTAATATGTACTGAAATGCCTGCAATCATGTAGGTATCTGGAAAGATATCAGAGTTAAAGGCAACGGTTGACATGGGATTAGCTCATCGTGACAATATACTTAAAAGTATTGCATATGAGTAGAGATATCCAGCAGTCAAAATAAAAACTCTGGTATTAGACTGCATAACCAGCAAAATACCAATCATATATATATAAATCCAATGTATGGAGCAAACTCTTCTATTTTTAGATTAGTTTTGTCTGACACAACTCACCCTCGGGTTAGTCTCTGTTAGATAAATATGATACACTCTTGGTTGGAGATGCTACTTAAGAATGCAAATGAGTATTAATAATGAATAGTATTGTGCATTATGTTTGTGTCTTTACATGTAGAACCTTTTGCTTTCTGTATATGCCATGTTCTTGCAACATAGTTTTGTCAAGTCCAGAGAGTCTACAATCTAGAACATATGTCCCATTTTATGTGCATACTCAAAGGATGATCTGAAAAGAACACTATGCTAATTACTTCATTGTTAGAACCTTGTTATATATTAAGGGGGGATGAGTGCTTATTATTTGATAGAGTTCCACATGTGCATGTCGGCCATCGTGCCGTTGGTTTTCTTGCAGGTTTTGGAAACCTCACCGTGCGTGGAGGTGTCACAAATTTTGTATTGACAGCTTTATGTTTCTTTTTGCAGAGAAGAGCCACTGAGCGGCGCCGAGTACCTCGGCGACCCGATCGCCTTCCTCGCCGCTGGTCTGCTCTGCACTGCCGCCGCCATCGCACCGACACCCGCCACGCCCGGCTAGCCATATCGATTGGTATATCACTTTGTTATTGCTATATCACTTTGTTGGATGCCATTCTCGATTGGTCGCCCATTTATTCTCGGTTAGGCGAACCTAGTTAGGCGTCTCCGTTGAAAGAGATACGGTTGGAAATATGCGAGATCTTTGCATATCTATAACCGTATCTGCTTCAATTGTCCACGTTTTGATACGGCGAGGATGCGTAGATGGGGTTAGTTTCGTGGTCTACTCCGATCCGTGTGAGTTGCAAAGATCTCCCCGTTGTTCTCCTGATACACAATCTCCCGCCAGACGTGTATTTGGAGAACAATGGGAGATGTCGCCAAATTCGCTCTCTGATAGGAGTAGAGCATGGAAACTAACCTCATCTACGCATCCTGTGGGATTAGGACCTATCTTGACCTATTAGATAGGAGAAAGATCGTAGATGCATTTGATTCTTATATTACTACCGATATGTTAGAGGATGGATGACCGTGAGTGGATGTACACGGGCCGCTCAAGTCGTGGTTCGTTGTCCGATGAATGGATTGAGAAGACCGATGCTTTCTTGGAACTAGCATTTGCCAAGGTTAAAGGAGCGCGTGCCACTTGGTGTCCTCGCAGCAGATGTGCAAACACGCGTCGACAAACAAAGGAGGTCATGGGTAAACATCTTTGCAAGTTTGGATTTACGGCAGACTATACCCGGTGGATCTACCACGGTGAATCCGATCGATGAGAGAGGAGGTCGTGAGACCACGCGTCGAGGATTTTGATGTCGATGGCGGGTAGGAGACATGTTAAATGACTATCATGAAGCACACTTCACCAAGGACGAGGGAGGAGGAGCGAGGCAACCGCAAAGGCGATTACGACATGTTGTCTCGCGCACGAAACCCCTTCACGGCCGCACGAAGGTTTCTCAACCGGATGGCATTGGACGCAGAATGGCCTTGAAGTCCCGGCTTAGCTTGAGTCGAGACGCCGATGCTATGTTGATAGCTTTTAGCAAAGATGCTTCCGAGGGTCACATTACGCCAAAGAGCATGTACGAGTCAAAGAAACTCCTTCGCACTTAAGATGCCATATGAGCGAGATACATGCTTGTCCGAAGGGTGCATCCTATTTAGGAAAGAACACGCGAAGCAAAGCATCATGCAAAGTGTGGATCCTCTAGGTTCCCGGAGGTAGACTCGTGATGGTCGAAGAGGCGACTTGCGATCCCGTGAAAATCCTACGGTACCTTCCGCTCATACCGAGGATCCAACGGCTATACATGACCGAGGAAACCGCGAAATGATGACATGGCACAAAAATGGACGCCGATACAATCCTCGAGAAGTGGTACATCCATCCGATGGTGAAGCATGGACCCACTTTGATGTGATTCATCGTGAGAAAGTCAGAGAGGCTCAGAATGTACGTGTTATACCGGCAGCAGATGGGTTCAACTTATGGAATGATGGCGCCCCATACACTTGTTGGCCCGTGTTCGTTATCCCCTCAATCTCCCCGGCGTCTCTCTTCCAACGATGTAACATATTCTTGTCGTTGATAATTCTGAACACCCGTGGAATAATATGGGTGTGTTCATGGAGCCGTGATTGATGAATTGGTCCGTGCTTGGGAGGAAGGGGTATGGACATACGACCGAGCTACAAAGAGAAACTTCAAAATGCATGTTTGGTACCACTACTCCTGCATTACTTCCCCAGATGGGATATTCTCGGTGGTGTGTTCACGGAAGTTTCCATGCCCAAGATGCAAGACACCAAGTTCATTTGGTTGTCAAGGGTGGCAAGTATTCTTCGCTCGACAAACATCGACAATTCCTCCTCTTGACCATGCATTCAGACGAGACATCAAGAACTTTACGAAGGTGTCGAGTTATAGACCCCGCACCGCAGATGATGACTGTGCGCGGTTCGTGCTCGATAGATGCTCTCGAGGTCAATCAAGAAGGTGGTTTTGTGGGATATGGTGAGCAACATGCATGGACTCATAAGTCGGGCTTGTTGAGGCTCCCTATTTTGATGACCTTCTTCTTCCACATAACATTGATGTAATGCACATCAAAAGAATGTCGCCGAGGCACTTTGGGCAACAATCATGGACATTCCGATAAGACAAAGGACAACATTAAGGCTAGAGTGGATCCGCAACGTTATGCGATAGACCAAAGCAAGAAATGAAGCCTCCTATAGGCGGCAGGACATGGAGAAAGCCTAAGGCCGAATTCGTCTTGACCAGGCCCCAAAGGAGGGAAGTACTAGAATGGTTCCAAACGTTAATGTTCCCTGATGGGTATGCAGCGAATCTGAGGAGGGGAGTGAACTTATCTACTATGCGAATCAATGGGCTCAAGAGTCATGACTACCACATATGGCTTGAGCGGCTTCTTCCGGTGATGGTTCGAGGCTATGTCCCTGAGCATGTCTGGCTAGTGCTGGCAGAGTTGAGCAATTTCTTCCGCCAGCTTTGTGCCAAGGAGTTATCTAGAACCGTGATTGCAGACTTGGAAAGAATGGCACCTGTGTTGCTCTGTAAGTTGGAGAAGATCTTTCCACCCGGCTTCTTCAATCCGATGCAGCATTTGATTTTGCACCTCCCGTATGAGGCACGAATGGGGGGGCCCGTGCAGGGCCGTTGGTGCTATCCAATTGAGAGATGTCTAAAGGTTCATCGAACTAAATGTAAAAATAAATGCAAAATTGAGGCTTCCGTTGCAGAGGCATACATTTTGGAGGAGGTGTCAAACTTCACAACAACGTACTATGGTGACAACCTTCCTAGCGTGCACAATCCACCCCCTCGTTACAATGCTGGCGAAAATGAATCGAACCTCAGCATTTTCCGAGGGCAACTCGGAAGTGCAAGTGATGCGACCCCCAAGACCTTGAAACATGAAGAGTGGCGCACTATCATGCTATATGTGTTGAACAACCTTCCAAGTGGAGCCGCATGCGGTAAGTTGTCAACAAACTTGTTCTCGAGTAGTCACTATTTCGCATCCAACCCCTTGTTTCTCGTTGGTGGAATTTCATCATCAATTTCGCGTGAATCAAGGGAACCTACCCGCAGAAGCCGAGACCCTTCTTAGACATGGTGCGGAAATGGATTGCCCGATTTCATTTCTTGGTTCAAACAGAAGGTCTCGCCCAATTTAGCTCGACTTAGTTTGACATTACAAGTTGCTCGTGACGCGAATAATATAACGAACTATCCCGCTTGAGCTTGCGTGGCCAAACCGATGCGCCTATGAGTGCCGAAGTTGAGACAAAGTTGCCGATGGTCGTGTTTATAGGGTAAGCTCATTTACTGTTATGACGTGAATGGATATCGCTTTCACACAACAAGACATGAGCAGAGTTGGCCCAATCGAAGAACCACAAATACCGGAGTTTTTACGCCTGGCCTTGATGGGGTCGAGTATTATGGAAGAATTGAAGAAATATACGAACTCACGCTTCATGGTTGCAAACCTCTTAATCTGTCATATTCAAATGCCATTGGTTTGATCCTCAAGTAACGAGACGGACCCTAATCTTGGGCTAGTCGAATTGATACCATCCGTCTTACCAGAGACGATGTGTATATTGTGGCTCAACAGGCCACACAAGTTTATTATCTCTCATACCCGTGCCAAAAAGACGACCGTCTTAAGGCTTGGGATGTTGTGTACAAGGTATCGCCACACGGTAAACTACCTGTCCCAAACAATGAAGATTACAACTTTGACCCAAACACATATGACGGAGAGTTCTTTCAAGAAGAGGGGCTAGAAGGGAGTTTTGAGATAGACTTAACAAAGCGATCGGAATGGAAGTAGGCAATGAAAGGGTTGTTGACGAGGACGCTGGAGATGAGGTTCAAAATGTGAAGGACTTAGAATTACTTCAGCGGTTACATTTACGCAATGACAGTGATGACAACATTGCTCCTTCGAATAGTGTTGATTATATGGACATGGCTGATAGTGATGATGAGACTTATGATCCAGCTAATCCCGATCATTCTGATTATTTCTAATACATGTAATACTTTGTTATTTTCTAATTATGTTTTGTTTATTTTGCATCTCTTTCTAAGTACGTCTTGTTTATCTGTGCTTATTGGTTTACTCTTTTTAATTGCAGGTGATTCAACAAAGATGGTGGGCGGTATGAGGAACGTAAGGTCGCTTTACCAAAGACGGCCCGATGCAGCTGAGCAGTCGGGGAGCAGCAGGAGGAGCGGGAGGAGCAGCAGGAGCAGGAGTAGGACGAGCAGGAGCACTCTTGAGGGGGAGCGGGAGGAGGAGCGGGAGCGGGAGCGGGAGCAGGAGGAGGAGCAGGAGCGGGAGGAGGAGCGGGAGCAGGAGGAGGAGGGGGAGGAGGAGGAGGCGGCAGGGGGTTCCGCTTCCTCTGGTTCGTCGGGTGTCTGGTTGCGAGGTCCCTCGACCTCCCGAGGCGACCGATACTCGTGAGAGACAGATTGATTCAACCCACTGGGGCTAGGTAAGTAACTTTAGATGTTATCACTACTTTTTCATTTGATATGTTGAAAATCACAATAGAAACTAATAATTTATCTTAATCACTTGGGCAGGGGTTGGACGCTTGTGGCTGCAGGTGATCACAAACGCCATGTCAATGGCATCCTGGTCTTTGTGCAAAGCTACACTTCCCGGCCCGGTTGAGTTTGGCGAGAGGCGGAGCCGCCTACACGTGGGACCACTACGCCGCCTTCCCGATTTACGGACGGATGGCGGTATTCGCCAACAAGGCGCGCGGTGTGGCCGAGTGTGGGTAAGTCTTCCTCGCACTACATTGCTCAATACATCGTATTCATTGGATATTCTTGAAATAATGACCGGATACATCGCGCCTATATGCGGGATTTCTTCAGATGCCGTGAGGATATGAGGCCAAGGCGGCTAGTGTGGCTCACAAAGCCCGTTATAAACTCGTGAAGGACATGCATTACGAGGCACGCGTCGTGCCATCGTAACATACAAAGCTACCTACCTTGGTTCAAGATCAACAAAACTCAAGCAAGAAACATGAGGTGACCGGAAGAATACATACGGTAAATATAGAACATTAATACTGATTTTTCCGAGATTAAGTACGCTTAATTTGATCTTCTTATATGTCATATACTTGATGACGGTAGGTGCCTCCGTGGTGGTGCGCCAAAGATCTCGAAGGCCGGGCACGGATGGTGGACAAGTGGTGCGCCACGAGTGGGAGGAGACACACAACGCTTGCGGGAGCGGCGTTTGATGATGCCAGTGCACCACACCATCAAGGCAATCAGAGCCTCGATTTAATTCGCGGCTACATGGGTACGCGAATTCATTTCTTTATTATAACGCTCAATTTCGCATAATTTCTAATCATCTTCTTTGTTTTTTCGCAGATCGTCGTCACATGGTGGCCACCTTGCTCCCGCTCAAGGCATGGGCTTTGGCCCACAAGGGCAAGGCGACGTCCGACGTCGACTACAACCCGAGGACCCGCCCTCGGTGCAAGAATGCGACCGCCCACACCGCCTCGGTGAGTACACATCGATGGCAAGGGCGGTCTATGGGCGAGTACGATCCGAGCACCTGTGATCTTGATGGAGAAGTCGCCATGAGGGTGGGAGGAGGCAAGAAGCATGGGCGGATCGATTGGCGACAACACACTCGACACGCCACTACTCCCACTCTCTCCCAGATTCGATCAAGGAGCACGAGCTCAAGCCCTACCATACGCCTACCACGGACACCGCATGATCCGGATGGAGGCACTCCGTGTTATTTCTGCTTTATTCGCTGCTCATTAATTTTTTACATACCTTTGCTTTGCATTGTAACATTGGGGTGGAATATTGTAGGCCCAAATGGAAGAAGAGAAGAGTCTACGGAGGAGATGGCGGCGAGGATGGAGGCCGATCGGCAGAGGAATGATGCCGAGCGGCAGAGGATGGAGCAGATGTTTGATGGATGCAAAGTCTTGGCGAGAGGATGGGTCAACCCTCGCCACCGGAGCTATTCCTCCTCCACCTCCTCCCGCAACTACTCCCGTGAGTTTGCCTTCTCTACCTTGAGCTCTTTACTTACCATGTTTATTGCTTTCGCTTGTGCTTTGCTTTACCTTAAATCTTGTCTCACACATGCAATGTCTTCTCCTTTGTGCGTAATCAATCTGGCGGCTTGAATGAGGTGCCTCGTGACTCATCACATCAGTCGGGGTGGCCAACTTGGTGAATGATGGACTATATGTCATATATTGTGACTTGTGATATGTGATATGTGATATATTGTGACGTGTGGTGATATATGTGATATATTGTCACTTGTGGTGATATGTGATATATTGTGACTTGTGGTGATATATGTGATACATTGTGGACTATATGTGATTACTTGTTGATATATCTGTGATATTGTGATTTGTTTGAGTGGGGTGCAATAAACAATTAAAATAGTCAGTTTTTAGCCACTTTGCCGTGTGTTATGGTAAAAACACTCGGCAAAGTAATGGTTCTGAGTATTCTGGGAAAATAGCTTTGCCGAGTGTCATGGTAAAAACACTCGGCAAAGTACTCTATTTGCCGAGTGTTTTTACCATGACACTCGGCAAACTATATCCCTTTGCCGAGTGTCATGGGAATGGCACTCGGCAAAGGACACTCTTTGCCGAGTGTCATGGTAATGACACTCGGCAAAGCGATGTAGTTTGCCGAGTGTCATTCCATGACACTCGGCAAAGATTGTCCTTTGCCGAGTGCCAGTCCGTTCTGGCACTCGGCAAACCACGCCGTCACCGTGTTCTCACCGTCCACCACCTTTTTTTTGCCGAGTGTCGCTTCAGCACTCGGCAAATCCTTTGCCGAGTGCTCGATGAAAAGCACTCGGCAAAGAGCTTTTTGCCGTCAGAAACTATGCCGTGTGAGTTATGCCGTGGGTGGCACTCGGCAAAGACTTTGCCGAGTGTTTCTCGTGCTTTGCCGAGTGCCACCGGCACTCGGCAAAGCTGCTGAGCCCGGTAGTGCACTAACTAACTAACTAACCTTGTATACCGTGAGGAGGCCGGATCGGTCTGACAATTGTGAGCTTACGTTTCAGAGTTCAGAAGACAATACATTAAAATGTGCCATTGCATGAGCTAGAAATTAACACATGCATTACCATGGCTGCTGGTCTGTTAAAGCCAGTGGTCACTTCCCACTTGCACACACCATAGCTGGCTAGGGACAAGAGAAGTTAAGAGAGTGCATGACCCCCATACCTAACACATCACGCACTGCATCTGCATGAATCTCCTCAAGGTCTCACTTTGGCTTCTACTGCACTATACCACTACAGTTACGGGTCATCCCATTCATGCATGCATGCACGCACGCACGCACCGACAACCCCCGCACCAAACACTTCACGCACTGAATCTCCTCGAGGTCTCACTTTGGCTTCTACGATACTAGCTACCACTACAGGCTACAGCTACGGGTCATCCCATGCATGCACGCAACGACAACAACTATAGCCTACAGATGGCATGTATATATATGTTATTTGACCACACCATGTAACAACAATACATGCGGTTATACTGAGTATGGACTATGTCAGGGGCGGAGTTAGCCACAGGACAAGTCTCGATCTGACCCAACTGCTTTTGATATAAAGTCTTATTTTGCTTGTTTAAAAAAATCATATAGGCTTTCGAATTGGGCCTCGGGTCATTTGCCTATAGGCCCGAGACCCACTTCCGCCCCTGGATGATGTATTGAATGGGTTAATGCAAATTGTTGCGAGTACAAATTGTGTTTGGGGTGATGTCCATCACGCACTTATTTTCGTTAGGAATAACACACAAAAAATAGTCCATTAGATCAAACATGTGACAACTGAAACACTCACATCTCCAAGCATTTCTGGTGAATAGAAAATTCGAGTTTTTTTCTTTTGAAATATCAGGCATTTTGATAACCAGAAAAATCATTGTATCTGGTACTGAGGTGTGCTTGTCAGCGAAAACCTACAAAGCCCTGGTAAAACGTACTATTTCTACGCATAGAATAGCACTATGCATACACATGCATACATCCTGAAGATAAGACCACGTGGCATATACATGTGCTCTCTCACTATCTTCTCTCTCTCTCTGAAGCTCCTCTGTTACTACTGTCACATGAACATGGCTCCCTCACCATTTATTATGTTGGTATGTAGAATGGACCACTCAGCTACATACACACATACCATTGTAACAGTAGAATTCCCTCCCTGAAAATTAATACCAACAGTGGTTAATAAATATGGCATGACTACAATAAAATCAACCATGAGCTGTACTTTATTTTATTATTTTTTTGTACATTAGAATCATGGAAATTTCAATTTTAGAACCATTTTAATTATCAATGCTATGTCAATTTTACAATTTTTGTTCACCATGGTTTTCATTCGTTGGGATGGTTTTCCTTCCCTGTGAAGCGTGAAATGACGTACCATATATAGTTTTTTTTTTCCTTTCGAAAGGAGAAGTAAAATGTTCAACCGTTGTCTCACAAGCAACGCATAGTCTCAGTTCTCTAATAATGCTCTATATACCTAAATCTAGAACAAAGACAGGTCCAAATGCCTAGAAATTGACACTCGTACAGTACTGCAGGAGGAGTCACGATAACTAGATCCATGTAGATAGATCTTAGGTAACTCGGAAACACAACGTTAATCTAGGAGATGAAAAAGCTATAAATTATCACGAATCCAAGAAAAAAATACTAAAGATTCACACGTTAATCAAAAGAAAACAATTCTCATCTATATACATCTCATAGCCGAGAGTTGTAACATACATATGCCTGTAATAATAGTCCATAAGCTGCAATCAGGAAAGAATAAAGTAGCGTAATCCATAAGCTGCATTCTGCGATCTGCGACATCTTATTGAGTCCCGATCGTAGTCCCATTTCTATTAAATCCATTTGAACCGCCGCCACCCTCCTGCTGCTGCGTCCTCCCCCATTTTGAGCTGTTACCCATACCTCCTCCTCTCCCATTTTGAGTATTACCCTGCCTCCTCCTCCCCGCCCATCATGCACGATCCGACCGCCTCCTCCCACATTGCGCCACTTTGGAGAGAAGGGTAACGATCGATCTGTAACCCTTTATATTTGCTATAGAGTACTCACTAATGTGTTTGGTCATTATAAATGGTACTTGCGGTTTATTAATATAGAGTACTCACTAATGTGTAGATGGACCGAAACTGGATGTACATTGAGAACCGTGTGAGTGAAGAGTATATTAATGGCGTGTTTGCTTTTAGAAGAGCCGCCGAGCAGGATATGTTGAAGAAGGGATAAAATATATGTACCGTCCATGCATTGATTATGTAATATGAAAATGTTTAACAACCCTGCGCAGATCGAAGCTCACTTAATACTGAAGAGGTTTCAAAAAGGATATACATGTTGGAGCAATCCACGGTGAAGAGCAGATTATACCTGGGAAGTCAAGAATGACGACATCGCCGAGGAAGTCAACGATATGCGTGGTATGGAATGTGCTTTTGATGAGGATAGATCGCATGATGACAACGGATCGATGCTACGCGATGCGTAGGGAACTACGGTGAGAGAGAGTTTTGTAAATTCGAGGGCTTAATGGAGGACTCGGGAAACCTTTGTTCCCGGCCGCAGTTTAATACACAAGGTTGTCAACCGTGCTTGAACTGCTGAAATTGAAGGCAAGCAATGGTTGGTCCGACAAGAGTTTTACTGGCGTTGTTAGGTGTCTTAGCCGACATCCTTCCGAGGGAAACGTGTTGCCCAAAGACGACCTACCAAGCTAAGAAGGTTCTTTGTCCGTTGGGAATGGAAGTAGAAAGAATACATGCATGTCCGAACGATTGTATCCTCTACAGTAAAGAGTATGCAGACATGCATGCATGTCCCGTGTGCGAGCATCCCGATACAAGCGAAAGAATATCGCTAAGGCGAAGCAAGGACCTCTCGCTAAGATGTTGTGGTATCTCGCTCGTGATCCCACGCTTGAAGCGCTTATTTGCGAACCGAAAGGAGGCAAGATTGATGCGCTGGCACTCTGAGGAGCGAAGAAAGATGGGAAGCTCGGACACCTGCCGATTCTCGCCAAAGGAGAAACTTCGATCGAGCTTAAAAGAGTTGGTGCGGAACCGAGGAACATAAGGTTAGGGTTGAGTACAGACGGAATGAATCCTTTCGGCAACATGAGCAGCCGACATAGCACCTGGCCCGTGAATCTATGTATGTACAACCTCCTCCTTGGCTGTGTATGAAGCGGAAATACATTTTGATGACACTACTTATCCAAGGGCCAAGCAACACAGGAATGATATTGATGTGTACCTAGCACCATTGCCGGAAGATCTTGTGACACTTTGTGGAACGAAGGGTGCAGTGTATGGGATGCGCATAAACGAGAGAACTTCACTTTACGCGCCATGTTGTTCTGCACCATCAATGATTTTCCTGCCCTTGGTAACCTATCGGGCTCCAGTACAAAAGGAGCCAAAGCCTGTCCGCACTACTTAGATGCTACGGAGAGTGTATGGTGAACAACTCAGCAGAAATCTGTATATAAGGCCACCGTAGGTTCCTTCCGAGGAGTCACCCATACCACAAGATGAAGAAATAATTCAACGGAAATAAGGAAGACTGTTCACTTCAAGGGCTTTTAGTGGGAAAGAGGTCTATGATATGGTTAAGGATATCGATGTTGTGCTTGGGAAGGGACGTAAATTAAAACCCGTGAGAAGAACATCCGAAGAAGCGGTCAATTTTTGGGACTTGCCTTATTGGGAGTACTTAGAAGTTCGCCATCGCATCAACGTTATGCACGAGAGAAGAATGTATGTGATAGCTTGATTGGTCTCTTGTCAACATTAGTGGCAAAACAAAGGATGGTGTTAACGCACGCGTGACTTGGTCGATATGAACATAAGGACCGAGTTAGCACCGAAAGAGACCGATACAGATTTAACGTATCTTCCCCGACTTGCTACACTGGCCCAAGGCCAAGAGAAATGAATCGTGCGAGCTTGCACGGTGAAAGTCCCGTCTCGTTACTCCGCTAACATTAAGAAACTTGTTTCTATGCAAGATTTGAAATTAATTGGTATGAAGTCGCATGATTGTCGTGGTGTCGATGACACAAATGCTTCTGTTGTAATTAGGAGTATCTTGCCGAACAAGGTCCGAGTGGCAATCTTGAGGTCGTGTTATTTCTTCAACTCAATTGCTCAAGGTCATCGATCCCCAAGGACTAGATGCTCTGCAGGCCGAGGTAGTGACGACTCTGTGTCATCTTGAGATGATATAAATTGAGGACCCCTTTGTAATTTCACAAAACACAGAGGGCTTATTTGCAAAATTCTAGTATGCTCGATGTGGAACATCACGCACGGTTTCTCATGAACCGCTCAGGATGTTCGCATCACGCATTTCTCAAGAACCGCCTGTGATGCGTGTTGATTATATAGGTTACGACACCGATAGGGTTTTGATCTAACCTATCTGTCGCCCTCTCGCGCCTCCTCTCCGAACACCTCCCGACCCGCGCCCTCCTCCCGACCCGCGCCTCCCGAGCTCCGCCGCCTCCTCTCCGAACGCCTCCCGACCCCGCCCAGTGCTTCTCGGTTGTCTTGTGCGGCATTAACCCATCCCTCGGCTTCATTATTTGATCGTTTCCAAAGAAGGAAGTGTGGCATTGTATCTCCGATTGCTTCACTCTTTTGCTGGGGATTGCAGAGCGATAGTTTTTCTGGGTGAGTGTCTTCGACGCGCCTTGCCAGTTTTCATCTTGGTGGTTTTGATTACCACCGCTTCAGTGAGTATTGTGCCTTTGCTTTGCCTTCGGCTGGTACTTTCATATACATATTTGCAGTGCTAGTTGATTCTCAATATCTGTTTTATTTCTGGTATCTGAAGAAATTGCATTTTGTACGGTGGGCTTTCTTTGGTTTGCTCAATGATGATAATGGTCAAACATCGAGATTGAACTCGATAATCATTTCATACTTGAGCTCTAGTGCGGGATGCGAGGTGTGCCAATAAGTTGCTGGTAGTTTGGTCGGCTTGATCATGGGTGTTGATTGTAGCATTTAAAATATTTGATGTGCCCCCAACCGATTGTGTTGTAACACCTATTTCTAGAAATACTGATGACATTGGTGAAACTTAAAAAGTCATTGGTAGTAGTATTTTGTCGATTGCATGTCGTGGTTGTAGTGGTTCATTTTCAAGTGTTACATAGTCTCATCCATAGCATGTAATGGGGTTCATTATGTATACATTTCTTTGGTAGCTTCGAGTTTTCAATACGATCTCCCTTGTTCATTTGTGCCATTCAGATGGCGCTACAAAGATATGCATTGGATATAGAATCACTGGAGATAGTTCATTTGTTCTAACATGTTATTCTCGTGTGGGTTGCATGTTCCTCGGTTGTGTGTAACACATACATTATCTGCTTTAAATAAAAGTATAATTCTTTCTGTTATTATAAGAATTGGAGAATTGGAGTATTGTTCGTGATCAACTGTTGGAGAATTGAGTATTGTTCGTGATCAAACTTGATCTCTGGTTAATCATAATTTTATTGAGTGGTCTATTGGCTTTGCTATCTTTAGATGAGTAGTTAAGCATTATTTAGAGCTCAAGTTGTGAATTTGTGTTGTTTAGTTCAATTTATGAAGATTATTGACAATGGGGTTGAGATGGCAAAGGCTAGTTCCTTTGCAACTCTCTCTCGAGAGCACACTCCATAATCAATCATATGTACATTATGCTCCTTATGGTTGATCTCCTACATTAATGTTGGGCATAACATTGTATTTATCATCAACGTTCTCTTATATGGTGTAGATCCACGTTGGATTTGCTAATTAGACGAAAACGTGTAGTATATTATAAAGTATTTTGGTTGCGATTTGTTAGGATTTGGTGCTATTTTGGATTTGCACGTATCTAGATTTTTTTCATGGATGCCAAGCGTGTGTAGAACCTTGCTATTGTGATTAATGCCTTTATGAAACAATTTTTGCATTGCTTGCCCACAAATGTCCTATGGTTCCCGAGATCCGAATGCTTTTGTGGACATTCAAATATTGACTACTATCTTTAATATCATCTAACTGAGTACACCGGCATGACTCACTTACGTATAGTCCGTACTCGGTCTATGGATCAAAACGAATTAATTTTTAATATTTGAAGTACAAACTCAATTTTATATACTATGTAATAATTGCGACGAACTTATATAGATAGCAAGTAAGCGAGATGGCAGAGGCACCGTCTTCGCCGCCGTCATCGACGTCGCCAAATGCGTCTGGATCTCCGATCAAGGTGGTACGCAGGCGAGAAGGCAGAGGAATATCCAAATTTCCCTCGGGCCGCATGACGATCACGGAGGTCGCTGACGCCGATCCCGCCGAGTCCCAAGAAAGCACGCGAGATTCCGGACCGTCTGCGGGTACTTGCAAGGAACGGGTCCCCATCACCACCCCAACCCGAAGTCTCTAACGGATGTACAGAGAGACCGATATGCGATCGAACTTTCGCCTCGCTCACTTTCCCCGGCGTACTGCACGCAGCGATGGCACGCCATTGTTGGCGGCGTCCCACGCGCGGAGGACCTTCAAGAGCCCGCTTGTCACGCAAAGACGTGAACACGGCCTGACGCCTTCACGACGTATCAATTTTTGTCGCGGGATACATGGGACGCCGCCGTGCGATGAAGACGACGGCTGAATTTCAGAGCAAAGTGCGGCGCATGAGCTATCCAGCACAAAACACTCACCCCATAGACTCGGCACCACTGGTACGCGGTAAAGCACGCAGTTGATGGCGGAGGATTTAGACCGCTTGTCGGGACCCAAATATGCAACCGACCCTTCGTATTCTCGCACTAGTCCAGATCACGCTTAGTGCACACAAGGTCAACATTAATGAAATATCATATCCATACAACGAATATAAGAATAAATGAGTACCTTTAAATAACAAATAATCTGTTGGGACCTTACTACGAAGTTTTACATTTATTAAGCCATGCAAGGTCGATAATAAAGAAATAAACTGCAATGAAACGAAATAAACTCCGGTGGCTCCCATCAATTTACCACAGCAACCGATCGATCAAGACCCTAACGCTCAACCTTCAGAGAACTCTTCTTCAAAAGCAAAGCATTTACTCCTCCACTTCATTGATTTGTTTAGCAAGAGTGAGTACACACCGCACTCGCAAGTCATACCACGTAATGCAATTTATAGATGATGGCTTATTCCAAAGGAATGGCTTCGTGGTTGTTTTGCGTAAATGCAACATTTGCAATTGAATACAAATAATAGATTGAAAGCATAATTCAAAACAAATAGACAATAATAAGTTAACAATTGATTTCACAAAGGACACACAGTCTAATCAAGTTCTTTCACACAAATGAACGAGTTATCTCACACAAATTGACCCTTCCCAATTATTTTATGAAAGTCTACCCTCGTGTGAAATTCCGAGCATGTCCATAACCGAGGACGCGCTATTCAATAGATTGGTTTAAACACTCGCAGAGGTCGTACACTTTACCCACACGATGAAACCAACCGGATCGAGTTGATCACAACAAAACCTTTCGTGAGACTTCATCTCAAACAATGACACTCGTGTGCTTTATCGCCGTCCAATTTGTACACACGCCCTTGAACGACACACACCATTGGACAGGATGCAATGAACTGTCCCGCGATGTGACATATCACACCTCCACCCATCACATAGCTTAAATACAACCCGAGTTGTCAATGTCAAGACTCCATAACTTACTAAGTCGTGCCCACCCATACTAGGCATGTGGTCGCACAAGAAGGCCCGATTCAATGGCGCACAAAGTTAAGTCCTTAATTGACCAAGGCAAGACTTCCGCTTAACCCAAATCACAAAGTTTAAAAAGCACACACTCCACCATTCACACGTAATCCACCACTTGCCTCGCCTAAATCTTTTCCCACCTCGTTGATTAATGCAACACATGCCATCAACGAGTAATAGCACACAAGACACATGCATTCATCACACGCTTCTATAATCACTTAGTCAAGTTTATAATTGCAACTCTCACATGAAATGATGACTCGTGGCATGGCTAAGGCCTAATCGTATCTAACCAACCCACGCTGGTGCTACAATAATACCAACTAATAATTAATCAACCTAGGGTGACAAAAGATCATGGCATACAATAGACAAGGTGGCATAACAATTTGGATTAATAACTACACCCAAAAGCATTTTAATAAATACTTGAAATAGAATGCAATACATTGAAACAAAGTATTTTGAAAACTGGGTTCAAAATGATCAAAGGTATAACTTGCCTTGGAATAGATCTAGATATTGGTCTTGGTCTTGAGGTGCTCCTTCTTTCGCAAAATTTCAAGTATCGACGCCTACTCGCAAACGAGACAAAAGAAATAAAACAAATAAATAACAGAGGCAAAACAAACTCCAAAATTAAATACAATTCACCATTAAATAGATCTTAATTTTATATGAATTTACAAATTTGAATGGGCTCAATTGGACTTCTGATGCAAAAGATATGGGCTTTGGAAGATTGGAAAATCAATTAAACCCTAATTTGGATTTTCTCGAATTTCCGAATTATTTTTATAAAGGAAAATCGGATTATTGCGCAATGCTTGCGCCACCGAGAATTTTCAGAAAAGAATTAAAATTAAAATAAAATCGACAGTGGGACCCATCGCCACCTCTTCTACCACGGTGGACCAAATCCACCGAGCCGAGGAGAACCACCGGTGGACCGGGCGACGTGGCTCGACAAGCGGCCATGCAGCGACACGCCAAAGACAGAGGGGGATGTGGTCGCACACGCGGGCGCCACGGAGGCGTAACGACGGCGACACTCCGCGACCACGGACACGGCGATGACGGCGGCTCATGGCGGGCGAGGTGCACTCGACTCGGGGCGACTGGCGATCTCTGGTGACGCAGCCGCTATCACGGAGATGACCGTAACGGCGGCGCGACACGAGGAGCGCGCGAGCGTGCATACCGATGGCGGCGACGGCGAGGTAGGGCTTCCAGTGGCAACGAACGCGCATAGGGTTGCCCTTGGCGAGGCGAACTCGGGGGGGCTCGGTGGCGGGCCGGCTCACCGGCGGTCGCGCAATCCGGCGAGGAAGCTCACGGTGGCGCCGAGGTTGAGCTCGATTCCGCAAACGACGACGATCTAGGGTTATTGGTCGGGGAAAGGCGCGGGGTGGATGCGATCCTCGTGACACAAAGCGCGCTTTAAATAGGTCCGAGAAACCCTAGAACCCATGTCGAGGACGGCGGGCGGCTACAAGGAAGAATCGAACGAAGTCCCGACGGAGACGATGAATAGTGTTTGGTGGGACCCACTTGTCGCCGGCAGCCGCTCGAACGAGGTGTGTGGAAAGGGCGACACCTCGGCGGTCCCACTTGATGAGAGACGCGAGGCGCGGCGAGCGAGCGGCGGATCGACCAAAGTGACACGCGGCGAAGATCCAAATACGAAGCAGGCGCGAATCACTTGGCGAAGCGGCGGCGGCGATGCCGATCCAACTACCGGGAGTGAGCGGCCGAATAGTGTTGGGCTTCGCCCAAGATCGTTCAAGGATTTAAAATAGATTTTTCTTTTAAATAAATCCAGAAAATGCAAATAGCAATTAGAAAATAGCAAATGACTTTGGAAAATTCCAAAATTCTATAAAATATAACCAAGCATATAGAATCTAAATAAAATAATTTTGGCAATTGTTGGTGTTGGGATTAAGCACATTAAATCAATTTGTCCTTAAAGTCCATATTAAGCTTTTTAATTTAATATTCAAATAATCCAAATGGTAAATTCTCTTGCTACCAATATTTAAAAGATTTTTAAAGCTATGAAATTTGGGATGTTACACTGCTGCACGACCGTTTGCTATGATCTCGGACGAGCGCGCTCGATCCTGGTTAAGAGCGAGGGCATCAGCCACGTGTTCGGGCAACATCTCTCTGACAAACCCGGCAGACGAGGCAGTGTCTCAACGTCTGGTAAATTTCCCGAACCACTTAATTGTTAATAAGTTCATAACTTCATGGTGTCTACAATAACATGATGTTCTCTTGCAGGAAGAATTGACTTCCGCATGTTCCCAAGGTTCCTTCGAAGTAGACAGGGAGAAGGATGTACTGTCTACAGCCCTGGGAAACAAGGAGCACCCGGGTCGCACGCGAGGAGTTGGGGTTTACGTACCTTGGAGGGATGGATTCACACAACTCCGACACGATAGGAGTAGGAAGAGATCCAAGGACCAAGACGACGCCGGTTGGAACATGTGATTATTGCACAATTTCAAGAACAAATAACAAACTTGCGTAACCAAGTAAATCAACTCATGCAGCGCAAGCCGCCTCGTTAATTTGGGAGCAAGTCCCGCCGACATCGAGTAGCGCCGCGCCCACACATAATTCTCGACATGACGACGCAATTACCGATCGGCAAGATCGAGGTAATGTACATCTCGGAGTGCTCCAAAGATAGACCTATAGGACGCCTTAGCTAATTGTGTACGCTTTGTAGGAGCCGACGCCGCAAGCTCCAAGTGAGGATAGTAGGGTCGATTCCTATTGAGGTCAAGGGTATGGTGTATCCATACCAAGAAGGGGCAAGCAAAGACGGCACCGGTGGCGCAGGTTACGCTTAGGTGCAGTGGACATGGTCCATGATAATTTCATGGCCATCCTACCGAGATTCCCCAACGAAGAAATCGTAACACTAGGGATGCCACGCACACTTTTATCCAAAGGGCCCAAGAAGGACATCGACCGACCCTTCAAGGACGCTGATATCGAGAGGACCCCGCTCTCCAATAGGACCTCGATGAGTCCGCTCAACCAAAGCTTCGTAAGGCCGCCACATCGCTTCCCGCCGAGAAGACGACAAAGGGACAAGAAAAGCGTGTCACCATATCGGTCCCCGAGGCGCCACACGGAAGACGCCCTCACCGCTCGTTAAGGAGAAATTGAAATCGAAAACATTAAGGCACCTCCCAAACCCGTGAAATACTCCCTCTAAGTCCGCTGGTCTCTAGCGCAGTAAATAAAGAGCTCAGAGTAGCTTGTCAAGCTTTGCATGATTGGTACTTGCGCAAGACCGAGCGAAGGGGGTCATATCGAATCACCGCCGACACGGAGGGAGCATTTTCTCCACGAGCTCGCCACTTCGTGGGCTTCAAGACTTATTTGACTTATACAACCTAATCGCCTCGACGCTCACTTCTACGATGTCGACAATCGTAAGTGTGTGCAATCAATTTCTACACTCACGTGATACCGATAAATATCATAACTCATCGCTATGTACGATACATTATGAAATGTGCCCGTTGAATCAAAGAACCGGTGGGTTTCTCGACCCACACGTGGTCTCCGAGCAAACAATCAACCAAGACGATCCTACGCCGAGAATTACATAAAAATGGGATTGCTTGCTCGTAACGATGGGAGTACATAATGGTACCCTACAACCGTAGTAAGTGCTTCAATATTTGCTATACAAATTACGCTTCAACATAGGTTTATGACTATAGCGACATACACGAGTAGGTTCCATCGATTCTTCCGATTCTTGTGCCAAAGAGGAACATGGTATTGTACCTTGATTCTCTACTCAACAAAAATCACGACTTCACCATTCTTAAAGAAATACTCGATGTGTATGTAGTCTTCCTCCGCACATAACTCTATTGTAGTCTTCCTTCGCTTTAAATGGACAAGGATAACTTTTTGAATCATGTAGGGCGCTCATCGGCTATGTTGCCGAGGAGGTTTATACAAGGGAACGACCGCCACACCGACTCACAGGATGCGATTTCCAGACGCGCTACAACACAATAATCATATATCATACTCCGTAATATTGCGTCTCGAATCGATCGACATATATATGTAATTCTATTTTGCAAAGGCCGCCAAAGAAAACGAGATCACCTATGCGCATTCTACGATGCCATCATATGCACTATTGATTGCTTCTAGACTAACGATCCCTGTGTTTGTCAATCTCGTAATAATTATCTCCTAATTATAAATTTAAATATATATGCTTACTACTTTACTCGCTAGCAGCATGTGGCTTGAACATAGAGTTAAATGCACTCGAGATGGACCAGTCACGCACATTCGAGGGGAGCTCTGTGGCTTCATCAAGGTATATAGTTAACACCAACGGAGAGTTTCACGCCGACACCGATGAACGACCTCAAACAGCTTGATTCAATATTGTAATTCACTTTGACCGGTTGTAATTCAATTTGTAACTCTAGCGACAATATATACTTGAAACATTCTTTTGTAATTGATTTTGAGTTAAATGATCACTTTGAGTTGTCGCAATTATCTCGTGACATGTTTCTACTTGCTAGTTTTCAGAGGGCATGGCTAGCAATTCCCGAGGCTAGCTGAAAATACAAAAAAATTAATTAGGTTAGGACTTATCACTGCATTTGCCCAACAACGAACCAAATGCGGATATCGACAACTACGCACGGTTTGTAGTTGAAACCGTCGTGATATTTCTTATCACAGACGGTTCCAACGACGAACCGCTCGTGATACTAAGAATCACAGATTTGTTCGTGTTCGGAACCGCTCAGTGATTCGTAGTATCACGCACGGTGCCCAACCACGAACCGCTCGTGATATTAAGAATCACAGACGGTTGTGGGTCGAACTGCTCGTGATTATGTAGTATCACGCATTTCGGTTCCAACAACGAACCGCTCGTGATATTACATAATCGCGCATTTGCCCAGCCGAACCGTCAGGATAAGAGTTATCACAGACGGTTTTCAACCGCTCGTGATAATCGCTCGTTATCTCGCATATAACATTTCGCACGGTTCAAAACCGCTCGTGATGACCGTTACGAACCGCTCGTGATGACCTTTTCTGTAGTAGTGTAAAAAGGTCTCTATTTTTATGAACATTTTAATTTTCATATCGAAGTGCCACATGTTCTTAATTACTTGTGAAATCATAATCATCGAAATTCTATGTCCCCAATCGAAATGCATATATTTTTCTCATACACTATGGATGGTGAGAAGATATAATTGGAGAGATCTATATATGTACTAATTTGGGCCTCTTCTAAAAGCTGCCACATTAATCCTAAAAGTAAACAAAAATAGAAATTACCACGTTAATCAAAGAAAAGAAAAAAGCCAAACTCCACCATTAATTGTGGAAAAAGAAAATATCAGATCTATTATATTTTGTAGTCTAAACTCCCGATTTACAAACATATAAGTAGTGTCCTTCTACGATCTATCTATATATATATCTATATCTATACTAATTTGAGCCTCTCCTAGAAGCCCTCGCGTTAATCCTAGAAGTAAAAAAAAACCAAATTAATTGAAGAAAAGAAGAAAAAAAGCTAAAAATTCCCACATTAATCGGAGAGAGAAAAAAAAGAAAAGATCAAATATATTTATATTGTAGCCTAAAGTACCAAGTTTTGTCTCGAACTGAAAATCTACAAAGGAAGGAAATAATAATTGCCATGTATGTAGTTGACCGAATAGGTTCGTATCAGTATCTTTTTGGTCGTGCTAGCTTATTTCTTATATCTTCTTGCAAATTCAAACAAGGCATAATCACCTATGACTGAATCGCACGTACAAGAATTTTTTTGTGCCACTCGCAAGTAGATCAAAGTTGAATAAAAAAGCAGCCATGCCCTATATTCGGTGGTAACAAGACCAAGAGTTCCAAAAAGGAATATGAGACAGGATTTTCTGCCCAGTTGTAGCTGCCCACCCGATATCCACGGTTCTAATTTCAAAAAATTCAACTTTCAACTAATTTTTTTTAAGCTATCAATATAGTAGTTGAAAACTATGAACTTGACATCGACGACTTTCAACTCAAATTAGAATACTTCTAAATCACAATTTCCCACTTTAATTATAAAAAAATCAATTTTTAACTCAACTCTCAACATGAAAATGTTGAATTTCAACTTTAATGATCCGGTTGAGTAGCTACCCTGAGCAGCCATATGTTTCCCAAATGAATATACATGCATGCTCTATGCAAGAGATACAGTCAGATTCCAAAAGACACCATGCCTTTTCTCATGCTTAAGAGTCAAGATTCACAACAAATTAAATATAGAGTCAACATATCATGTTTGAAGTACAAGGTTGAATTGGAGTGAAACAGGTAAGTGATTAAAAATTCAAATTAAAAAAAGGAATATATAATAATAAAATTAAAATAGGAGACAAATTCAAAATCGACATTAATCAGTTTAGCGAAAAAAAAATCAAATTTGGAGTCAAAACTTAATTCAGAAAACTTAAAGCTTTAAAGAAATTTGAATTTCACTTAACATTCCTATTATAATTTATATAAATTTTGAAACAAATGTTCTAAAACTCCAAAATTTTCAAACTTTGGATTATAAATTCTAAAATAAAACTACACCATCCAAATATATACATATTTGGGATAGACATATAAAAAGCAAATTAGTTTTCAAATGTTCACATTGTGAAACATTTAATTTTAAACTTTTATAATTTGCTCATAATGTTGCATTTGTATCCCACTACGCCAATTTTTAAAGTAAAATTTATTGTACTAAAACTAATAGAAGGTGATGGTTTGTAATGTTTTATCCAAATCGAGCACATTTGAAAAAAAAAATAGTGCACTTAAAACAAAAGTAATACTTAAAAAGGTAGGTCGCCCCGTGCAGTTGCACGGGTTGATGACTAGTAGAATTAATGCATGTAGGGTGGTCTTCATATAAAAGGTGTACGAACCATGGTTGAACTTGTCTGAAGCTCTCTTGAAACCTACTCTTTTTTTAAACATGGTTGAACTTGTCTTAAAATCTCTTGAAACTTGCTCAAAATATTGAAACTTCCATGTACTTGCCTTCAATCTTGAAACTGTGAGACCATGTGGAGGTCAACCCATGGTTTGTCATGAGTAATTGATTGTGTTTTGCATGTGTTATCGAAGTTTGAGTTTGGTTTTAGGAGTTTGCAATTTTAAAGTTGCTATCAATGTGAAACTGAAGGGCGGTCTGACCAGCACAGTGGGAGCGGTAAGAGGCCCAAGGAGCTTTTTGGAATATTGACACCAAACAGTTGTGTAGACTTGTTTGGGTTTGTGTTTGCACTAGGTGTCATTGAAAATAGAAACTAGACCAGAAATTAGATATAGTTTCACCAAAATTCCAAAGAGGGTGCTTTCTAGTGAAGTTAAGTGGTCAGACAGGCCATAGCATGGTGGTCAGACTGTTGACAGTCTGATGCCTCGCTTGGCGATCAGACCATTGGCACGGTCAGACAGGCCAATGTTGGCGACGGTCTAATCAGCATGGTGGTTGCGGTCAAACTGACTGTGGTTTTCCATGGCACAGTTAGCTGTGGTCTTGAGCTGAAATTTGAGAGTTGATCTTAGAAGCTTGAGATTGGTACATATGTTTGCATTATACATTTATGGACTAACTGAGTTAAGTCATGAAGAACATGTGCAAGGAAATAGTTGCTTGGTCTATTATTTGTGTAGGTGGCTTGGAGTCAACTTTGGTTAATGGCGAGGAGGATCAAGACTTGGTTGGGAGAACAGGGTCCAGAACAGCCAGGGATGCTGGGTGAGATGATTTGACTTAAGCAAGGTGCAAGATGGACAAGAACTATAGAAGGCAAAGTTTGAGCAAAGACATTTCATGTAAAATGGTACACTTGGTGCATTGTTAAGCCATGTGATGGCTATGTTGCATGGTGATGCTTCCGGGGCCAAAGCTTTGAAGGTATGTGTTCTTAACTCATCAATTATGTCAATTGATGATTTTGTGTGTCATGCAGTGCTACGTGACAGTTTGGTTGTCGGTGATGGTTGTCGGTGACGTGTGGGTAAAGTTGTACACCCCTGCAGGATTTAATCTATTCGAATAGCCAAGTCCTTGATTATAGACACGCTTGGGGAGGTCATTCAAGAATTAGACTCAACATTTTAGATTTTAAACTTAAAACTTGATCGAGTGGTATTAAGAATGGTTCTCATGCTATGTTTGGGTGCTGCAGGGGTAGCCACTTGTTGATGTTTAATTATCGTCTAATGTTAGTTTCTCGCTGTTATTTGAAGTATTAAAAATATTTGCTCACTTGTAATTTAAATCTACTACATTGTATTCAAATTGAAATATTGCTTTGTGCTAAAAATGAACCCTATAGGCTTCTCCATTGAGTAGAGCTTGCATGTAGCTATGTATAGGCTTGGTAAAGTCTTGCGGAATACATTCATGTACTCACTGTTTGCTTTTATTTACTAATGATTGTTAATTCATAGTTTTATTTCTGTTTATTTACTGTTTTCCACCGCATACTTGATATTTTATCATGTTATTTGACCGGTTGGCCCTATGTATGAAAATTGAACATTGTATGTTTAAATTATTGTAAAAATATGAAGATTCTGTATTGTAATAACTTATGTATGTCTTGATATTGATGTTTGTGAATGTGTATATGTACCGCTCCTGGGAGGTACATAATACACCAAGAGAGGAATATTTCTCTTGTGATGCTAGGACCAATTGGGGGGTTAAGCATTACAAGAAAAATCTTCTGGGGCTCTCACAACTATGCTAGGGGAGCTTAGATCTAGAACGATAAAGGTATCGCTAGAAGATGACTGAAGTTTGTGGATTGGTGGATGTGATGGGCAACGACAAGGTGGACCGGGACTAAGCTCAGGGAGAAGCTCAGGTCCAGAATGATCAAGGTGCTACCAGAAGATGACTGAAGCTTGTGGAGTGGTGGACGTGATGGGCAACAACAAGGGTGGACCAGGACTAAGCTCAGGGAGAAGCTGAGGTCCAGAATGGTCAAGGTGTCTCCAAAAGATGACTAAGCTTGTGGAGTGGTGGACGTGATGGGCAATGACAAGGTGGACCGGGACAAAACTCAGGGAGAAGCTGAGGTCCAGAATGGTCAGGAAAGCTAGGTGCGGTCATGGTGCATGTCAAGGCATGTGGTGCGCCACGTGACTTGGGCCCACTTTCAAACGAGGATGGTTCAGTGGGATCCAGACACATGAGAGGCTTGGTAGGAAGCCATTGGGGGCCTTATGGAAGATGGCAAAGCTTGGGGTGATGCTTCAATGTGAAGGATTCAGAAAAGGTCGGTAGAAGGGTATTTTGGTAAATTTCCCAATAATGGAAAAGTGGTGTGCAAAACCACGGTGGTGGCCTAAGTGGATTATTAAGGATACTCCATAGAGGGCAAGACATGATGGATTCAGGCTATTGGAGCCAAGGATGAAGACAATGCTTTGAAATGCATGCATGGGTGTGTTGAGTTGAAAAAAACCATTATGTTGTTGGGTTTGCGGGCTTTCCCAATGGCTTAGTGAATAGTATCCATTAAGTGGTTGATTTTAGGGTTTCATGTGAGCCTCCACTATGTAAGGAGGAGTTAGAGTATGAGAGAGATGGAGATTGTGGATTGAGAGAAGAGAAAGGACTTGAGAGGACTATCTCGAGAGAGATGAGAGCACTTGTTTGTGTGCTGCTCTAGTGGCTTTATCCTCCCAAGGGAGTGGTTGTAAGCATTCATCTCCAAGTAGAATTCAAATATCTAAATTTTTCCAAGTCTTCCTCTCATATGCTCAAGTGTTGATTTTCGTTATTTGGCTTGGTTTTTAGTGTTTCTTTGTCCCCTCTTGATTTTTCTTGATACCAAGGACTTGTAAGTGATGGAGACATCTCTTGGAGGCCAGATCTCACCCATCTAGGTACTTGTTTTTCGTAAGTTCTTGAGTTTGTCTAGTTTTAGTGGAAGAAATGGTGATTTTGGGGATTTTGCTCTTGAGGGCTTTTGTCTTTATTCTTGTTGTGGTTGAGGATGCTAGAATATGTGGTATACTATCATTATCCATCTTGGCTTGATTCCTCCCACGAGCTTCTCACAATCATCTTTTTTGTATTTGGCCTGGTTTTGGTGCAACTTACCTTCGGGTCGAAATAGGTCAAAGTTTTGGAAAGATTTGCTTCGATCTCTTTTTTGGATTATGTTTGCAATATCTTAAGCAAGGTGTATGCAAAGTTTCAAGTAAGTTCGAGTTATGGATTGAAAATTACATCAATTCTTGGATTTGAAATCGTGCTGATTTTCAAGCCTGTCCCGAGGGAGAGGTATGACCGCCAACTAAGGATAGGCCTGACCACCCCTGATCGGTCAGACCGCCCAAGTGTGAGAAGGCTCGTTTTTCTCAATTTTTTATGGAGATTTCATTGTGAGGGTTTAGGCTCTGATCTTTATAGCTATGCATAGCCATTGAAGTGAAAGAACATTGAACTTCTTAAGATAAAAGATTTGAAAAAGATCATTGTTTGTGTGGCGCCTATTCAAACCCACCCCACCCCCCTGCGCACTAGTCGCCTCCTCGGTCCAACTGGAATTTTGCCTGAAACTTGCTTGGAATTCACAACTTTAAACTCACCTTTGAACCCGGTAGTTTTGATTTTAAAACTTGAAACTTGGTGGTTTCAATTCTGAAACCAGCTATATACCATGGGCTAGTAGCTATGATTTTTTAAACTTCATCAAAACCTTTTGAAACTTGTAGATTTGTGAAACTTGTTGAAATCTACACGCAACTTATTTTTGAAACTTTACTTCGAACTTTAAACCAGAAACTTCCACAAAACTTACTACATTGTTGAAACTTACATAAAACTTACTTTATCTATTGGAATTTTATAAAACTTTGTTATACCGTTGAACGTATTTCCAACGGATCAACGGTACAGCGTTAGCTAGCCGCTTCTTTTCTCTTTTCCCACTTTTGAGGTGAACTGATGAAGCCGGTATATTCCTCTCCCTGCGTAGCCGTTGCTAGCTAGCTTCAACCAATCAAGTAGCTCCAAAAACAGAGACCTTAACTGCCACATGATGGCGTAAATAGAAGAAGCCAAGGGCAAAGGCAAAGGTACAGTACCACTGTCCTACCTACTACTTTGCATCTCTCTCTCAACGATAGCAACAACGACAACAAACCAGCTAGAGCTAGATCAGCTAGAGCAAGGAATAACCAGCAGTAGTAACGAAAATATGGAAATAATCAGAGATGGAAGTAAAAGTTGTACCACGTACAAAACAATAATGCACAGTGCAAGCCTACACGAAGTTAATCAAGCACCGTTTCATGTACCACCATACAGTTCGATCCCGGTCCTGCTTGACTGCTATAGTGCAGAGGCAGGTGTGCTGTTAATTACGCCCTTCGTTTCACTATATTTGTCTACAGCTCAGTGTGTATAGATCAAAGAAGTGTGACCATGTATACCCTATTAAATGATATATCACAACTATTTAACATCTTTTAAAACATTTAAGTAGGATGAAGAGAGAGAGAGAAAATTACAATAACTACACTCTAGATTCTCACAATGGACAAATATATTGAAACAAATACTTCTAAAGATATAGACAAATATAGCGAAACGGGAGGAATAATCAACGGATCAAAGCTGGGCAAAGGAAGGAATATCACCAAAAATCTAGCTGCTAGCTAGCTAGATCTATCTACAGGAGATGTGTTCAAAAAGTATCTATCTACAGGAGAAATTAGGGGTACCAGATTTAATTGTGATACATGCATGTTTTTCATTTTACAGGCCGGTCTTGCATGTTTTTCATTTTACAGGCCGGTCTTTTAATCATAATACTATCATTATAAATTGCGAATACATAGCGAGTGAAATTAGTATCGCGGAAGTTAAACAAATTCGGCGAGAGTAAGGGCAATATATACAACTTTAGCTTTCTTTTTTCCACTAGTGAAATCTAAGCAAGGTTGGAAAACATGAATAAAATAACACTATTGAGATATTTGCAAGGAGGCTCAGAAAATATATTTATAAATTATATATAAAAAAAACTGAAGGGAAGGGCACGACAGTAATTTCACTTCTCCCGTTTATAAGCTGTAACCGTCTCCATTTCTTCCATGGCTAGCTTTCGTGCGTACCAGCTTTGGAAGACAAAGGCTGCATGGGTAACCGTTTTGCGTGAAATGAACATAACATAAACTGATGGAGAGATAATACGGTTCCTAACCGCAAAAAAGGGAACTAGTACCCCCCCCCCCCTCTGATCTGAAGCACTCAATTTTTAGCAATTTAATTTGGCCACTCACAAACAGTAACCTCCACTACTGCAAAAACAGCATATAGAAAACGCTTAATCACAAACAATTTTTGAAACCGTTTGTGATTATTTTGGCCACTCACAAGCAGTAACCTCCACTACTACAAAACAGCTCATAGAGGACGCCTCATCACGCATTTATTTTTGAAACCGTTTATGATAAAATAATCACTGCATTTGCTCGCTCGTGATATGAACTCTATCACGCATGCTTCACCACGAACCGCTCTGTGTTAACTTAGAGTATCATGACGGTCCGCTCGTGAGCGCAAAACCACCACAAACCGTCTGTGATGACTTAGAGTATCACAGATGGTTTTTATTACGTTGCATGAAACCGTCTGTGATTCGCAGCGCGGGAGTTCGAAAAATTTTGAACGCATGCGCGGGAGGCAAAATATTTTGGCGATGTCTTTATAAATAATAGCCGAGTCGAGGCGAGATGTGCTGGGGAGGGTGTCGAACCCGCGGGTCACCGATGTTCTGCTAGACTTCGTCTCCGTCGATATGCTTTGGTCCAAGCTTGCCGCCTCAGGCCTCCACAACAAGGACCTCGTCCTCCTCAGCTGTAAGCAAACAAACTTCTTTTTCCTTGATGACTCGATCGATCATGGTTGCTAACCTATGGGTGCACATACGTAAATGGTAAATGGGTGTAGCGGCTCACATCTGCAATGTCTTCGCCGTCATCGCCTCTGACACCGTGCTCTACAACGACACCTCCACCGTCGACGTCGTTGACTCCTACTCGGGCCTCCTCAGCACTCTCTTCGCCAACGCCATGGTCAAGATGGGCAACATCGGGGTACTCACAGGCCGTAAGGGGGAGGTCAATAAGGTTTTCGTATGGGAGTGATGCTTTTTTCATGTATTTTCAAGAGTATCTGAAGATAAAAAAGCTAACATAAACTGTGATGGTACCAACTATGAAACAATCAAAATCTGATTTTTTTTTTGGCAATATAAAAAACTATCACAGATGGTTCTGAACAGTAATTATCACATACGGTTTTTGTTCAGAACCGTATGTGAAAATAGACTATCACAGACGGTTCTGAACAAGAACCGTCTGTGATACTTTTTTCACAGATGGTTTCAAACTGTCTCAGGCCGACCGCCTATTATCACAGACATTATAAATTTGCACGGTTCAAAAACCGTCTGTGATGATGGTTTAGAACCGTCTGTAATGAAATTTTGTGTAGTAGTGCTCCCAGAAAACCAGTAGGTAGCCTCTAATTAAAGAGGTAACTTCTTCCTCTTTTGCAGTATCCCTGCTGATTTGAGTTCATTGTTAGAAATTACAAAATGTAGATCATTGTATGTGTATGCAATAGGGATACCTTTCCTCTTGCTCATGTTAGAAAAACTTGAATTGGACAGAGAAAGAAAGTTTAGAAGAAAACTTTCACCAGAGTATCGTATGTGGTACATAATACCCCCGGCCCCTAGTCCCATTTTTAGCTGACCCTTAGTCTCTTATTGCCCGTTTACAATTAATGAATTATACTAGCATATAATGCATTTCCAAAACACACAAAAGTAAATCACCTGAGAAGCAACAATTCCAGAAGGATGGATATTTCCGAAACACATGGTGCGTATAGTTAATTCCGGTGCATACTACAATTATTATCATATTTTATAATTAATTCTCCACCATATATACACTTCATTTTCAGATCGTTGCTGCCATGTTTTCTGTCATATTATTCTCTATTTTGATTACTTGGATGACGCATGAGTAAATCCCTCAAGGGCTAGAGGTTGTAGGTGGCCTTGTAGAGTGTTAAGAGTTGCAACGGGGGTCGGCGAAGGATCAACGACTGCTGGAGATCGACTCTACGCATCCACCCGTCCATCCAGATGATTGGCGAAGGATCAACGGCTGCTGGAGATCGACTCTAGGCATCCACCCGTCCATCCAGATGGTTGGTGAGACCCTTCCCAGCAAGTTCCCTTCCCCGGGGTACATAGGTTGAGCATGGTCATGTAGGCTGTGACAAATAAGGATGACCGACTATGTCACCCGATTCTCAGCTTTGAATGCAAATCATCTTAGGAGTTACAAAGCAACCACGGAACTTAACCGATACTAAACCTTCCAAACAGTATTGCATCGATCCGATGCACTTGTGGGTCACGCACGAAAGAAAACCACCGATAAGGAATATGTACGATGCGAGATGTTTAAATACGAGTGCTTAAAGAAAGATAATATAACAATGCTATTAAATATTTATGTAAAAGTTATTTTCTTCAATATAAGCCTCTCTTTTATATGTGGTTAGATCACTGTATTATCTATTAATTATATATAATTATACACATAAGCACATCTTAAGCAACGGTGCCTAATCAAGTATTGATATTACAAAAATAAATACCTTATATGTCATAAGTGGTTAAAAAAAAATAGTTTTTCGTTGCTAAGCAAGCAGATTTGCGAAGGAGAAGGCTAACGGTGAAGTCAGAAAACAGATACAAGGGGAGCCGAACAAATACTACCTTTTTATGCTCTACACAATAAATTCAAGCACATACTTGGAAGATGTCATATATGTTATTCAAGTTTTAAACACTTAGGATCGTATGCATGCTTGAAGTTATTTTAAACTAGACGTTCATGGAGTAGGGGGAGCTGTGGCCGCCGCCGGTCTCCCCCCTCCCTCTGCCACTGGAGAAGGTGGCTCGGATGGACGGTACAGAGCAGCCAACGTACTAAATAATAAATATCAGCGAAGGTACTGAATATCGTTGGTATTAGCTTATACATCAACGGTATGTTGGTATCGGTGACCTGCCGCTTGTGTTCTCATATATGTATATATGAAATTTATCAACCGGTATTCTGACAACAGATATAACGATCCTATAATTATTTAAAGTAGTTTATCGTCTTGTCATGCATGTGCCATACTCCCTTCGGTCACAAAAGAAAGTTATTTTGGATATTATTGTGATCCCTAAAATACAACTTTGATTACTCATTTCTATTCTAATATATTTATAAAACTTAATGATTTTATAATATTATGCAAGTAATTTTCAAGAAAAATCTACACATATTGTTTTCATGCGTCCAATCTATATATTAAAAAAAAGATATTGATAGCCAAAGTTTATAATGTTTGATTACACATAACAAAAAACAATTTCCTTTTATGACTAGTAATTATTTTGGTCACGTTGGAAGTTGGATCTACAAATGTATTGAAATATTTGAACTTGTTATGTACGTAAATGATATATGGCATGATATATACATGTATTACAGTTAGCTCAACACAAGAAAGGCATGGTATGTATATGTATAACTCATAATTTTGAACAGCTTTTAAACTACGGTATTGGAACATATCACCAATATATCGCCCGTCCAATATCTAATATGACCATGTTTGGTTTGCTACCCTTGTAAACCAAATCAAATATTGATAACGGCAATAAAAATTGGCTACTGTTTGATTTACTGTAAAAATTTAGTAGCACCTACAAATTTTTGTAACACCAATAAAATTCAATATCACACGCAGGCAATCTAGGAGGGAATCGTTCATAATTTTTTTAATAATACCAAAATTTAATTTGATCACAATCCAAACAACGTTGTCATGTGGTGATTAGGGGTGCCGGATTGGGGAAGGATGACTTGGATGAGACTTGGGTGCGGAGTGTAGAGGGGATGATTGAGGCGGACCATGTCTCTCGGGGGTAAGATTTGCTGGCCCCGCACGAGAAAAAATTAATAAGCGATAAAATTGTCATGGAGATGGACGATAGTGTCATTTGGGTAACGGAAGACAAATAGAGTGGTATTTTAGTAAGGACGGGCGAATCGGCAGTATTTTGTCACATTGTATAACAGTATGGGAGTAATTCTCTTATTTTAAAAAGGATGATCATTTTGGATAGACATCCCCGAAACACACACAAAAGAAAACCGCTATCCAAACAATTTGGGAAGGATTGTAATTTTGGGTGGGCACTGTGGTAATTTGACACACACACTCTCTCCCCCCTCAGTGGCCAGCCAACAGTACTCCCTTCCATACATATACACACTGCGGTACCAGAGAAGGAACTCAGAGACCTCCACTCTCCTCTGCTCTTCCATCTCCTCCTCCGGCCATTACCACACCAAGAGAGCAAAGAAGCTTCACGCCGCGCCCCCATTGCTGCGGCCATGCTCTCGCGGTTCAACAATCCGCTCTGGATGCAGGAAGACGGCGGCCAAGAACAGGGCCACAGCCACGAGGAGCCGCCGGCGATGGGGATGCTGTCCGCGCCGGGGCAGGAGGCTGGGCACCACCACGACCAGCACCTCCTGGCCATGGCCGCTGGGGGAGGCGGGGGTTTCCGCTCGCCGGCGCTTCTTGATGAGGATTGGTACTTTGACGCGGTGGCCTCGGGCGTCGGCGCCAGCGCCGGCGCGCATGGGTCCATGCTACTGGCGCCGTCGGTCCAGGCGGGGTTGGCGTCCGGCGGATCGCAGCAGTTCCCGCTGCTCAACATGGGTGGGGCCGGGGCGTTCGACGTCTCCGGGTTCGACCTCGGCGTCCCCGGCGGTGGCGGCGGCGACTTGGCGGCGTTTCTTGGCACCGGTACCGCGTCGATTTCCCTGCTCCCACCAGGGAACGCTGGGTTCCTCGGCTCGTTCGGCGGCTTCGGCACCACTCCAGCGCAAATGCCGGAGTTCGGTGGCCTCGCCGGGTTCGACATGTTCGACACCGGCGCTGGCGCGGGAGGCGGCTCCTCCTCAGCGGCGCCCGCTTCTTCGGCTTCCGTGACCGCCGCACCGTTCTCCGGTCGCGGCAAGGCGGCGGTGCTGCGGCCGCTGGAGATTTTCCCGCCGGTGGGCGCCCAGCCGACGCTGTTCCAAAAGCGCGCGCTCCGACGGAACGCCGGCGAAGAGGACGACGACAAGAAGCGGAAGGCGGCAACGGCGGCGGCTGTGAGCGGCTTGTCCGCGGGCGGTGACACCTTACTCGACGACGCCGACGACGACGGAGTGAGCATTGACGCGTCCGGACTGAACTACGACTCGGAGGACGGGAGGGGCGTCGAGGAGAGCGGCAAGAAGGACGGCAAGGAGTCGAACGCAAACAGCACGGTGACCGGTGGCGGCACGTGCGACGGGAAGGGGAAGAAGAAGGGAATGCCGGCCAAGAACCTCATGGCGGAGCGCCGTCGCCGGAAGAAGCTGAATGACCGGCTCTACATGCTCCGGTCCGTCGTGCCCAAGATCAGCAAGGTGAGAATTCTGGTCCTATCAGAGCGCTAGTTTAGAAATCAAGCAGAGATAGAATAGAGCAGTATTAGTTCTTGCTTGTTCTTGGGTTACGTATGGTTGGGTAATTTTTATGCATCTATGTTTAGGCAGTTTTGATGACTTACAGCGCGTAATTTTAATGAATTGTACCTGTTTCGTTGCAATGAAAGCTTGAAAGGTGAGAATTCTGTGCTTAGCATCTAGCATTGCTACCAATGTTCATGTTATGCTAATATGTTCCACTGCATTTGACTTTGTGATCTTCGAGTACATGGTTTGATGAACTGCTTGTCATAGTCGATCCGCGCATCTGAGGTGCAATTGTTCGTGTAGAATTGTGGATGCACACAGGCTTTGGGAGGTTTCTTTATCATCTACAGAAATTTTAGCTTCTTGTTTGTTGTTGGCCTTACACTCCATAGTCTGACAAGTTTGTGGTTTTGCATCTACAGCCCCAGTTCTTCTGTTTAGCTTCTACCGATGTTATCTCTATACGGCATGTCCGTAATTCTACTCTCTTTTTTTCAGAAAGGATATCATATTTATTTTTCGTGGGGGAATTAGATTAGCATAATTTTAGTTTCTAGTTGTTGCTAGTTATATGAATTAAATGCTATCTATGTGTATTAGTTGTACTACAAGCAAATTATTGTCCATCATACTGTCATTATCAGTTTGTGCTGCCTCTTGTTCAGTTTCCAGTCAATTATCATAGAGCTGTAGACAGATTGCAGAAATATAATAAAAGATATGCCCTACATCACTACTGTTGTAGTTTTGTTTTAAAAAGGAGAATCATTTTATTTTTCATCGTATAAACGTAGTAAAAAATGAGTTTTTGTGTGTGTGTGTGTGTGTGTGGTGTGGGGGGGGTGGGGAGCATGAGTTATGATGTAGTACATTGCGTCATCTATTTCAATTACCTTTTTCTGAATTAAGTATTTCACCTTTCGTCTTATTTGTATTACTCTGACTATGTGCATCAGGGTTTTTTTTACCGGAATTGTTTTTTACCAGGGGTTGCCGGTAAGGCCGAAAATCGGAAAATTTCCAATTTCGGCCGAAATTTTCAATTTTTTTTTGATTTTTTCGGATTTTAAATTTTAAAAAAAATTCAAATTTGAGAAAAATTCAAGAAAATTCGAATTTTTTGAACGAAATTAATCCAAACCGAAAACTTTCGGAGCTGATTTGACTTTCTACCTGTACCCGCCGATAGAACCGATATTACCGATAATCGGCCGATTTTCGGAACCCTGATGTGCATGCAATTCACCTGTTATCGTTTCTCTTTGCGACTGGCCAATGAACTGATTTATTTGGTTGCAATTGGTAGATGGACAGGGCTTCTATTCTTGGCGATGCGACCGAGTACCTGAAGGAGCTCCTGCAAAAGATCAACGATCTTCAGAACGAACTCGAGTCATCTCCTTGCACATCCTCATTGCCTCCAACACCTACAAGCTTCCACCCTCTGACTCCTACATTGCCCACACTGCCATCTCGCGTGAAGGAAGAGCTTTGCCCGAGTGCACTGCCAAGCCCTACTGATCAGCAACCAAGGGTCAGTATCTGTTCTTTCTGAATTTCACTAAACAAGTTCTTGACATATCAAAGAAATTTGTTCTTGACATGATATGACAGTCTGTTTGCTAATGTTTAACTAGCAATAGACATAAGTCAGCCAAAGCTGTATGTGATTGATGTATGCATCAGTTTGTGTAATTATTGTCATACCTGATAAAACATTGGACTCACCTATGCATTTTTCCACTCTTGCAAAAGGTTGAGGTTAGGATGAGGGAAGTCCGGGCTGTCAACATCCACATGTTCTGCGCCGCAGGCCTGGTCTTCTGCTTTCTGCCATGAGGGCAATCGAAGGCCTTGGTCTCGATGTCCAGCAAGCTGTTATCAGTTGCTTCAATGGCTTTGCCTTGGATGTCTTCAAGGCTGAGGTAATGTACAAATCTTTCTCCCCATTTTTCATACAGAGTGAAAAAAAACAACTTGTCGGCACATGAAACTCAATTATAACTGACGATTGCTCACTCATTTTCTTCTTCACATCAGCAATGCAAGGATGGCCCTGGGCTTCTGCCTGACGAAATCAAGGCTGTTCTCTTGCAATCTGCCGGGTTCCATGCAGCGATATAGGACAGGAGAGCTCAATAAACTGCAAAGGACAGTGTAGCTAAGGAAATTACAAGTACCAGTGTTTCCGGTTCTAGGGTGTTTTCGACAGAAGCAGCTTCGTCTTTACTAGTCTGAGACGTGCTCAGGGTTTCCTGAACGAATTTATCTACCAGTCTTCAGAGTTCAAAATAATGTCAGTAGTCTCTTAGTACTTAACATTGTGTTAAAATCTTATGCATGTTCTTACTTCTCGTCTCAGTACATGCTTTCGCCTTGTGTAAGTCTGAAGAAGAATTGTGTCAATTAACAAGTGACAAAACCGTTTGAAAACAGCGTGAAACCTCTCTATGATCTGCCCTTTTCCTTGTATGTTTTTGCCATATGGTTGCTGTGGCTTTGCCTCTTTGTTGGGTTTGTAAAAGCCTAAAGCTGTTACTGTATAATGCCCAGTAACGGATTGAGAAATTCAGATCAGTTATTGGAAGCAGGCAAGTGGTCCTTGTGACCAAACACGTCTTCACTGCAGCCTGTCATTAGCAGGGCTGGATTTGGTTGGTTTCCAATAAATACTATTTTCATCATCAATGGTAAAACATTTCTTACAGTCTGTTTAAATGCACCTGCAATGCAAAACAAAATCGGTAATAAGTTGTTTCCTGCCCTAGTTTGCTGAGAATTTGTACCCTAGTAAATAAGTAGTTTTATCCCCTGATCCAGTATTTGGGGTAAACTGCAATTTCTTGTAGTGGAGCCGACTTCCAATTTTTTCTTGCTAGTTCCTTCAATAAGATGCTTAGAATAAATATACTCCTTCAATAAGTCACTGGCTAGACGATTTTGGTTAATTTGTGTTGTGTTTTGCCATGTTCTTTGTACATAAGTTTAATTTGTATAATTATTTAATATATGCACAGTAGGATCCTTTCCTGCTGTTTCTCCTAAAAAAAGATGCTCAGAATAACAAAGTCTATTTCAGTAATTTTTTCCTCCACTTTTAGTCTTTTATCTTGCCTATAATTTCTGACCCGCTGCGCATCATTTCATTAACTAAGAGAAAAATAAGTACAACCAGCATGTTCAAGAGAGCTGCACGAACAATTTTCTCTGAAGGTACGTACGAACCGAAATACAATCAAGACTTGTTCGCGGGAGTGCAGACTAGAAACAGATGAAAATCACGTCTCACAATTTCTGCAATTGTTCTTGAAATTCAAGACTCGCAAAAATGTCACATCCTATCAGAGATACTTGTAGGATCATCCTTCTTGAACTTACATCCTACAAAGAAGAGGGACTGACATGATTATGTGAACAATCACTAGTCCCCATTGGAGGAAAAAAAACTTTGCATCTCCATTTCATCCGCATCCATTCTCCCTCGAATTCATTTCAGAATCCCAAATTCTATCACTACTCTGTCTCCCAGGACCTCTGCCAGAGCTGAAAGAACTGCGAATCTATCTGAACTCTAAAGTCCTCCCATGGTGGTGAAGCATGAGTGCGTAAAAAACACACTGCACAGTGTCCTGACTCCTGACTCGATCCAGAGTTCATTTCACCGAATAAATGCCTGCAGATCCGGCGTGCGTACGAGCCGAGCCAGCCAGCCGACCGGCGCCACTGCGACGCCGTTATGGAGGCGCAGTGGTCGTCGCCGGGGCCAGAACGTCCACTGCCACCGGCTGCGCGCGGCTGCCGAATTCCTGAATTCCAATCATGAGCCTGTGCCTGTGGGCGTCCGTTGCAATTGCAACAATGCAATGCAATACAATGAAACGCGACGCACGCATTGAATGTGGTTCACACTCTTCCTGTGCTTCCATCTCTCTCTCTCTCTCTCTCTCTCTCTCTCTCTCTCAAGAATTCACTTGGCATCTTACTATCTTGCGTTAGTTACGTTCCAAACTGTTTCCACCCTGTGCTTGCAGTTGCCGGTAGAGAAGAAAAGGGAGAAGAGAAGAAGAGAAGGAAAAAGGAATTTACTCGGCGCACGCGCGAGCGACTTGTCAGTTTCTGTGACTGTGTCAGGTCTCAATCACTCCCCTGCATGTGCGGCTGGATCTACTGCTGCTGCCCGCCCGTCGCCGTCGCCCTCCAACCGCGTTTGCACACCGTAAAAACTTCGGACACCGTTTGCCGCCGAGGCTGTAAGGCTCAGTTTGCAACACGGAATTCTTCCGATGCGAAATTACGAATTGAGCTATTTAATGTGAAATTCGTGCGTTTTGTATGTGCCAAAAGGTTAAGGGTTTGTTTTGGTATGGCTGTAGTTTTTCTGAAAAGTGGCTTCCGGCTGGATTGCAGGACCGAATGGCTCTAGGGCTGAACAGTTGAACTGAAGAGGTTTGGTGTTTGGTTGTATGACTTTTAGGTAGGTTGTCTGTAGTTTCTAAGATGGAGAATGTCTGAAATACCCTTGAGACAACTAATAGCTTGTTTGATGTTATTTAACGGTAATTAACGTAATTGATGGCAATTAATGGTAATTAATGATGACTACCACAATTGATTACGATTAACAACGACTACAGCAATTAATGCAATTGATCGCATTTGATGAAAATTAACACAATATACCGCCATTAACACAATTAACAACAATTATTACAATAAACAATTATTACATAAATAAATAAATACAATAATTATTACAATAAAATTTTTTACATAAATAATCACAATAAATGATTATTACAATAAAAATTATTACATAATTACTTAATTTACAACATAAAACAAAAAGAAAATTAAAAGGAATAGGAACATCGATAGGATTGCGACTTGGTGGTGGCCAATTTTGCTTGAAAATTAATTTTACCAAACTTTTATCTTTACATAACTATCATTTATGCATTTCTATCAACGACAAACATGTTACTTTCTCAATATTTTTGCAACGATTACAATTGAAAATTATTTTAAAAAATTAACATTGGAGAATGTAACTCGAGGTGCATCACAATTGAGAATGTAACTCGAGGTGCATCACAATTCAATTCTTGCTTCGAAGAAAATAACTTTGTTTCTTTGCAATATTCATAGATACAATCAAAATATTAGAGTACGCAAGGAGTAGGGAAAAATGTACAAATTGCAATATCAAAAGAGATAATTTTAACTATGACATTTGTTCCTAGAAATGTGCACATCTCCTTCCATTTAAAGAAATCGCCCATTGATACTTCCAACCTACAGTCCCAGAACATAATAGAGTAATGAGATAGTACCAAAAAAATATTCCCCAAAAAAAGAAATTTTAGTTGTTACACTTTGAGACCTCTAATTAACATGTCAGCAAGTTGAGCAACGCGGGTAGTACAAAAAAGAGATCTCAAAATAGAGAAGTTTTAGTATATTGTATACTTCCAAAACATCCTTTTCAAGTAAAGTATTGTAGTAGGAGCCAAATCTCATGTAAAGTCATTGCATAATGTTTTCTAACAAACTCATTACACAATGTAAACTCACAACCATCACAGCTTGGCTCCATCTCATATCTCAATGTGATGTTGTCACAACCCGTGTTGGATCGAAGATCATATGAATGAAATACAGGTGACTTTGGCTTTGGTCCTCGACCTAGAGCCGTGACACTCGATTGATAAAAGGACAGAAGAAGAAGAAAGCACAAAGACGATTGTGCTGGATCGGGAATAGTAGAAGTGACAGAGGAGAAAGTATGATAATTATGCTTGTTGTATTCAATCGAAAGAATCCCTTTAAATAGAGGTTTGCCTAACATGTTGACTATAGAAAGGCTTGGACTCCTAAACAAGCTCATATTGGACTCTACTTGTATTCGAACTCAAATACTCCTAATTGCTATTTGGACAAACTAGCAGTCGGACTCAGCTAAACTTCCAACTTCATACGGCTACGTGCGGGTCTTGTGAACTAGTTGATGGCGGCTTCCGGCGTCAACATTGATACGTGATCCCGACCATGACATCTCTCCCTCCCTCGAGTACCAGCTCATCCTCGATCTAAATCGACGAAAATCCTCCAATGGCCCCCAAGACGCTTCTGAATCGGGCAGTCTTGTCCATTGCACTAGTAGCTCGTGAACACCTCGACTAAGATGAGAACGAACAACATGACACGGCGTGGGAGTTACCCTACCATACTGTAACTCTGGCAAAGCTGGCGGTGAAGCAAGAGGTTCTCCATAATATGGTTTGAGCAAACTGATATGAAAAACATTATGAATTCGCACCCTTGTAGGAAGTTGCAGTTTGTACGCCACATCTCCAATCTTCTCCATCATCTTGTATGGACCAAGGCTCATTGGTGGCGGAAGAACCCTTGGATACGAGCGCAATCGAGGCAGATGCGGAGGTGGAGGAGCATGTGGTGGAGGCGAAGATGTTGGAAGGGCAATGGAAGTGGCCATCTAGTGCTTGTTAGCGATGGCCTTAGGGCTCCACGGTAACGCCAGCGGTGGCGGTGTGGTGGTGGTGGGTTCCATCACATTTGATGGTATGGAGAAGGGGATCAGTTTGGGTTTGGAGGTGGGATTTTTGTGAGGGAGAGCAGCAAAGCAGAGTAGGAAGAAGGCAACCAGTGCTGCTCTGGATTGTAGAGGAAGATTGGAGAAGAAGGGGAGGAGGTAGTCGGGGGAGTAGGACGGCGACGGCGCGAGCCGGTGGAGGAGGGAACCGGAGGAGAGGCGGAGGCACCAAGGAGGAGGGCACCGGGGGAGTGAGGAGAGCGGCGGTATCCAGATCTGGGCCGGGGAGGAGGGAGGAGAACGTAGTGGGGCAGCGGCGCGGGAGGAGGATGTGGCGGCTTAGGCGTAGGAGGAGGGAGGATGTCAGGACCCTAACATTTCCAAAGAGAAATCAGGATGGAATCCTGATAGATTTTGGATGGATGAGGATTGGGGAAAGTGTTTTACCGAGATGAGAGCAATACTCCTACGTAACCTAGCTAGAGACTCAGAATATTGCTTTCCAATCTGCCTTTCTTCTCTTCGGCGATCAGGTCTTAAACCTGTGGGTTTTCATGAATTACAGTGCTGTGCTTTGGTTGAAGTTCAGAATTTACAGTAACAAACTTATAAACGACAAATGGTTTATGATAAATAGTACTACATAATAACCATCAAAATCAAAGTCCTCCGTTGGATCAACTTTTACCACGCCTGAATGCTTCATCGCCGTTGTTCGTGCTTGTTGAGTGAACTCACTGAAACGTCACCAGTAGTGCTGACTTTGTTTCTTCAGAGAAATATTCAAACATTTTCTTTCTGAACTTCAGTGGTCTGACAATAACCCCTCCTTGAGTGAAACCTTGTCATTAAGGTTCAAACTGAGGAAACATTTTCTGAATGAAAGGCACATCTTCCCATGTTGCACCCTCTAGTTTAAGATTGAGCCACTAAGCTGCTACAACATTTCCTCGTGGAACAATTCTCCTACCCAGAATAGCTACCGGTTCAGTTTTGACCTTGCCTTCAGCATCAACCATAGGTAGATGGGCCAAAGTAATGACATTTAACCCCAAGTGTTTCTTCAATCGGCTGACATGGAAAACCGGATGAACTGCTGAGTTTTCAGGAAGCTGTAGTTTATAAGCAACTCTTCCCACCTTTTCCATCACTCTAAATGGTCCATAGAACTTCGCTCGCAGTTTGAGGGATCCTTTGAGTCAAAATGCATTTTGTCGATATGGCTGCATCTTCAAATACACCATGTCAACCACTTGAAATGTCCTCTTTGTTCTCATTCTATCAACGTACTTCTTGACCTTGTTCTGGGATTGCTACATATTACTTTTTGACTCTTTCAGCATTCTCTCCTTTTCTCTCACTGTCACCCTGGCGTCCTCCGAGATGTTCCCAGGTATAGACAACTCTCCCACTTGGGGAGGTGCACACCCATATAGAGCTTGGAAAGGGGTCAATTTGAGAGCTCTATGATACGATGTATTATTCCACCACTCAGTCATTGCTAACCAGGTATACCAATCTCTGGGTTCCTGAAACACCATACACCTCAAGTATGCTTCTAAACACTAATTTACTTGCTCAGTTTGGCCATCAGTTTGAGGATGATAAGATGTATTGAATCTGAGAGATACCTTGATAACTTGAATATCTCCTGAAATAGCTTGCTTGTAAAAATTCTATCCCGGTCTGTAATAATAACAATAGTGTGGATATCATGGGATATGCTCTAGATCTTAGGATGATGTGACAATTGGCAATGGCGTTTGCGGTTTGTCGTTTCATATGTTTTCGACAAGTTTCAGAATCGTCAGCAAGAACCGGCCTCGACGGTCATAGCGTGGTGGTCGATCAGATAATCGGTCCGACCGCCATAGGCGCGGCTCGGACGGTGAACTTAAAAAGTGTTACTTCGAGCTGGGCCAAAAATAAAGGGTGTAGGCAAGAGAGGGGATTCTATTGCACTTGGTCCCATAATTTTTGGAGTCTCCATTCAAAAGTTCTATTGGATTGAAAATTCCAGTAGGTTTCGGTTTTCGAGGTCAAAATCGGCTTGTCATTGTCTTGGCGGTCTAATCGCCCATGTGTGGCGATCGATCGCCATGGTCGGCGGTCGACCGCCCTAGGGCGCATCGACCGGTTTCCACTTGGTTCGTCGCCCGGCGTGGCGGCGTTTTGCGGTTGTTAGGTCAAAGTCATGAGTTTCAGGGCATATATGGTGCATGATGCATGTTTTGACTAACATGGGTCAAGTTGTGAAGAACTTGTTCCCAAATTCGGTTTACTTGTCTATTGTTGTGCAGGTTGCTTGGTGGTCAACGACGGTCAACCGGCGAGGATGATCGGGACTAGGCTTGGAGAGCTGAGGTCCAGAACGATCGACGATGCCAGGTGAGGTCAAGGTACTCAAGTGTGGTGCATTATGGACAAGGGTGGCCTATTAGCTAATCTGAGGCGCAAGATGGCGCAAGGTGTAGCTAGTTAGGTCAAGGGATGTTAAAGACGGGTAATTAAAATACGTGCGTAAGTGTCCCTTTTGTTTTGGGCCTTAACGGGAGCCCAATAGGATCAAACATCTAGAAGGTCTAAGCCTCCACTATAAATAGGAGAGGGAGGTGACTGCACCTCCTCTTCGCCTTTTTGCTATTTTGGAAACCCTAATTTTCTTAGGGAGGGCTTTGGTGGAGGCTAGGGTTTAGAGAGTTTGATGTGATTTTCGTGCTCTTGGATTGAGCATTGTTCTCCATTGATGGAGAGGCTGTAAGCCCATATCATATCAAATCAATCTAGAGAAAGTTTGACCACGTCTTGCCTCATTGCGTTCTTTCTCTCTATTTGATGATTTTGGGTCTTTGTTTGATCTGAGAGTTTTTGATTGAATTCTTCACGTGATCTAGCTTGCTGTGACGTGTGGGAACCTATCTAGGATTATTTTGATCATCAATCACTTACGAGCAAGATCTTGGATCAAGTTTTCGTTTTGACCCGGTTTTGAACCCTTTTTGATCAAACGAAAAAGGATCTTTATTATTTCAAGAATTGTCATAAAATTCCATTGGAATAGGTTCCTGATATCATAGAGAAGGTGTGTTCCAAGTTTCATCAAGTTTGGATTAGTAGATCAAAAGTTGCATCTATTTTCATCTTCGTCATCGGGGTTGTTCTTCTATTCTGGATGCTGGCGGTCAGACCGCCCGTAGCCACCGGTCAGACCGGCCTGAAATAGGTCCGATCGCCCAAGGCCAGTGGTTCGACCGGCAGCGCAATGATAGTTGCTATTTTGTGTTTTGATCGTTTGTAGTATTGCTTAGGGGTGTTTATTATATTCAATATTAGTCTTCCGTTGTACTAATATACTGATCTTCATAGCTTCCATAGCTACTGGAGTAAAATATTATTGGATCCATTATTTATGAAAAAGTGAGTGTACTCCTATTCACCCCCCTCTAGTCGCCTTTTCGGTCCAACAAATAGGCATTCCATGTAATTTGAAGATGTGATCCATGAATGTTTGGGCTACCTGCGAGACTGAGTATGGGTGGGACAGTCCTTGGAAATAAGCATATTTTGTTAACCTGTCCACGAATACTAGAATTACATCTCTTCCCTTGGACTTGGGTAACCCTTCGATGAAGTCCATCATTATGTGTGTCCATGCCATATTGGGGGTTGGTAGAGGATCCAGTAGACCTGGTTGTGTACATGTTCATATTTACATGGCAGATTGGACATTTAGAGATGTATTTCTCTATTTGCCTCCTCAACTTTGGCTAATGAAATATCTTCTTGATCCTGTGGTTGGTTGCCCTTGACCCAGAATGTCCCCCAACAGCTGACTGGTGTAGTGATTCTATCACTTGTTGCCTCATGTTGTTCTGTTCCCTCACATAAATTCTATGATTGAATCTGAGCACTCCTCCTTCTAATGTCATTCTAGGGTCTTGATTTATTCCAGATTGTAAATTTTCTAGTATCTTGGTCACTTTGGGATCCTCAATGTAACTCTTTTTTATATCCTCCACCCATTCAGGCCTTACACATGTGAGTGCATTGCAATTAGTTTCCAGTTCTACTCTTTGAGTGTCTTTTCCGGGACAAAGGCATCAAGAACTACATTTTCTCTTCCTTCTTGTATTCAATGCTATAATCAAACTCCAATAACTTTAGAAGTAATTTGTGTTGTATTCCTTCGCTTAATCTCTAAGTGGTCATGAATTTCACGCTTTATCGGGTCTGTTTTATTATTAAAGGATTACCCAAGAAGCAATGCCTCCATTTTTTTAATGCTTCCAAAGATAGCTAGTGCTTCTTTTCATAATATAGATTGTCCAATGTACCTTAATTCCTGTGGATTTGCTAAAAATGAAATTGGTCTTCCAGATTGCATGAAAATGCCCCTATTCCAAAGATTACAAGCATAAGCGCCTATTACAAACTGTTGTGAAAAATTGGGCATAGCTAGTATAGGGCTTGTGGTCATGATCATTTTCAAGGTCTCAAAAGCCTCATCTTGAGCTTTTCTCCGTTGAAATCCATCTTTCTTGAGCATATCATGTAGTGGTCTACACACTCTTCCATAATCTTTAATGAATCTCTGTAATATCCAAATAACCCTAGAAACCCTCTTAATTTTGATACTCCATTAGGTTTCACCAATTGACAATGTCGTTGATTTTCTTAGGGTCTCAGAGCCACCCCATCTCCAGAGATGATGTGCCCCAAGTATTTTACTCTCTTGAGCAAAGGAACACTTACTCCGCTTGGCTAACAAACGGATTCTTCCTCGTAATTTCCAAAGTTTCCTTAAATGTGGAGCATGATCATCCGATTCTTGTCAGAAACAAGGATGTCATCAAATAATACCATTATGAATCTTCTCAAATGCGCAACAAAGATTCTATTCATTAAAGCCCGAAGGTTGCAGTGCATTAGTGAGGCCAAAGGGCATTATTATATACTCATAATGTCCCATATGAGTCTTGAATGTTGTTTTGTAATATCTTCCTCACCATTCTTATCCGGTGGTAGCCTCGACGAGATCAAGTTTCATCAATATAGTTGTTCCTTATAGCTCATCCAAAAGGTCCCCAATGACCAGCATAGGGAATTTATTCTTAATGGTTAGTGCATTCAATTGTCTGTAATATAAATATAACCTTCAACTCCCATCTTTCTTTCTCACCATTATCGCTGGGAAGAATAGGGACTGATGTTGTGTTTAATCTCTTCGTAATCCAAAGATCTTCCTTATGATTTCCTTCATAGCCTCCTTTTGATGGTGGGGGTACTCTATATGGCCTTAGATTAGGTGGTGTGGATCTAGTCTTGACGAGGATCTAATAATCCTCATTTTATCTTTTATCTATAATTTTATTATGGGTAAATATGATGTCACATAGTCCTGTAAGTACCCCTATATTTATAAAGGGAGACCTACCAAGTGATTGTAAGATCTTCTACAATCACCCCATAGTCGTAAGTCTTACTACGACTATATCATGGTCGTAAGTCCTTCTACGACCACCACCGGTCGTAAGTCTTTCTACGACCACTACCTAGTCGTAAGTCCTTCTACGACTATTGCACACAGAAGCTCTACTACGACTTATACCCAAATGTAAGTCATACTACGATCAAGTAAACCACGACCACCTTATAATCAAACCTACAAGCGAGTGGGTCCAATTGATTAAGGAATCGAACGGTCCATACGCACTACTATTCCACGAGTAATAGTGCTTAAATACCCCATTACCTCGAATGATAATCGCCAGACGGCGTGAAGAAGCCAATGCGCCGTAATTATCGCCATCATGCGCCCATTATCGCTCAATTAAGGCGCCTCTTCCGCAGACAAACGGCTACTTCTTCACGACTATATAAAGACATCAATCGAGGATGAAAGGGAGGCGAAACAGAGCAAGTCAAGGAGAAACACAAGCATCAAGTATCCGTAATAGTCTTAGTTTCTTGCTTGATCATCGAGAATACACCAATACCATACACACACAGAGTAGGGTTGTTATTCTCCCTGCAGAAGGCCTCGAACTGCCTAAACATCCCGTGTCAACCACTCTGCGTGATTTCATTTCTAGGAGACCCCAATCAAATAATATTTACGTAAGATTGGTTCTAATACACCGACAGCTGGCGCCGTCGTGGGGATCTTCCGTAATCTCTTGTCAACATACTCTTTTTCCAATCTCATGCAATCATGGCGTGAGAATGGAACGAGGAGAACTGGTTTGACTTGGCAGACACGCAGATGTCGACATGGATGCCGGCTTCGACTACGAGCCGAGTGATGCATCCGCCGATGGTGATGTTGCCTCCGAGATCATTCTCCAGAAACGATCCCATCAATGGAGTTGAGGAGGATCCTTATCCCCACAACGATACGCCCAACAGAGGAGCCAATTCCCTCAAAGGACAAGGGTCAATCGACTGTAATCGCACCTGTGAGGACTCACGACACGACGAGAGTTTTTCCTCCAAGTGTCCAAGTCCCCTCAGCAAATCCGACTGGTAAGACAAGTTCGAGAGCCACCATTCCAGACTCCACCAACATCTTAGGATCCTCTCTCGTGGTAACTCCAGAGAGGGTGGGATCAAGCATACTTTTCCTCGCAGAATTGACCGCCTCTCCGCAGATCTCATTTAATGACGGAGACGCTTATAACCTGAGTTCCCCACTGCAGGGATTGCTCCAAGTCGCCAGATGGTGTCTCTCGAGTACTCCTCAAGCGGGGAGGCCTCGAGCGCAAGTGAGAATCATCAACGGGAGGTCTTCGTCATTCCCACAAATCAGGGTCAGCCTCATGGAGGCCGAAATAAGAACACTCCCCGAAGATCACACACTGCACCCCCTCGTGGTAATGGCAAGGGCACCACCTGTGATGGACAGAACCAACACTCTGATGAGCGCGAGGGAAATCCTCGACATTCTCGCACTCCATTGAGAAGGCCTCAAGATCTGATGAGGAGAATTTTGAGGCCATTCGACGGAAGAAGATTGCAGCCCAGAAAGATCTACCGGGGCGCATTCAACATCAGTCGAAGGAGGTACAAGAACTCCAGGACATCAACGACTTGCTCGAAAATCCTAATCAAGAGCTTGCTCGAACGCCAGGGTACGATCTCTTTGCTGAAGAGATTGCGCAAAGGCTTCGAACCGTGATGACAAAACTGGAAGTACCTCGTCGACATCATTCAGATGGTCGTAGCAATACGACTTTCTGGCTACAACCAATCGAATATTTCACCACGAGAAATCGACATGGCCATAAGTCGATCGATCCCCTACTCGGAGAAATACATTTCGATTGGTCGACGATCAAGAAACCCCTCAGAGAGGTGATCATTCACCACTTCGATAAAGAAATCCACAACGGATGGAGTACGAGGAGTATTCCTCTCAGAGAGTCAAGCCTACTACAGACAGTCACCGCTTGTCGGGTATCGTCAGATACGATCACCGGTGACATTAACCCTTCTTTCCGCAAAGAAGGCGCCAAGAAGTAATTACGGATGCCGCATTTTCGCCGACCTTCGAGTAGTTCACCGCCACCTCATTTTCGACCAAAGGAACATGGAGAAGTTTGATAGATCTCAAAATCCCATCGAATTTCTTCAGATCTATACAACAGCTGTCCGAGCAGCAGGAGGAGGAGAGCATGTAATGGCAAATTACCTTCCGATCGTGCTTGAAGGATCCGCCGATCGTGGTTATTAAACCAACCACTCGAGTCGATCTACTCTTGGCAACACCTCTCGCGATCTTCACAGCGAATTTCCAAGGCACATACAACCGCCTCGAAAGGAAGACGACTTGCACCGGATAAAACAGAACAACAACGAGACTTTGCGTCAATTCATCAAACGCTTTAGTCAGGTTCGTAACTCAATTCCGGAAATTTCTGACTCATCTGTGATCATGGCTTTTAAGCAAGGAGTCCGTAGTAGAAGGATAACAGAGGATATTGCTTTGAATCCTCCTAACATCATGTCGAGCTCTTCGAGATGGCCGATTGATATGCGATCGCTTCGAGGCGGCCGAGTGGAACAACACTATTGATCGAGAAACGCATACTCCTCGAGAGCCGTGAAGTTGGTAAGGATAAGAAAGCAAAGAAGTCCAAGAAGAAAGTAAAAGTCAAAATCACAAATCGCTGGTTTCAAGGAGGTCTTGGCCGTGAAAGATAAAGAGCCTGAACCGCCAAGTCGCACTCGATCAAGGCAAAGGTAAGCGCTCGATCGTAGGAACGACAAGCCAAGGTGGTGTCCTTTTCATAAAAGGAAGGACATGACCTCCAAGAATCGCCGAAGTTTTCCAAAGAAAGCTCGAGGACTACTACAACAAAGAAGGGCCACTCCCACTCTCGAGCAAGTAGGAAATACGAGTGGCCAAAAATCATCGGATGATGAAGAGATGCTGCCCAAGATCCGCAACATACCGTAAAGCATATCTACGAGGATCATCGACATAAGAGTCAAACGACAACTCAAAGTCACGGACGAGAGGTAAACTCTATAGATGCTTCTCTTGTCAATAATCTACCAAAGTGGCTCAAGTTACCATTTCTTTCGAGAAGGGTGATCGCCCGATCACTTCAATCGATCGTCGTTATCCGATTAGGAATGAACCCACCATCAACAACCGTCGGGTCAATCGAGTGTTGGTTGATGGTGGCGCCTTGAACATACTATTTACTAATGCCCCATGACGAGATGCAAGTACCAGACAAAGGTAAGACCCAGACGATACTCTTTTCATGGAATCGCACGGGGTCTTCGCCAAACCCATTGGCCAAGTTTTCTTCCTTTAACATTTGGCTCACCAAATAATTTCAGACGTAGAAAGTTTCCTTTGATGTGGTCGATTTCGACACAAGATATAACGCCATACTCTGACGACCAACTTTGGCAAAATTCTTAATGGCTACTCATTATGGGTATCAATGTCTTAAGATGCCAGTCCCAAAGGAGTGATCACAATTCATTGTGACAAAAGATGGCGATAATCATGATCGCCGATCCTCGAGATGGTTGGCCAAATACCAACTCGAGATGAAAGTCACCTTCGACTAGCAAGTCGAAGCTTCAAAGTCGCACCAAAGCCGAACGACCAAGTCAAAGAGGTTCCTCCGACGCAGAAACCTCAAGACCGCCTCATCGCCCCAAATAGGAAGACGCCTCATCGCCTTCCTCCGAGCTAACGCAGATGTTCGCGCGGCAAGCATCCGACATGCCCGAGTGCCTGTGGAGGTGATCGAGCAAAGCTAGCTTTACGGCCTTATAAAGTACCAGAAATGTAAATTACGAGATTTGCCCCGATCGACGAGATGCTATTAAATCGTAATTGATAAGCTACTTAAAGGTGCTTTATAAGAGAAGTCAATCACCCGAGTGGTTGGCTAACCTCGTAATGGTCAAAAATTCAAACGGCAAATGGCGATATGTGCGAGACTTTATCGATCTTAATAAAGCTTGTCCAAAAGATGATTTTCCTTTACCTCAGATCGATCGCTTGGTTGATTCTACCGCAGTTGTGAAATATTAAGTTTTTAGATGCATATTCGGATATCACCGATCAATATGTGTCTAAACGATGAAGAAAAGACCGCATTCATTACACCATTTGGTACCTTTGCTATGTCAAAATGCCATTTGGTCTAAAGAATGCGGGCTTCTTTTCAACGCTTAATGCAATCGACTTTTTCATCTCAATTAGGCCGAATCGAAGCCTATGTTGATGATCTAGTCGTAAAAGCGTTAAGAAATTTAATCATATCACCGACCGCAAGAAACATTCGACAACCTCGTAAAGCACCGCTTAAAACTTAATCCCGAGAAGTGTGTTTTCGAATTTCTTCAGAAAATTGCTTGGATTCCTAGTATCCGAACGAGGAATCAAGCAAATCCCAAAAATAAAGGCCATCCTCCGATGCGCCCTCCACCACAAAAAGGAAGTCCGTAAACTCACCGGGTGCATGGATGCTTTAAGTCGTTTCATCGCACGACTAGGAGAAAAGGACTACCTTTCTTTAAACTTCTCAGAGACATGAAGGTTTTGAGTGGTCGAACGAGGCAAACGCCGCTTCGAGGATGTCAAGAGGTACCTTCGAGTGCTCCTATTCGTTTCTCCAAAGCCGTAAGAGACGCTCTTAATTTACCTAGTCGCCACGCCACAGCAAAGAAGCGCAAGATCGGGTCGAGAACATGAAAGCGTATAACGACCGGTTTACTACGCCAAGAAGTTTTACACGCCTATGGAGCGCTACCCTCGTGTCCAAAACTTCTATATGCCCTCCTCATGTCTTCGAGGAAATCATGGTATTATTTTCAGCGCACAAAATAGTCAGGCTGCCTCGAGTTTCCTTTGGGAGCGATCCTCCATAATAAGGAAACAATGGACGCATGGCAAAATGGTCACGAACTTGGGAGTTCGACCTCCATTTCGTGTCCCGAACGGCCATAAAATCCCTGATCTTGACAGACTTTGTCGTCGAATGGACAAATCTCGAACTGCTCAGATCCCCAAGACGATTCCCACGACCACTGGATGATGTACTTTGACGGTCACTTACTCTAAGTGGCTCGGGTCGGGTGGTCCCGTATCTCCTACGGAGAAACCTTAAAGTATGCCATACAATTAAACTTTCGTGCCACTAACAATGTGGCGAGTACGAAGGTTTGCTAGTCGGCATACGAGCCGCGAAGCACTCTCGATTCGTCGACTACTCGTGAGAGGAGACTCTCAATTAGTCGTGAATCAAATCGAAAGAGTACCAAAGGTCTAGCTTGACAATGGCCCAGACTTATCAAGCACGTAAGCTAGAAAAGCATTTTTAGGTTTCGAGGTACAATTCATCCTCGAAGGATAATTTCTCGCAGACCAACTTGCTCGGATGGCTTCTTCCCGATCAAGAGTACCAAAAGGAGTTTTCTTGAGCAACTCCAAAAGCCGCTCTCGGTCGAAGAACCGAGACACCTCCTATTGAGATGGCCTCATTAGATTACGAGGATACCGGATGACTCCCATCTATGAGTATCTTCACAAGGGTTCCAGACCAAGATGATCTTGAGGCGCATCGCTTATCCCAAAAGCCAAAATGTATACTTTGGTCGAAGGAGTCCTCTATAAACGAGGAACCCAAGGGATACTCATGCGATGCATTCCGCAAAACGAAGGAATAACACTCCTTCATGATATACACAATGGTATCTATGGGACGATGCTTCCTGCTGTAACATTAGTTGGTAAGGCCTTTCGACAAGGTTTCTACCGCCTACAACCAGACGATGCCAAAGAGGTGGTTAAAAAGTGTGTCCAATGCCGCTTCATGGTAGACAGATACACCAACCACTCAAGCATTACGCATAATACCTCTTTCTCGGCCTTTTTGCACTGGGTCTTGATATCCTAGGACCGCTTCCCAAAGCACTGGGAGGTTTTGAATTCCTTTTGTGGCCATTGACACGCTCACAAAGTGGATCAAGCCAACTCAGAATCGGATAACAACTAAGCAAAGAAAAGGTTCATGATGAGATGCGAATTAGCCGATTTGGAGTTCCGAGCCTGATAATTACGCATAATGGTAAACATTCGCAAGTGCAAAATTTCAAGAATTTTGCGACGAGTTGGGTACCAAGTTATGCTATGCTTCTGTTGCACATCCCCAAAGCAACGGGGCGGTCAAACGTGCAAACGGCCAAATAATGCGATGAATTAAAACCCGAGTCTTCGACCACTTGTTAAGCGCCGGGGCTTGGGTACAAGAATTACCTTCAGATATGGGCGCTCAGACGACCACTAGTCGAGCGACAGGAGAAACACCTTTCTTTTAGTGTTCTGAGTCAAGCCATGCTTCCTCCGAGCTAAAATTGCGGTCGACACGAGTTGAAACCTTCAACAACTTCGACCAGGAACAACTTCGAGCAGATGATATTAACCTACTCGAGGAAAGGAGAAACATGGCCCTAATCCGTTCTGTAGTCTACCAACAAGCCCTACGCAGATACTACGATCGTAAGGTCCAGCCTCGCAGTCTTGCTGTAGGTGACTTGGTATTGAGGCTCTGCCAATCCAAGTCTAATCGGAATAAACTTTCTCCCAAGTGGGAAGGTCCTTACACAGTGGTCGAAGTCACTCGGCCAGGGGTCGGTACGACTTGCAATGGAAGATGGGCAGGTTTTCTCAAATTCTTTGAACATTGACCAGTTACGCAAATTCTATGTGTGACCAACCTCTCAGGCAATAAAGGTCCAGGTTCCTTCTACCTCTTTTGTCTTATTTTTTGAGTAGTGCTTTTATAATCTTTCGACTATGATCCAAAACACCCGCTTTCTACACCGGTCGAAAGGCAAGTAACATCATTTAGTCAAAGTCTTTCCTCTCTGCATGTGGTCAGTCCACTAGAAGGAACTTCCTAGCATCGACTCGTTATTCACTTTTGTTGCCAATACAGAGAGCTTAGGTTCTATCTAGTCGAAATGTTCTCAAAGCCAACTCTTTTAACCTTAGTTTATTTTTTCAGTAATTTCGAAAAATATTCTAAGTAGAGTGCACTTTCTTATGTTTATTCGACCACCTTTGGTGTACTGATTCGCTTTAACCGGTCAAGGAAGAGACACACCTAGTCGAAGTCTTTCCTCTCGCACGTGGTCCCGCCCACTAGAAGGAACTTCCTAGCGCCGCCGCCTCCTACTTTTGCTATCGAAAAGACTTATCGAGTCTACCAAAAAAGGGCGAACGAATTATTAAAGTCCTCTAAGACGTTTGCTTAACTCAAGTCGCTGTTTTTGGTTCGATTAAACCAGTCGGAGATGGTAACATCACCTAGTCGAAGCCTTTCCTCTCTACATGTGGTCCCGCCCACTAGAAGGAACTTCCTAGTGTCGAGTCGCTTTACTCTTTCGACCAAAGGCTTGACAACCATAACAAAAACTATAAGTTAAATAAACTCTCTTTATTTTCAGAAACCCCATTTTACACACTATTTACTTAGATTGTCCAAACAAACTAAGCAAATAGTCGGGGGCTAGGATAAAGTTATTAATTTGACTTCAATTCTTAGTCTTTCATTCGCTTATTATCTTTGAGTTACTAATTACTCGACAAGATGATTTGCAGAAACAAGATGTCCTAGGATAAAGTTATTAATTTAACTTCACCCTTTGGTTTTCATTCGTTAGTTATCTTTCGGGTTGCTAACCGCTCGACAAGATGATTTTGCGTGAAACAAGATGGATCATATATTACTCACAATGTAAACCGCCTCGCTTTACAAAGTAGTTACAAGATTACTCAAGGGGAGTACCTAGTGCATTTCCTCCGCTACCTTTTGCCAACCGATATGTTTTCTCGATCAATCGACTTGCCTCGATTCAGTAAGGCAATAAGTCGGCTTCAATTGGTTGCACATTAAGGCAGGGTCTTGAGCTTTAAGTTTTGCCAGAGCGTAACTTCATCGCAGCTTCGATCGCTTCCCTTATTGATTCGGCTTGATTAGCCTTCAGAGTGGTCACCATTTTTGCAAGTTTCCGACTTGTTCCCCAATAGTACTTATGTGAGCGGCCATGATCTTCTCGAGGAGTTTTTCCTCGTAATGTAGCTCACCAAGTACATTGTTCAGAGTGTGATGTTGCCTTGAAGACTAGTCTTCATCGACTCCATCTCCTGCTGGGTACAAGTCGAAGCCTCACAAGTTTCTTGTTTTCACCACTTGTTCTCAAAAGAATAAAACCGTTAAACAAAAATAAACTTCTAGAGGAAGATAACACAAAGATAATTGTAGGTAAAGGTATTTTTACCTACTAGTTGAGAATCCAATTTCTTGACCTCTTCTTCATGGGAAGCAATGGTTTCAAAGATGCTTTTTCTCTCATGCTCGATGTCCTCTCGATTCATCTTAGCAATGCGACGGACTCATGGTAGATCAAGGTCTTCTTGGATTTCAAACCTCGAGGCTTCTCAACTCAAGCAGAATTTCAACAAGAAATTAGCATTAGAAAAGGAAAATACTTAAAAGGGCAACAGTAAAGAATTGCTTACTGTTACTCGAAGTTCTCGCACTCGAGTTCCCGATCCTTATTCTTGGTAATGCGGAAAACTCCCGAATGACCAAAGCTTTATCTCCAACTTCGGTCCGGAGCTTCCGCATCTCATCTTCTTTTTCTGGAAAAGAAATGAGAGTTGGGTAAAAGTTAAAGATAAAAACAGTTTTAAGTTCAGCACTTACTATTTATTCTTTCCTGCAATCTTCTAGATGCAGAGATGGCTTCTCGGAGTTTATCCGAGAGGACTAGTACTTGCCTTAGCTTCTCGACTCCTCTTTTCATAATCGAGTGAGTCGCCTAAGGTCTTCGTGTCGCTTTTTAGCCTACAGAGGACAAAAATGAAGATAAACATCAGCCGATTGGTTGCAAGTACTTCTACGACCACCGACCTAGTCGTAAGTTTTTCTACGACTATGTCTTGGTCGTAAGTCTTTCTACGACCACTTACTGGTCGTAAGTAGCCATAAGCTCTTTGCACCAATACTTTGTCATGAGTTTTTCCATGACAACTCGTAAACACTATACGAGTAGTCAAGTTTAAAAGACTATGAACAACAAAGGATTTACCATCTCTCCGCTCAGATGCGAGTTCTTCCTCTCTTGTCGTAGTTCTAAAAGTTGTCGATGATACTCACCGACAACGGCAATTTGCTCTAGAGCTTTCGCAAGAAGAAGACAAAGTGAGAAGAAAGGGAAAGCCGCTTATATATGTATTCGCAAAAATACTCACATTCATGGTCAACCTAGCGAAGGTCGAGTACACCAGCTCCGGTTCTCGCTTATCTATCCTCGCGACTTTATCCCACCACACCTCCTCAAGGCGCCATTATCGAAGGTATCTCCTCTATTTGGAATGTCCTTAGGATGGGGACTGGTCGCGAGATCGTAAGCAGCAGACCCTATGACTAAGCAGTCCAAAGAAGTCAACATGGTTGAAATATTCTTCATCCTCCGATTCAGAATCAGATTTGCTCTTTGGACACCTAAGGAATGTCTACCACGACCTCCTTTCTAAGACGGCGCATGAGTCATCCTCACCTTGACCAGAGGCTTTGCGCTTGCCTCTGTGGTCTCTACAACCATTTCAGAGGTCATAGCTACCCTTTCATGGTCGTAGCTACGACCTCGAGAGTCGAGTCGCCTCTCAAGGTCATAGCTACGACCTCAAGAATGAGCTACAACCTCAAGAAATCAAGAAACCACTTCGGAGCCACTGGTCAAGGGAGATCCTTCAACCACTTCCATTACTACCTCTCCACCATCAAGAGGTGACAATGGGCTTCTCAACTAAGCATTCCCTGGGGTCAAGGAGTTGGACTGAAATAAAGAAAAGCAAATCAAAGTTGTGAAAAGGAAAAGGTAAATGTTATTCTTACACTTTAGTACATTTCACATACTGCACTCGGTCTTAACCAGAATTTAGGAGCAATCCTCCCAACGGAGGATTTATTCTTCCACGACCACGCCCGGTCGAGGTTCAACAATGGGCCCAACTATGACCACGCCTCGTCAGAGTTTGAACAGAACCGTGGCTCGATCTCCTGTTCTCTGGATGGCCGAGATCGCCTCGACTATTCCGATAGCAAAGACTACCCTCGATCGCAGTTGTGCCGAGCAAAGATCGTCCTTCACAAAAGACATAAAATCTTTCCAGATCTCCTTTCCAGCTTGCTTAACAAAACTAGGAGTGGCAAAGAATCGCGAAAGATTCCTTGTCATAATAGAAGGGTACCTTAGCCTTGCGAGGTTTGCGCTTAAGAGATTTAATGCTTCAACCTCCTCGGCCGATAGCGCGCAATTTCGGCTTCGATTATGGCTACTACGCCGAAGTTTTGTAGAGGGTCCGGTCGAACACCGAGCTTGAGCTTGCTCCTCCCTTGTCGACAGATTTTGCAAGTCGACGCCTCTAGATGGAGGAGCGAGCCTTTGTCTTTCGACAACCCAATACCAATGGTCATCGCGACTTCCTCGTCGTCTCCGACGATTTTCCATGCCTACTTTCGTAAAGCAAAATGTAAAAGAAGAATCACCGATCAACAGAAGTTTTTCACGACGATTGCCAAGTCGTAAGTTTTTTCTACGACACTTTCTTGATCGTAAGATATTCTACGATCACCATTAGTCGTAAGTATCTTCTTACGACTATAAAGTCCTAAAGAAAGAATCAACTTTTGATTACCTTTAGGCGCCTATCTTTTCATCTGCATGACAAAGCCGCAATGATTTGAGGAACCGCCACTGAGTGGCGGAGATTTCTCACGATGAGTCCGACTCTAGAGTCAACCTTGGCTCGTGAAAGATCCGTAAACAGATAAGAATATTAGACAATGTTGAGAAGGACCAAACCGAGAGCTAAGTCGACAGCTACTTACCCTCGTCATAGTCTCTCGGTTGATCTCTCTCCCGAGTATCTCCACATAGGAGATGCTCGCTTTTTCAGAGGACTAATTCGCAAGGTGATGAAATCTTTCACCACATGCCATCCGGCCACCCTTCTTCTTTCAAGTCTTTGATGGCTTGAATATAAGGGGCAATCCTACCGATATCTTCGTGAGTTGAATCCCATGAAGATTTCTTTTAGCAGCCTTTCCCCGCGAAAGAAAGGTCGCCTTCAGAGGTGACTTTCCAAGAAACCACCTCTTCCTCCACCCCGCCATGAAGACCGGTAAAACTCGAATATACTCCTTCGACTTCGAGTCGTGGAGCTGCATCACAGCCTTCCAAATGATTCGGCTTGACGAGCCATCCCATAATAATATTGGAATAGCTCGAGGTCCGCTTAATCCCTGTGCACGCCGCACAGTACACGAAGACACTCAACATGGTAATGGAATTAGGACCTAAGTTCACTAATTCCACCCCAAAGTGCTCGAGTAGCATCAGAAGAAAGGGGTGAGCAGCAATGGAGGCCGCACTCACAATACGCTTGGAAGACGGATTTGCCCATTTTCCCCGATGGCCAGGTCGCCTAATAGCCGAATCCACTTCACCGAGCCTTCTCTCGAATCTTCCCGCGCCGATCAAGATCTTGATCTTGGCCGCATCCATCTCCGATTCCTCCCATTCGGAAACTCTCTTGTCCATTTCGCCGTAAACAAGAAGTTTTTTGATTGGGTTGGCGGCGGAGAAGATGAAACCTAGTCGAAGACGGAGAAAGCGAGAACTCAAGAACAAATGAGCGATTTGAGAAAAGGTAAAAACCCGCCTAACTCCCGGTGAGTTTTTATAACCGCACGATTGCCACCGCTTTAAACCGCCTCGCCTATAGGTCTATGGGAGTTGGTTGCACCGCTCGGAACCGCCTCATCTGACAGTGTCCGTGAGAGTCGCTTGCAATTCCGAGATGGTCCGCTCGAGAAAATTAGGTGCGATTGTCACCCTCGCTTAAATTACTTTCTTGACCAAGTCTTTCCGGTCAAGGAAGTATCAATCGGAAGGGTTTTTCTCCGATCCCCTACTACGATCACTTCATAGTCGTAGGGGTTTTACGACTTTTGATAGTCGTAAGCAATCTTCACGATTGCAACCGCTTTCGAACCGTCTCATCAACATGATCCGGGAAATCGCTTGCAATTCCCGCACGGTCTGCTCGAGAAAATTAAGTCCGCTTTGTCTCCTCCAAGCGAAATCACTTTCTTGACCAAGTCTTTCCGGTCGAAGGAAGTATCAATCGGAAGGTTTTTTTCTCCGATCATCCTACTACTACCACTTCACAATGTAGGGTTTTTATAACTTTTGATAGTTGTAAACAACCTTCTTGACCAAGTAAATTCCTGGTCAAAGTAGCACTCAAACGTCGAAGAGTTTTTCCTTCGACCATTATTCTACGACATTTTCATAGTCGTAAGTCCATTTGCAAATCCTTCACCAAGTAAGTTACTTTCACTTGAACCAGGGGTTAGATGACGAGGATCTAATAATCCTCATTTTATCTTTTATCTATAATTTTATTATGGGTAAATATGATGTCACATAGTCCCTGTAGTACCCCTATATTTATAAAGGAGACCTACCAAGTGATTGTAAGATCTTCTACAATCACCCCATAGTCGTAAGTCTTACTACGACTATATCATGGTCGTAAGTCCTTCTACGACCACTACCTGGTCGTAAGTCTTTCTACGACCACTACCTAGTCGTAAGTCCTTCTACGACTATTGCACAGTCGTAAGCTCTACTACGACTTATACCCAGTCGTAAGTCATACTACGACCAAGTAAACCACGACCACCTTATAATCAAACCTACAAGCGAGTGGGTCCAATTGATTAAGGAATCGAACGGTCCATACGCACTACTATTCCACGAGTAATAGTGCTTAAATACCTCATTACCTCGGAATGATAATCGCGACGGCGTGAAGAAGCCAATGCGCCGTAATTATCGCCATCATGCGCCTAATATCGCTCAATTAAGGCGCCTCTTCCGCAGACAAAACGGCTACTTCTTCACGACTATATAAAGACATCAATCCAGAGGTTGAAAGGAGGGCGAAACAGAGCAAGTCAAGGAGAAACACAAGTACTGTTATCTGTAATAGTCTTAGTTTCTTGCTTGATCATCGAGAATACAGTCAATACCATACACACACAGGAGTAGGGTTGTTATTCTCCCCGGAGAAGGCCTGAACCTGTCTAAACATCCCGTGTCAACCACTCTGCGTGATTTCATTTCTAGGAGACCCCCCGAATCAAATAATCTTTACGTAAGATCGGTTCTAATACACCGACAAGTCTTCAAGTGGATATGATGATCACAACTTCTAATTGGAGGCAGTCCTTGAGATTCCTGGAACACATCTTCATATTGTTTTAGAACTTGCTCAATTCTCTCATCATATAGATTCTGACTCCTATCTTCTTTGTATTCTAGTCTATACACTTGAATTAGGTACCCATCACATACACTTGAATTAGGTACCCATCACTTTATTTTGTAACATCTTCTGGAGCTTCTGCTGATCTATCAGAATTGATTTCCTGGAAATGGTGTGATCCTTGAAAACAATAGTGCTTCCTTTTTGTGTAATTCTCGATGTTCTTTGCTTCAGGTTAAGACAGATGGGGTTGTATTCATAGATCCAGTCAGCCTCGAGTATAATGTCATAGCTCTTAAGCTTGATGAGTTTGAAGGTATTAGTGAACTTAATTCCCTGAACTCTATAGCAGGTTGGAACTACCATTGCATCTGAAATGAGTTGACATCCACTAGCTACTATTATCCTTCTGGTCTTAGTCGATTTCACTTGGCATCCACTCTTCAAAGCTAGCTCATAACTCATAAAAGTGTCAAGATCGCCACCGTCCACTAGAGCTACTTCTTGCTTGCCTCCTATCTATGTGATCAAAGAAAATGTTGTTGGTCCAATGGTTCCCTTCACAAAGATGAGCGATATCAACATTAGTTGCTCTTGGTTTTCCTTTGTTCAGACTACTGGGTGTTGTTTTGAAATCTCCTTCTGCTTTTCTCTTCAACTTCTTGTTCCATAGCCACATCCTCCTCTTGTTCTTCTTGAAGAATGTGGATTGTTTTGCCTATTTTTCATTTATGTTGGTAGTGCCAGGGTTCTTGACAATGATAACATTTCTTCTTCTCTTAATCACTGATTTTCTGATCAGGTTTCATTATCCCCCTTGGAGTAATTGCTTGATGTTCCTTCTGTTTCATTATCCCCCTTGGAGTAATTGCTTGATGTTCCTTCTGACTAGATGGTCTAAAAGTGTTACTGCCACCAACAGTAAACTTGTTTCTGCTGAAATTTCCTCGTTATCGATTCTTTTGTTGTCAGAGATTTTCATAAACCCTAGCATACCAATAAGCTTCCAACATTCCTTGAGGTCTTTGTCCATTGACATCATACTTAATTCCTCCTCTTAGAACCCCAATGAAACAACTCATTACAAATGCTTCTGTAGATATGGGTGATCTTTCTTAACCGATAACATACACTCTTCAAACTGATCGATGTAATTTGATACATTTGCAACCCCTTGTTTAATATTCGAAGTTGTTCGATCGCATCGTAGACATTCACTTTCGAAAATCATCACGAATCATAGCGCAAAACTGATTCCAACTTAACACTTTACATGGTACTCCAATGCCCTTGAACCAGCTTAGTCGCTCTCCCGTAAGTGCCCCTGCTAAATTCACCCACCGCTCCACCGGTGTTCCCGATAGTTCATATAACTTTTCACACCGCTTTAATCAACCAATAGGGTCCTCACCAAAACAATGGAATCGCAAGTCTAGGCCCCTTGATGACATTTCTTCCGCATAATCGAATTTATTCCGTGATCTCAGAGTAATTGTTCCTTTGATCTTCCAGACTGCATTCCGTGAAATGGTCTATTGGTCCTTGCATTCGTGAACTGCCCACCATAGGGTTGTACCGATTCGATGGAAGAAGTTGTGGTTCTAGTCGATCCCGTATGGGTTACCAAAGTTGGAGATTGTTAATGACACCAAGACAATCCTTGTATGTGATCCCGATGAGCCGTAATTGTGGTTGGTCTCATCACATTAGGAATTACCGATGCCGCATGCTGGTTTACCGTGTTGTGTTCAATGGCAAATTGCAATCGACAATGTTCATGTGAATATCACCCCGCCCTTCTGACAAAGGTTCAATTTGAAATTCAGGGTACTTGAGCTTCCCTTCCTCCCTTTGTTCCACAACCTTATCAACTACGTTAACTGGAGGCACCACAAGATGAGGTTCAGATTTGGTTACCTTTGTAGTTGGTACCGTAGGTTTGGGTGACATATCCTCTTTAAGAAGTTCTTGATCTCTGTGATGTCTCCCTCAGATCCGCCAGTTCTCCCTTGATCACTTGGATCTCCAACTCTCCACGCCGATTAGAATCGGGATTTTATGGTGGCAAGTCACTAACCTAGCACTATCGCGACCTCATGAACACCTCCAAGTGACAGATCGACTTGGGTTCGGGATTTCATGGCAAAGAACTCGACTCCCATCGCTAACTTTACCAATTCAATCTCCATTCCAAGAATCGTGTCGCTCAAACCTTTGTCGACCCTAACAATTCTAGAGAGAATCGAAATGAAATCCTCGATGATTTTGGATAGATGAGAATTGGGAAAGTGTTCTACCAAGACGAGGGCAATACTCCTACGTAACCTAACTAGAGACTCGAATATTACTTTTCAATCGCCTTTCTTCTCTTCGGCGATCGTGTCTCAAACCCGTGGGTTTTCGTGAATTACAAACTGTGTTTCTGGTTGAAGTTCGAATTTACAATGACAAACTTCGAAATGACAAATGGTTTATAGTAAATAGTACTACATAGTAACCATAAAAATCAAAGTCCTCCGTTGGATCAACTTTTACCGCGCCTGAACGCTTCATCGCTGGCGTTCGTGCCTGTTGAGTGAACTCGCTGAAGCATCACCAGCAACGCCTACTTCGTTTCTTCAGAGAAATCTCGAACATTTCCTTTCTGACCTTCTGAACTTCAGTGGTCTGACAGAGGTGATGGGCGCCGGGAGGAGGAGGAGCCGCGCAAGGGCAGGCGGAGGAGCTAGCGACGTGGGGGTAGGGTTTCGGCAAAGGGAGAAGAGGGGTTTTGTTGAATGGCAAACGGCGGAATTACCCCCAACCAGGAAGCCGCAGAAGCTCCCTGCGGGCGACTTTCTCCTTTGACTTTCATGACGTTGTAACGCCGGCGGCTTCGGGGTGAAAACTAGGTGTTTAGAATGATTTCTGGCTTTTTTAAGTGAAAAGTCAAGACTATTCCAGACACACCCTAAATATCCAGTTGCGGATTTTAAGTTGGAGTGAAATTCGTCCGGTGCCGGAATGGACGGGAGCCAACGCAGAACCAGCAGCGAGACCGATTGCGCAACATGTAGCAACCGGTCCAAAACCGATTTTGGGGACCGACGGTGAGCATTGATTTCTGGCCAAATAGGTACGGATGAGTGACTAGGGATAAGAACATGTCGAATACGATCGGATAATAATGGCTTGCCATATCCTAAACATGTTTTTACGTGAATACTAATATGAGGACATGAATATGGATACAGATGTGGAAAATGAATTGAATGCAAATGCGACCACGACTGTGTCTCGGGTCATGAAAAAAAAAATTCTTAAAATGTACGCATAACAACACCAAAAGAAAATAAATAGTTTGTCAACGTGATAATCAATTCATCGTATTTCAGCAATCAAACGATATAGATTATCAATCAAGCCAACAAGGATTTGTAGCTTGCTTAGTCTTTAACATATAAACAGTTCATCAACCAATCCAATGTGTATTGATCTGCATCTTGATAATTGGGCTGGGCCTGTTGCTATTGGACCAGGTAGTCGGCCTGAGCAAAAAAGGCCTCACATATCCGATGGTATTCTTCTTCGGATATCTGAATTAATCTGTATCCAACGGATAATGCTCCCCGTATTCGTATTCGATCCAACAAACACTATACAACCTTTGGCTACGTATTCACTAAGTATCCAAATTTGACTTGGATTAGAAGAAAACTATCCTAGGCGTTTTCGCCCCAGTTCGGTTCCGCCTTGAAGTTCAGGCCGACGGAATTGTTCTATGCTTCTATGCGCATTTTTTTAGCTAAACTGAAAAGGAATATTAAAGACAAATTTGGCAATCCACTGTCAATTTCACCTGACTTTGGCTGTTCTTCCAGCAAGTAAATTCAGTCGTAGCCATCAAACTGCTCCTGCTCCCTACTTTGATCTGGCGACTGAAATGGTCCATGATGAAAGTAGGTTCAGTCCAAGTCGTAGTACTAAAAACGCAGGCATAAAGCTTGCCTTTCCATGTTTACCTTCTGTTCCATTTCAATGGAAGAGTGGCCCAGCATTCCACTACTCCATTGAGCCTAACCGCGGCGACATCTAGAGTGGAATCGACAGCTTTGGTGTAGCTATCGACTAAATTTTCAACACAAGTCACCAAGGCCTCTCCAATTTCACGGCTTCGCGTCCTTTTTCCGGTGTGTATGACTACCGTCTTAGGTCCAAAACATGTCTTGGTTTGCGATTGCTTTTGTTTAATTTACTCCAGTTTACGCAGGCAACATTTGAATGGGGCTCATCACTGATAGCGGACGCTGTCACTTGGCTTGCACGGGTTCTTGATATATGCCTGCCCATAATGACACGGTTGGAAGTGGAGCTGAGAACCTCCCCGTAAGGCAGGCAAAACATTCTTCTGATTTCGGTCAAGAAGACGAGTGGAGTTTGGCCGTCTGCGATAGCGATTTGCGCGACTCTTCACGCGTGTTCCAGCTTCTCGTGTAGAACCATGTTTTATAGGTCAAGGTGGCCTAGTCATCCAAAACTGGACGTACGGGTCCCATGGAAGCGATGGAGGCATACGGCACCCACACAAGTGGACATCACCGTCGCCGACGACACCGGCGACCGAGGTCACCTAGGTTTTCGATTAGAACAATGTTAAGGTATGTTTCGAACACAGGAAGTTTTCCTGATTCTTACGGATATCGAACGGTTTGCTGAAAAAAAAAAAATCCCGTAAACTACGGTCTACGATGGTAACGCGTGGGCATATCACATATGGCAACTCACTTGCGAGTTTTTGGCCAAAACGGCATTGTTGACGGTGTGATTAACAAAAAATGTGTTCTCACCATTGTAATACCAAAAATAGCACAAATGGACACGTCGGACGCTGACACACGTCCAAATCCGGCCCCCAGGGAGCCGAACGTGATCTCCACCGATCCCCGGGGGGCAGACGCCCCCATACCGCCATGCCGGCGATGCTGCTCCCTTGGCTCCCGGTCGAGTCCTGTCCGCACCGCTGGTGCCCGAACAAGCCGTGGCCGGTCCCCTTGGCCTGCATTTAGCGCCGCATGGTTCTTCCGCTCCCCCTTGCCGGGATCCTGCTGCTGTCGTGCCGCTATGGCACTCAGATGCGCGGCCGCCATGCCTTAGTGGCGCGGCGTTAGGTTTAGGGTTAGGGGAATTAGGGTTTTAGGTTTTGGAAATTATGGTTTCATGATTTTATGTGAACGATTATCAGGTGTTTTAGGGTTTTGCGAATGTGAACCTCAGGTGTCACAGGTATTTATGATTTCACATGAACCTTTGGTGTTTTAGGGTTTCATGTGAATCTCCGGCGTTGCAGTTGTCTCCGGAACCAACGTACATCGACAATACTATACAAATAAATTTTGCATTAAGCGCACAACATCTATACAATGTACACACGGGATACAGTATCGCTCACTCATTTGAGCCACTATCTGCTCGTTGCGTTTGTGTCTGCGTGCGCATCCTGGTTTTGCGTTGAGCATGTTCCGAGAGATACGTTAACCGGTTCGAAGAGTGTGTATCGGTTCGGAGGGGGTTCGGAGACCGCTGACTGGGTGGAGGTGCATCAGTAAGCTGACTCTGGTACTGCTAAGTTTGTCCAACATCAATGTCGTTGAGTTGAGTCATGCCAAACTGGTTACCACCTGCAATTATGTCAGTATTGAACAAATCAAGGAATCTGTGCCCAGATCGTCCGCCCCCTGGTACGATGTCTGAATGTTCCCCGGTACGGAGGAGCTCTGGCCTTGATCGTACGATGTACCAACGACCCTGCAGGAGCTCGGGCCTTGGTATGGTACTCCGTATGAGTCAACGTATGACAGGGGTAGGCGCCCTGGGTGCCACGGTCGAAACCCTAGCACCATGTACTGCGCCCTGGCAGTGGCTGGGATGGTTGTCTCCTCATCGGTTGACGGATGGCCATCACCCCAATGTTAAATTGAAGGCTGTAAGATTGAATGATGTTAAGCGAAATCAATATTCAGAACCTAAGCTGAACATCTCGTGCCTCCTTGATGTGCAGAGAGGATGACCGTGTGCGAGCGGTAGTCTGAGTAGGGGTCCATACGGTAGAAGTGTTGTCTCCCGACGGACGTGAAGCTGGAAGACGATATGATGTTAGCACAACCTAAGGCATAATAAAAAAATCAGGACGTAAATTTTACATGACTTACCTCCCTGTCGATCTGCAGTGCGGATGACCAATGGGGAGCGCTACGACTAGGCCGTGACGACCTAGCAGGTGAGCACGGTCGACCTACTCGGTGCGGAACATGTAGGAGGTCGCCTCTTGACCGACCGCAGCTAATGTTCTTTATTATATTCTTGGACTTCGCAAAGATGTATTTGATAGTGCTGAGAAGCCCCAACATGGTGTGCTCTGGGCTGCAGATGGTGGTCTCGGATGCGCTTGCGATCTGCTGCAGCCGCTCGAACTGAAGTGACAGACAACACTTATTCAAGAATAAATAATACAAATATCATCAATGAAGCGAGCAAAGGTTATCGGTGTTTTACGGTGTCATCACGCTGCAAAGTGTTTTGTAGATCGAACGAATGACGGAGCCTCTCCTCGTGCATGACCTGCTCTAGACGGTCTGGTGGATGACAGGTGAGTCAGTTGCACGACCGTGGTACGTACCACTCGATATACTGACGATATGTCCATACGTCATATGGTTGCTACTCCTATGGGACCTCATTGTGCGCCGCCTTCGCCCAAGCCATAACCCACTCATGCTAGATTGCTTGCTAGTTCCAAAGATGTCACCGCCTCGCTTGCCTTCATTCGAGAAGGATTGATGTCGAATAGCGGATGTACGACGAGCTATAAACATTACTCGATCGAGTTGGACTCACAAGTAAATGGCTCGCTACAGGATCTGGTCATCGAGAGGGGGCACAAGCTAGTATAGATCGAAGTATCGCATTATGCATTGCGATGTGTAAGGCTCTACCATATGGGTAAACACCAGGTGGCAAGTCATTGCCCATAATCCGACGTTCTACGTGCATTGCAGGACAGTTGAAGGATCTAGACCCGCTATTATAAGTTAATGGAGTGTTTTGGTGATTAATGACAAATCTGTTTGTGAGACTAACATCTTATTGTTATATCTAGTGTGTAGTCTCATTTGGATATAAAGGTGAAATTCAACGAGGTATGCATTCGACTTTACGCTCTTATATATTATTGCATTCCTCGGATCCAAAATATAGGCTGAACTCCACCATAAGTATAACTTGAATATGTACATATGTTTCTATTTACACATTTGTGTATGCACACATTTAGGGAAAGTTCACTCTATATTTTGTGGTTTCATTAGTATTGATCCATATTCCGTTTTCCACATATATTTGGGATCTTTACATTGAAACATACCCTTTTGAGTATACAAAACTTGTGTAGTTCTTGTATACTCATGTTGCGAGTATATAGAACTTGTGTAGTTCATATATACTCATGTCATTGTGACATTAAATTATCTACATTCAATTTATGTGCAATTGAAGTGGTTATCATCAATTACCAAAGAGGGAAAGATTGAGGTGTCTTGTCCCACCATTATGAGTTAATGGTATGCTGTGGTAAGTAATCATAATCATATTGTGGAACTAATATTTTCCATGAGTTGGATGAACAGGTTATGTTCCAGTGTAATGAAGACTTGGGATGACATCATGTGTTGATTGTCATCAAGTCAAGGGGTTAGAAGAAGATGCATCACGTGTTGATGCATGTGAAGAGCTTGAAGAAATAGGAATCATCGTGTGTCGATGATGCGTTTCAAGAAGAGGAGATGATCATGAGTTGATCATCAAGTTAAGAGAAGACCCATCATGTGTTGATGGAGGTCAAACGAAGGATGCATCATGCGTTGATGCATATCAAGACTTGGAGTAAAGGATGCATCATGTGTTGATGCACATCAAGTCAAGAGAAGACCCATCATGTGTTGATGGAGGTAAAGTAAAAGAATGCATCATGTGTTGCTGCATATCAAGACTCGGGATGGAGAAATCTCATGTGTTGATGATGTTCAAGACAAGATCCCGAAGTGAAGAAGATCATTATGTGTTGAAGATTATCAAGTCAATGACCTGGACTTGAAGTGTTGATGTGTGTCATCAAGTTTCAAAAAGATACTCAAGGCAAAGGTATGACTAGCTAGGGCTAAGGATGTGTTCCTAGTCTTTTACCGGTCTTGGTGTTTGTTTTGAAGTTCGGATTGCTAGTATAGGTTGCCGTACTATTAAGAGGGGTCTTCACTAGTAGCATAAGTTAGTCATGTGTTGATAGCTTATTATGCTTGCTCTAGCTCATCTATGCATGGAGCTATTATTTACGAGTGTGTTTTGCAAATGGTTGATGCTCGTGCATTTATCCTTGTAGCATGGGACTATAATTTGCAAACATGTTTTGCAAATGGTTGAAGTCCACGCACCTTATCCTTGTGTCATGATGCTATTATTTGCAAATATGTTTTGTAAATAGTTGATGCTTATGCTTGATTTCTTGTAGCATGCGACTTCAGTTTGCAAATATGTTTTGCAAATGGTTTGAGTCCATATACCTTATTCCTTGTGGTATGATTCTAAAAGTTGGCAAATTTATTTTACAACTTGTTAGGAATCTTCCCTGTGATCCTTGTTGCCATGGGTTATCATTTGGCAAATGTGTTTAGAAATTGGAGTCATTGAAAGCCTTTGTTGTTTCACAGAAGATGGGTAGTTCGGTGTTATAATCATGAACTACCTCAATCTTGATAGTACCAAAGATATTGAGAGCGGAACTACCGCAGGCCGGTTGGTCTGAAAATCCAGTGGTACCTTTTTTTTCCAAAGAGACGCTTTTTGAGAATTCTTTGCTCTCTTGGAAGTGCGGTAGTACCGGCGTGTTGGGCGCAGAACTACCGCAACTCGGTATTTCCAGAAGTTGGCGCGGTACGTTTTTTTCAGAAGGTGCCATGTGTTGGACCTGAGTAGAAGCGGTAGTACCGCCCATCATAAACGGTACTACCGGAGTGCGGAACGACCGCGAGTTGAACGGCGGTAGTACCGGATTTCACTTTTTAATTGCTAGTTTCTCGTCTGATATAGTCGTTACTGTGCTTGTCGTTTAGGTGCGGTAGTACCGGCCGTAGAAGGGCGGTGACTCTGCATATGCTGATTTTTCAGCAGATTCTCTTCCAACTGCTAGTTTTTATGTATGGGCTATATATACCCACCATGGGTGGTTGAGAAATGTTGTTGCTGTTGTTGCTAGTGCCATATTCATTACTTGAGCTAAGAGCAAGCCTCTCATCTCTTTTGTGCATGTGTTGCACTTAGTGAGCTTGGAGAGCAAACCCTAAGTGCATGTGTTGCCTTAGGTAGTGGATTGTGTATCCACTTGAGTTTTGGCACTTGATTAGTTCAAGTGAAAGTTGAGTTTTGTTACTCTTGGTGTTTGCCGACACCTAGACGGCGTGGAGGCATCGTGACCGGTGATCTTCTCAAGAAACTTGTGAGAAGGCCCAGCGTGGTTGTGAGTGGTTTGGTGCTCACCATCTCCGGAGTGGAGGAAGAGCAACCCGAGTGGAGCGAGGTGTTGGTTCGTGTTGAAACCGGTCCAAGTGGTTAGACTTACCTAGGAGGTGTTGGCTTAATTTGTGGAGCCTGTAATACTCCGATTTATTATAAGAAAGAAAGCACTCAAAAGAGAAATTAGATATAAAAAAAAGAGGGTTTCTGCAGTTTTTCGGCAACCTAGGCCTCAGGTGAGGAGAAGAGGAGAAAGGAAGGAGAGGAAGGAAGAAGAAGAAAGGAAGAGGAAGAAAGAGAGAAGGAAGAAAGGGGAGGAAGGAAGAGGAGGAGAAGGGCACCGGCACGCAGTGAGGCAACATCCTCTAGCGATTCATCAAGGGTAACTTCGATCCCCAGTAGATCGATAGCATTTTCAATTCACGTTGTTACTGTCAGTAGTAGATCAGATTTGTTCAGCACTGTTGCTCGTCAGTTTTGGGTGGGATGCGTACGTTTTCTGATCTAACCACCTCTTAGAACATTGTAGAACTTGGTCTTAGCTTTCTTTAGGCACTGAGATCACCTCTTTTGGAGTTACGGATTAGAACTTATGGCAGTTTTAGTGCTACTGCCCAGAAGATCCTGATGAGAATTGGCAGTTTGCTTGTATGGCCAGTAAGAATTATTTAGAGACCGAATCAGAAAGGCCAACCCAAATGAATGTTGTAGAGAATTCAGTAAGCTTTCCATGTTGATAAATAACATGATTTTTAGAGTTAGCAATCAAAAGTTATGAAATTTTTACCACCCCTGTTTCCTGACTGTCAGACTTGTAGAGACAGAAACTTTACCTAAACACAAGAATTAGTAGGATGCCAAATCAGGAGACTTGCGCCACTAGGTTTTTGTAGACGGTGTTGTCATTGTTCCAGAGAGTCCAAGATCACTCCGTTCTGAGTTTGGTAGTGAAAGTTATGGTGATTTTCATACTGCTACTACGTGGACTTACTGCTAGACCGTCGGGAAAATTGAGTATAACCCTTATTCGAACCCTAGGTTGCGGGGAGTCGGATTAAAGAGTGTGAGTGGGTACATTTTCCTCAGCGTTATTATTGCTAGTAATGTTCTCATGTAGGAGGTGGAGTTCTGGAGTAAGGGGCATCATCCTTGCCTCCCCGCGCGTCGTAGCGGAGAATGGCAAGTACAATTAGTGGTAGACTCTTTATGAGCGATTGTTCATGCTGCTACATTATGAGTATTTTGCGTTGTTCATGGAAGCTAGAAAGCTATGAATGTCAATGATCATGAATGCTAGAGGTACAAGTAATTCTTATTTCTGTATGATGATTTATAGTTCTGCACATATGCATCATGCCATCATATTGGAGGCTTGGTCACGTGGGAAAAAACTTTGTGAATGGAAAAAACTGAAAGTCTTGCCTTGGTCAATTAAGGGTGGGAAAAGATTACAGGGTGGGAAAAGATTTAGACTGAGACAAGTGGTGGATCTGTGTGAATGGTGGAGCTGTGTGATATAAACTTTGTGATTTGGAAAAAACTGGAAGTCTTGCCTTGGTCAATTAAGGACTTAACTTTGTGCGCCATTGAACTGGGCCTTATTGTACGACCACATGCCTAGTATGGGCTGGACCTAACTTAGTAAGTTATGGAGTCTTGACATTGACAACTCAGGTTTTATTTAAACTGTATGATGGGCTGGAGGTGTGATATGTCACATCACGGGACGGTTCGCTGCATCTCTGTCCAACGATGTGTGTCGTAACCAAACGTTGTGTGTATCGGTTGGCCGGCAGGAAAGCACATCGGGAGTGTCATTGTTTGAGATGAACTCTCTAAAAGGTTTTGTTATGGTCAGTGCTGGCCCCACTGATTGTATCGTGTGGGTAAAGTGTACAACCTCTGCAGAGTGTTAAACCAATCTATTCGAATAGCCGCGTCCTCGAATATGGACATGGTCGGGAATTTCACACGAGGGGTAGATTTTCATAAAACAAATGGGAAGGGTCAGCTGTGTGAGATAACTTGTGCAGCTATGTGAATAACTTCATTAGACTGTGTGTCCTTTGTGAAATCAATTTTTAACTTATTATTGTCTGTTTGTTTTGAATTATGCTTTCAATCTATTATTTGTATTCAATTGTAAATGTTGCATTTCTGCAAAATAACCACGAAGCCATTCCTTTGGAATAAGCCATCATCTATAAATTGCATTCGTGGTATGACTTTGCAGTACGGTGTGTACTCACTCTTGCTAAACAAATCAATGTATGGAGGAGCCGTCACCGCTTTGAAGAAGAGTTCTACGAAGGTTGATCGTTAGGGTCTTGATC